>CM050520.1:2099830-2187330 GCA_027563665.1 Antrozous pallidus | reverse complement strand
CTGCATCTGCGTCTGCCACACACATCAGTGCCCCTCCAACCTGTGCCGTGCTCGCTGCCCACCCCGCACACCCTGTGTCTGGGGGTGGCTCCGGGCCCCACCTTCCCGTCTCTGCCTGTGCCCCCCAGACCCTCACAGTGTCCCGGGCCCCAGACTCATTTCTGGCTGCTCTCCCGGCACCGTGTCCTCCCTCAGCCCTTGTTTCTGTGCCTCCACCCACCCTTCACGTCACACACACCACACCCAACCCCACCCTGCCCCCACTCTCTTCTCGGACCCTGTCCGTGTTCTCGGGTGACCTGGAGGGGTGCAGCCCAGCACTGGGCGGCTCAGGGGAGCTGGTACAGGGAAGCTGCCCTCCCCCAACTCCCTCCCCCTTCCCTAGCCAATGCCTTGCGCCTTCTGACCCCCACTTTGCTCTAAGAGGCCTTTCTAGCAAGCAGGCGAGCCTTGCCCTGTGGATCCCCTGGGCCAGCCCACTGCTGGGGGCTCTGGGGGACACGAGGAGATGCCCCCCCCCCCCGTCCCACCTGGCCGGGGCTCTGTGCCCTCTGGCCGATGGCCCCGGTCCTGTCCACAGGCCTGCACTGGGAGGCTATGGGGCTTGGCCCCCCCATCTCAGCCTGCCAGCTAAGGGGCAAGCTGCCCCCGCCTGCCCTACTCCCCCTGCGGAAGTGGGGTGCCCCCCTGGGGTAGGGGGTACCTTTCCCTTTGGCCCTCTCCACTGCCTAGTCCCCCCGCCCCTGTCTCCTTTTCTCTCCCTCCTTCCCCTCTTCCTCCCCTGCACCTCAGGGCTCCCCCTCTGCCCCTCCTCTCTTTCATCTCCAGCTCTGACCCTGTCTGGGGCCTCCACAGAAGCTGCGGGTGTGTCTGTGGGGCGGGTTAGTGGGGGTCGGGCCGGCCAGGTTCGGGGTGGGGAGGCCGCGGGAAGCCTTTGAAGCTGGTTGGGTTGCACACACTCCCGTCTTCAGAGCCGGAGCCGGAGCCGGCAGGTGTCAGGGGCAGTGCAGAGCCGCTCAGGGCTCCCGGAGGCCGGGGGACAGCGTGGGAGCGCCGGGAGCACGGGGCCAGCCCCCCAGCTCAGCACCTGAGACCCTTCAGGCCAGCCCCTGAGTTTGCAGCTGTGATCTGGGCCGGGGGTGGGGGGGAGAGGGGCAAGCAGAAGTCCTGGAAAGGGCCCAGGAGGCAGAGAGGACTCGCACAAGGGGGTGGGTGGGCAGCAGGCCCTGCAGGCTGGGCCAGCACCCGCAGGGCTCAGACAAAGTGAGGGGACAGGGGGCTGCCCCCTCCTACAGCCCCTGCCACCACCTTCTCCCCCCCCCCCCCCCCTGCAGTCTGCAGTGTCACCTCTGCCCCAGGGGAAGGAAGCCGCCATGCCTTTCTGGGTGCCCCCCCCGTCCCTAGGCCTCCCCTCTGGCCAGGCCCAGAGCCTGGGGAGTGGCAGGAAGCGGGGCTCACCCTGCCCCATCTCCCGAGGCCTGGGGCCCCCTTTGGAGGGAGGGGCTTGTCAGAGGTCCTGGGGGATGCTGCGTTCTCTAGCAGAGCTCCCCACGCTCTGTTCCTGGGAGCACTCCTAATAGTTATTCCACAAGTCAAGGGTTCCGTGACCAACCAAGTTTGGGAAACGTACGCTCTTACTGGCGCCTTCAAGGCGCTGTGTTTTGGCCTTGAACCCTGGCCACACCTTCCCAAGGTGCTCTGCAGGCAGGCTGTCCCACACCAGGGAGCAGAGCTTCTTTCTGCTCTTGAGCACTGAGGTCAAGGTCAACCTATCCTTGGCTCCTGCTGTTTCCAGGCCATGCCTTCTGGCATCTCCCAGGGAGGCGCTCCATTCTCTGTGCTGCCATAGGAGGCAGCCCCGAGCAGGGAGGGGGAGGGATAGGCAGCCGGGCCAGGGCTGCTTCTGGGCCACAGAGCCGCCTCGGCGAGGGCCCGGCACAGGGAGGGCCGCCTGTGGTGCCTTCACCAGGCCCAGCACAGAGGACCCGGTGGGCCGCCCCCTTCAGCAAGGCCCCAGGCCTGGAGCTCCCCCTCCCCTAGGGCTGAGGAGAGCAGAGGAGGCTGGGGGCCGTGGGCCAATGGGAGGGGGGCTGGGCCTGCAGGAGCGCTCAGTGGAGGCAGGTGGAGAGGGGAGAGCATGGGGTTCCAGAACTGGGGCCTCCACCCACCAATGGGGGGAGGGGGGGCGGGGGAACTGGCAGCTCAGCAGCCGCAGCAGCCATGACGGACAGGCAGGGAGACTGAGGCCGGAGGACGCTGGCGCAGGGTCTGTCTGATCGGCATTTCAGCTCTTTCCAGCCAGAAACCAGCACCCTCTCCGCTCCCACTCCCCTGCATCCCGCCCGCCCGGCCTTCCCCCAGGCCCTCTCCCCTCTCCCCTGCTCTCTCACCGTCTTTCTCTCTCCACCAGCTCCCAGGGTGCCAGCTCCGGTCACCCTCCTGCCGCTCACCTCCTCTGGGCACCGCTCCTCCGCCCGCGAGTGTGTGTGCCCCTGTGTGTGTGTGTGTGTGTGTGTGTGTGTGTGTGTGTCCCTGTGGGCGTGTGTGTGTGTCCCTGTGTGTGTGTATGTGTGTGTCCCTGTGTGTGTGTGTGTGTCCCTGTGTGTGTGTGTGTGTGTGCCCCTGTGTGTGTGTGTGTGTCCCTGTGTGTGTGTGTGTGTGTCCCTGTGTGTGTGTGTGTCCCTGTGTGTGTGTGTGTGTGTCCCTGTGTGTGTGTGTGTGTCCCTGTGTGTGTGTGTGTGTGTGTGTGCCCCTGTGTGTGTGTGTTGTGCCCCTGTGTGTGTGTGTGCCCGTGTGTGTGTGTGTGTGTGTGCCCCTGTGTGTGTGTGTGTGCCCCTGTGGGCGTGTGTGTGTGCCCCTGTGTGTGTGTGTGTGCCCCTGTGTGTGTGTGTGTGCCCCTGTGGGCGTGTGTGTGTGACCCTGTGTGTGTGTGTGTGCCCCTGTGTGTGTGTGTGTGCCCCTGTGGGCGTGTGTGTGTGCCCCTGTGTGTGTGTGTGTGCCCCTGTGTGTGTGTGTGTGCCCCTCTGTGTGTGTGTGTGCCCCTGTGTGTGTGTGTGTGTGTATGCCCCTGTGGGCGTGTCTGCCCCTGTGGGCGTGTGTGTGCCCCCTGTGTGTGTGCCCCTGTGGGCATGTGGACATGTACGTGTGTAGGGGTGCCGCTGGGAGCCCACCTGCCTCTCTTCCTCCCGCAGGAGCCGGCCTGGCCCGCCTGCCCTCTGTGCCCAGGGGCCCCCGCCCCCCAGGACTGGCGGTTCTTGTTTCTTCTTGCATCTCCCTGTTTTCTCCCCTCTCTCTGCCCCTCCAGCGATCTAGACAGAGACTTTTGGAATAACAATGAGAGCACAGTGCAGCAGAAATGGAGCTCCTACCCTCCCAAGGAGTTTATTCTAAACATTTCACCCTACGCCCCTTATGGCGACCCACGACTGTCCCTCAAGTGAGTGACTTTACCTGGTTTGATCATTTGTACCGAGTCTCTGCGCACGCCCTCCTTCCTTCCTCCCCTCCGGCCGGCCGGCCCTTCACCCCCTTCCCCCTGCTCCCCTCCCCGCTCCCCTGCAGCCCATGGACAGGCTGGCCATGGAGACGAGCAACCCCTCCTGCCCCCCTCGCCTGCCCGCCCCCCTCCGGCCCCCACCCCGGGGCCGCCGCTCAGGAGAGTCCCCTCTGCAGCAGCGGCCACACGGCCCCACGCCGTCCCCGCGGCCCCGGCCCTCACAGTCAGGACGGGGTTGCCCGTGTGGGTCCCTCCCCCTCGGGGCGGTCGGCTCCCTCCCCGCTGTGCGCTGTGCGCGCTGCCCTGGCGGTGGCGGTGGCCGTGGCGGTGGTGGTGGTGGCGGAGGTGGTGCGGACGGTGGTGGTGATGATCTGACTAACACGGCTTTCTCTCTCTCCCTGCCTGGGGCCTCCTGGCCTGGACAGCCCGTTCTTCCTCCGCCGTTAACCCTCGTTGTCCTGTGGGATAGACTTGGAGGTGGCTGCCCTCCCCCAGCCCCACCGCCCCTGCCCCAGGCGGTGGGGAGGGGCCCCCCCACTGTCGTGGTGCGTTGCTCTCCAGCCCCCCCGCCCGCCGGCCCCTCTCTCCTCTCCGCAGGCTCCGCGGTTCACCCACCTGCAGTGCTGATGTCAATCTCTCTCTCTCTCTCTGTCTGTCTGTCCGTCTGTCTCTCTCTCCTCCTCCTCTCTCACTGCCTCTCTTTTCCTTGTATCTGTTACTGTGTTTCCTCCTCCTCTACCTCCCCACCCCCACCCGTGTCCTGCCCTCTCTCCCCCCTGCCGCCCCCCTCCCCCCGGTGCCCGCCGGCCCGGCTGCCCGGCGCGGGCCTCCAGTGGCACCCTCCTGTCCGGCGCCAGAGTGGCCGCCGCGGCGGGGCTGCCGGTGGAGCGGGAAGGCCGGCCGGGGGAGACGCCGGCGCCGCCACCCAGAGAGGACGCCTGGAGGAGCGAGCCGGGCAGCGGCGGCAAGGCGGGCAGAGGCCGCTGGCGGACGGTGCAGAGCCACCTGGCCGCGGGGAAGCTCAACCTGTCCAAGTGAGTGCTCAGGCCTGCCCCCGCCAGGGCGCACAGCCGGACCCCTGGCACGCCCGCTGCTGCCCCCAGAGGGGCCGTCCTCGGCCCCGGCTCATCCCATCCTTCCATGAGACGCCCGTCGCCCTCGCCATCAGCACAGCCAACAGCCATCGGTGTCGCCTGTCGGCCTCCGGCTGCCGTCCGTCTCTTCCTTTGCCCCGTGACCGGGTCATTTCATTCTCCGCGCCCCCCCCCCGGCCCCGGGCGGCTCCATTTCAGCCCTCGGGTCACCCCCATTCTCTTTGGCCGGCGGCCCCATCGCGGCGGCCGGGTCACCCCTCCGGACCATCCCATCCTCGGGGCGAGCGGCCCGCTCTCAGCCTGTGTGTGTGCCACTCATCCGCCACTCACCGGGCCTTCCCTCCTCCGGCCAGCAGGGGGCTCTAGACCCACAGGCTGAGCCCTGCGGGTTGGGACCATCCTCCCGCGACTCCATTGGC
This sequence comes from Antrozous pallidus, assembly GCA_027563665.1. Taxonomy (NCBI): domain Eukaryota; kingdom Metazoa; phylum Chordata; class Mammalia; order Chiroptera; family Vespertilionidae; genus Antrozous; species Antrozous pallidus. The sequence continues at coordinate 2,182,321 of CM050520.1, read as the reverse complement.
TTGTCTCGGTCTTGCTCACACCATCGCCAAGTTCACCCCCATCTCAGCCATTCCCACTGCCTGTCCCCGGCTTGGTCAGGGGCTGGCGGCGGCGGCCGGCGGGAGGCCGTGTCCTTGGAGGTTGGGTTGCGGAGCCCCAGCTGACTTCTCCTTTCTGACGAGGGTGGTCTGGACGTCGGACCGAATTGCCTTCCCTAAGTCATAGCTGTCCGACCTCATTAGCTTGTCGGTCCCTCTCCTGGGCCATCGATGGCTGTAGGGCTGGCCCCTATACTCAGCAGGTAGCATGTCCCCTCTCCCCCCACCCCCAGGGGGCAGCCTTGTTCTCATCTTGGCTTGTAGAACCTTCTGTTGTCCCAGGCTCTCAGGCCCTCCAACCACCCGCACCCGCTGGGACTTAGGTGCCCATCGGCCACTAGCACTGCCCCGCTCCCAGCTGACGGGGCGGCCTCTCCCTCCGAGGCCAGCAGCGCTGAGCCCTCAGCTCCTGGTCCCTGGTTCTCTCCACGAAGCCCATGATTCCTGCCACTGGATGTGCGGATCCCCACCCCACCCCACCCACCCCGTCCATTGGGTGCATGCAGGCCCCTGTGCTGAGTGCTCCTGTGTTTTCTGGCCTGAGGGGACCAGGCCGAGGTCCCCCCCCCAACTCGGCTCAGGAGAGTCCGGAAGGCAGCGCCCCCGCCCCCAAAGCAGGCCCAGCACGGCCTGCCAGGCTGCTGAGGCTCCAGGCCCCCGCCAGCTCCGGGCCTAGTTTCCAGGGACTGAGAGGCTGTAGACGGGGCTTGTTTGGGATGTGATAGGAAACCATCAGCAAGGGAGAGGCGGCGGCCACCCAGGGGCCGTCCCCATCCCCCCACCCCCTACCCCCCACCTCTGCCCACCCCCAGGGAGCTGTGGGCCTAGTGGCTGCCAGGCCTGGGCCTGCACCTGCTGGTGGCCCTGACTCCAGGCCTGAGCCTGCAAGGCTGCTGCCCTCCCAGCACCCAGCGTTTTGCTTTTTGCTCTTTCTTTCTCTTTCTCTCTCTCTCTTTCTTGTTCTCTCTCTCTCTCTCTCTCTCTCTCTCTCTCTCTCTCGGCCCACAGGGGCAGGCTAACTGTTGTCCTTTGGTTCCCAGGGAGGCTCAGGGGGTGAGCAGAGCTGAGGTCTGACTGCAGTGGTGAACGCAGCCCCAAGGGCCCGCGCCCCCTCCCCTCTCCCCACCCCCCCCAGCTCAGGGGTGCATGGCTGCCTGTGAGGGGCAGCTAGGAAGCAGTTGACTTTGCGAGTCTCTCTCCCAACCACTCGGCCCGCTGCCGGGGCCCAGAGCCGCCAGAGCCACGCGCAGCCGGCCGCGGCGATGCGCGCCCCTTCCAGAGGCTCCCGCGGTAAAGCGATCGTCACCGTCAGTGACAGCGGGCCCCACGCCTCGCGCACGGGAGTCACACCGCACGCTCCCCAGCGCCGGCGTTGTGTCTGAAAGGCAGGTGCACGCCTTAATGGCAACATGCTTCGTTGCTAAAAAAAAAAAAAAAAAAATGACATTGATAGACCGGCTCAATCTGGAGTTGTCATAAAACCAAGAGGCTGTAAATTGGTGACAGCGGCTGTTGCCAGTACAATTTATTTACAAAAACCGGCGGCCGAGAGCCCGTCTCTCACCAACCCCTGTCCTAGCCCAGGGATGGGGAGTCGGAGGGAAGGGACGGAGGAGGCTGAGGCCTCGGGCTGGGGCCCTGCCTGTTGGGGTACAGGCAGCAGGGTGCCCAGGGGAGGCCGGCGCTCCGACTCCTCCTCCCTCCGTCTCCCGCGACCTGGCAGCCACCGCTGGCCTGGACCTCGCATCCCCGGGACTGGCCTCAGCGGGTCCTCAGGCAGCGCTGGGTCAGAGGCAGCTGGGTTATTCCTCATCCCCATTTCACAGATGAAGAAACCGAGAGGTGGACTCTCCAAAGTCCCAAAGTTAAATGTCAGAGAGGGGGTTGGGACCCAGGTCTCTGACCTCATCCTGCCTCTGACCGGCCGTATCCGGCCGTATCCGGCCTCTGGTCTGTCCCCGCCCCCCACCCATGCCAGCGTTTTCTGAGGTGCTGCTGGGCCCCTGAGGTGCCCTCTCTCAGACGCAGTCAGGACGGGCGGCCACGCATTTTCCATCAGAAATATGCAAAGTGGCCAGACAGGTGACTCCTGGGGCTCCCACCTCCTCTGCTCCTTTCCGGGGTCCCCTCCTCTGACGAGGAGCCGTTGCCCTCAGGAACGGTAACCCTGGAAGGAGGGCGTGACCCCTGAGGTCGCCCTGGCCATGGGGCAGAGGTCTGGGGGCCCGCGGGCACCCCTGCCTCCGTGACAAAGCCTGAGACTCGCCTCCCCGGCCCTGCATGCGAGCTCAGCTCTGCACTGGCCTGGACCCCACGTGTCTCCCGGCCAGGAGTGCTTAGGGACACAGAGGCAGCCTTTCCCGGGGTCCCCAGCAAGCCGGCGGGAGGGGGCAGCAGCAGGTTCACCCCCACCCCTCCCGTTCCAACATGGCAGGCAGCCACAGGGCCCTGGGGACCGCCTTCACCCCGCAGCAGCCTCTGACGCTTCCGTGGCCGCTCGGACCTGCGAGAGGCCTGCTCAGACGGGAGGTACCGGGTGCTAAGCTGAGCCGAGGCCAGGGGGCAGGCCGGGCGGGGCGGCGGGGCCTGGGGGCGGGCCGGGGCCTCGGGGCCTCCCGGGCGAGGTTGGTCGACAGCAGCGGTGACAACTGCGATGGAGGCCTGGAGAGGTCCGGCAGAACGCGCCCTGCACTCTGGCCTCCTAGTCCTGGCTCTAGGCTTCTTTCTTCTCCACTGTGATCCCTTCACCTGCTTCTCCTTTCTCTCCTCTCCTCCGCCCGCCCCAAGTTTCGAGGACTCCACCCTGTCCACGACCACTACCCTTGAGTCTATCCCCAGCTCCACGGGAGAGCCGAAATGCCAGCGACCCCGCACCCTGATGCGGCAGCAGAGCCTGCAGCAGCCGCTGACCCAGCACCAGCGGGGCCGGCCGTCCAGCCAGCCCACCACCAGCCAGAGCCTGGGCCAGCTGCAGGCCCACGCGGCCTCGGCGCCCGGCCCCAACCCCCGGGCCTGCGGCCGGGGCCAGGCGCGGCAGGGCGCCCCGGCCGGGGCCAAGTACCGGGCGGCCGCGGGCCGCAGCCGCTCCAACCCGGGCAGCTGGGACCACGTGGTGGGGCAGATTCGAACCCGAGGCTTGGACATGAAGTCCTTCCTGTAAGTCCCCCCCTGAGCCGGCGGCCCCACTCCCCCGCCCCAGCCTCTTCCCCCCCATCTCCAGGGCGGGCGCCAAGCAGACTCGGACACCCCTCCAGGCTCCTGTAGCTCGTGCTCACGCCTGCAGCCCCCCACCCCTCCTCCCGTGGAAGGGTTCCTGTCTGAGCCCCCCCTCTGAGCACCGGGGGTCTCAGGGCTCGGAGGAGGTCCACCCCTAAAAGTCAGTGGAGACACCAGAGAAGCCGCTGAGGTCCCCAGCTCTGTCTCCTCTTCCGGGCCAGCCCCAGGGGCCGCTCGAGCCCTCCCTGTCAGACTCCCCTCTCCTCCTGTGACCTCTTTCCTTCCTGCTCCCCTGCCTGGCCCCCTTCCATCCCTCCCCCCTTCCCCCCCCCAACCCCCCGTAGTCAGGCCCTGCCTCCTCCCCTCCAGGTGCTTCTGCCCTGTAACCGGACTCTGCCCCCCTCCTTCCCGCACCCCTTCCCTCCCCTCGCCTCCCCGTCCCTGCCTGGGCCCTGTCCTCTGCCTCTGCGACCTTCCTCACCACCGGCCCTCCGGCTCCCGCCCGGCCCCCCAGGGACCCCCTCCCCTGAGGACACACATCGGACGTCCCTCCCAAAGCTTTAGAGAACGTTGTTTCTAAAATCAAAGCCTCCTTTTGATCGAGCAGATCTGAGAAGTAAGGACACACCGTGTAACCCCAGCCGTCCCCCAGCCATGTGCCCCCCCCCCCGCCCTGCCTCACGGCTGGGCCCGGCCCAGCGCCCCTCCCCCGTCCGTCCGCCCCGGGGCACCTGCTCACTGGGAGCCCAGGGCAGGTCTGGGCTGCCGTCCCGGCCATCGCCACCTCCGGGGCCCCACATGACCTTCCTTGCAGGCTTGGGGGTCACTCCCCCTCCCGGTCTCTCCCGGGAGCACGTTTCCCGAGCGGGCGACCAGCACCCTGACCCGGGAGAGGAGAAAGGGAGGAGGAGGGCAGGCCCAGCTCCCTGGCACGGTATGGGCACCCTCGGGGCAGCCTCTCCAGCTGGACCCCGGCCCGAATTTCCGGGGCAGACGGAGCGCTGCCTCTGGCAGAGACCCCAGCAGGAGCGGCCGCACCATGCCGGCTTCCCACACTCCCGCCCGGGGCCCCGGGCCCTGCTGGACGCCCGCATGGGACAGGACGCCCAGCAGAACCTGCTGGTCTTACAGGCTGTTTGGAGACGGTGCTGTGGCCTCGGCGAGGATAAGGAGAGCCCGGGGAATGGGCTCTGCCGAGGGGAAAGGCCAAGAGCCAGCGGGCCCCGCCCCCTCTGCTCCTGACGGCTCGGCTCCACGCACGTCCCCGCAGAGCGCCGGCCGGTGGCGTGAGGGCCGCCGTACGGACCGATGATGGCTTTGCTGGACACATGGAGTCTTGTTCACATTTTTAAAAAATTTTATTGATTTCAGAGAGGAAGGGAGAGGGGGGAGGGAGAGAGAGAAACATCAATGAGGAGAAAGAATTACCTCTCGATCGGCCACCTCCTGCACACCCCGGACCAGGGATCAAGCCCACAACCCTGGGCATGTGCCCTGACCGGGAATCGAACCTCCACCTCCTGGCTCCCAGGTCAATGCTCAGCCCGAGCCACACGGCCGGCCTTGACGACGTGTTTAAACGGACCAACTGTTCTTGGCTTGTGGGCTGCAAACACAGGCCACCAGCTGTAGTTTCTTGACCCCTGACCCCTGCCTTACGGTCATTTCCTGAGGCCTTCCTTTCACCCATACGCTGGTGGCCGGGGTCAAGGGACAGGCGGAGAGGGGCTAGCCAGGGCCACCCCCAAGACCCCACTCCTCTCGGGGAGGGAGGCGATGCTCCTGCTCCGTGGGTGTGGCTCCCCCCAGTCTCCCCCTCCTGGCCCCCAAGCTCGCCCTGCCGACCTGGCCTGCAACCTGGAGAGAGGGACAGATTGGGGATCCACGCAGAGGAGCCGTTGGGTGCTGAAGAGGAGCCGAAGGAGCGTCTGAGAAATGCATTAACCGGGGAACAAGGCGCTGTCTTCACTGGCTCGCCTTCCGCCCGCTCGGCCGGCTCCCAAATAGCCAAATGGAATTTTACCAACTCCAAGACGGTGCCAGCGGGCGGGGACCCCGGGGGAGCGAGGACTCGCCCCGTCCCCAAAGGCAGGCGCCGGCGCGAGCGTTCGGCCTGCAGTGACCTCGCAGGACAAAGAGAAGGCCGTGGGACCGCCTGCCTCCCTCCCCGCCCCAGGCTCCCGTCCGAGACTGTGTGCCCGCCTGTCCGCCCTCCAGAGGCCCAGCTCACCTGCCACGGCTCCCGTGTGGGCACGGCCCTGGGACGGAGCCCAGCCAGCTGCCTACCACTCCCCTGCCCTCCTGGGTGGACGTGGACGTGGACGTGGACGTGGAGGTGGAGGTGGTGGGCTCGGACCTGGGATCCGCCTCCCTCCGGAACACGCCGCCAGCTTGCCATCTTTCCCCCGAAACCTCCTGGAGACGCTTCCGTGCCCACCCCGTCTGCGAACCCCCTCCCTCTGTCTGAGGAGAGATCAGCGCTGGAGGAGCTCCAGGCAGCCAGAAAGCGCTGCTGAGGTCCCCGAGAACACAGCGCCCTGCGGGGCCCAGCGCTTCTCTGAGGATGCTCCGCCCTCGGCATGCACCCCATGCCGCCTGGCCCCCTGTGGCTGCCCACGGCCACTCCGGAAGGTTCCCGCCACCACCGCTTCGTCTGTTCTCCCGGATCTGCCTGGCCTGCGCGGCCCCCAAACCGTCCTCGCTGCTCGCAGGGCCCCCCCGCCTGGATTCCCCCGACGGACCAGCCGCCTGTGCTTCCCGGACTCCGTCTCCGCTTCGCGGCGCCTCTGGGCTGCTGTCCGAGGAGCGGCTTGGCCTCACCCCGGCTCTCCGGGAAGGGGACACGGAGAGGGCCCGCGGGGCCCCTGCACCGTCTGCGGGAGGGACTTGCGCTCCCCTCTGCTGGGCTGTGTGTCGGGGGCCTGGGCAGGCTGCCCCAGGGCGCCTCCTGGCACCGCACACGCCCGGCGGCCGCTCCGCGTGGGGCTCCCGTGAGCACAGGGTCCGGCCCGCCGGGCTGGCATGCTCCCTGAGCGCCTCCCCGCTGGGAGCCACCGCTGCCTGCACGGCCCATGGTCTCCTGCCAGGGCCCGGTGTCAGCCCGAGCCCCCGCCTCGGTTCAGCGGGCGGCGAATTCGCCCTGGAAGTCTGCCGGGTCCCAGGCCGGGGCTCCGCTCCCTCAGCCTCCCCCCCCAACTCCTTCAGCCTCCCCGCCCCCCAGGGTCCCCTCAGGAAGCCCCAGTCACATGTCCAGCCCCTTCCCCATTCCTCTCCCCGAGGGTCTCATTCTGGCCCCTGGCAAGCTGGGTCTCAGGCCGCAGACCCCTCCCCTCCACCCCGCCCCCTCCTCCCCCTCCTCCCCCTCCACCCCGCTCTGCTCCGCGACTGTTGACAATGCTGAAGTTTGGTTTCTCTCCCGCAGGGCCAGGTTCTTACGCTTTTTTCTTCTCTCTCTTTGTCTCTGTCTCTGTCTCTGTCTCCCCCTCCTCCCCGTCGCCCCCCGGCCCGCGGGGCTCCTCCGTTCCGGCTGCCGGGCCGCCTGGGCAGGGAAGGCAGGATGGTGGTGCTATCCTTGGTCTTAGGGCTCTCGGAGCAGGATGACTTTGCCAATATCCCTGACCTGCAGAACCCCGGGACCCAGCAGAACCAGAACGCTCAGGGGGACAAGAGGTACGAGCTCAGGCGGCGGCGGAGGAGGAGGCGGAGGCGGAGGCGGGGGGTGCTGCCTCCCCAGCCGGCGCCCTCACACGCCGCCACCCGGGGGTGTCCCCTGGGCCTGAGGCCAGTGCGGCCGTCCTGGGACCATTCTGGATCAAGCCTGCTCCCCTCGCCCGGAGCAAGCCAGCCTTCTGCCCATCCTCCCGCTTGCTGCCGCTGCCCCTCATCTTCCATCTCTGCCCCGGCCCGGAATCCCCGTTTCCCGGGGGGTTGGTGGGCGGGGGGGATGTTAGGGAAGGGGCGCCAGCCCGTGCTCCCTCATCCCCGCCACCCCAACCTCCCTTCTTCCTGGGGGGATGGTCGCCCCCACCCCGCACTGCAGAGGTGTGGCCGGCTACTCTGCTGATGGAAGGGGAAGTCAGTCCCTGGTGGGGAGAGGCAAGGGCAGGGGAGAGGCCTGCTGACCGGAAAGGCAGCCGTTTGAGCCCGAGGTACTAAGAGGAGGGGGTGGGAGGAGAGCCGAGAGCAGCTGCTGGCCCCCGGGACCCTGGGGGGACAGGGACAGCCGCTATGGCCGCAGCGCAGGCTGAGCCGAGGGCGGGGCATTTAACCGCCCTCAGCTCCCAGGGGAGCACTCAGTGGGGTGCTGGGGGGGCGTGTAGAGAGCGGTGCAGGGCCCCGGCAGCGTCAGAGGGCAGCAGTCCTGCACGGGTGGCCACCTCCTGTCACCTGGCCTTGAGCTGGGCGGGCCACACCCCTGTGTCCACCCCGGGGGTCAGGTCCACTGGTCAGGCCGACACCCTGCACTGCAGGCGAGCTTGGGGGCCCGTCTCGGGCCCTGGGCCTGTGTGCTTGTCTGTCCGGTGAAGGGCTGGACATGCTGAACTAATGGGGGCTGCCCTCGGCTAGGGCAGTGGGCAGACCCTGAGAGCGGGCAGGCACCCGCCACTTGCTCACAGAGGCCCGCAGGTCAGAAGGGACACCCCGTGCTGCTCAGGGCCTGTGGGGAGGGAAGCGGGGGGAGGGGAGGGCAGGCCGTTAGACAGCTGGCTTCTGGGGACCAGCCCCGTCCTGTCTTCCCATCCAGGCCCCCAGGACATCCCTGTGTGGGCAGAGCCACTGCCCGCAGCGGGGGAGGGGAGAGCGGGACACAGATGGTGTCGCAGCCCAAGGCCCCGGGGGACGGGAGCATCAGAGCCCGCCCCCTCCAACTCGCCTGGCGCCAGGGGTCCCCGCGTCCCAGGCTGTGGCTGCAGGGCCGGGCCGGTGGGGATGGGGGTGGGGGTGGCCAGGCTGAGGGCAGGAGGCTGCGGGAGCGGGGCTGGGCCCCCCAGCAGCCTGCTGGGCGCCTGGCCTGGGAGGCGTGACGCATGCGGGAGCGATACAGGCCGGAAACGCGATTTCGCATCACCCGTGTTCCCCTCCCCGGCTCCATTTCCACCCTCCGCCTATTTTTACCCCTTGCCACTCAGGTCCCCCTCCATCTTTTCACACCCCGTCCCTTCTGATCATGACATCAGCGCTCCCCTGCCTTCCTGGGAAAGGGGGGGGGTGGGCCCTTGCCAGTCCCCGCCGGCCACACCCTCCCCATCCGGGACACTCATGTCTCATGCCTGGGGGCGGAAAGGGGGGTGGCAGGGGTGTCCCAGATCCAGCACTTCCTTCCCAGCGCTCCCACCCAAGCTTGGCATCGCTTTCCCCCGCCGGCACCGGGCCTCGAGGCTCCAGCCCTGGCTCCTGCTCTTGGCCTTGCAATGGAAGCCTTCGGTCAACTGTCCCTTCCTCCTCGGCTTCCGCCTCAGGCCCAGCCCCCTGCCCCCACCCCACCCCCGTCTCCCACCCAGTCTCCGGGGCAAGGGGTGGGAGGCCCTTGGCTGCTGTTGGGGAGGACGTTTGGGGAGGACGTGTACCCCAGGTCTGTGAGCACCGGCTCCGGGCAGAAAGGGGGAACAGCGAGGGAGATGGGGTGCATCGAGCAGAGAACTGGAAGATGGGCAAGTTGGTCCCTGTCCCTGCTGCCAGGACTCTTGGGGCCCAGGCAGCCCCTATCCAGGCTCTCCTGCCCGTGGGCCTCTGGGCCATCCCCCCAAGAACCTCCAAATGCTCTTGGGCCCAGGGGGGAAGGGGGAGGCCCAGGAGGGCGGGAAGAGGTCCCAGCTCCCACAACCTGCATTCCGCCTTCACTCCTCGGCCCTGCGCCCATCCCGCCTCATGCTGAACCATCCTCACCACTGCTTCTTGGGATCCAGATGGTTTCCACCATGGCCCACCCCCGCCCGCCCGGACCCCGGCCCGGGCCGGGCCTGACCACCCCATCGCTGTCCTTGCCCAAAGCCAAGCCACCATGTCTCTCCTGTCACGGTGTGTCCCCCCGCCTCCTCTCCGCCTCTCCTCTCGGCCGCCTCGCTCCTCCTCGGCCCCTGTGCACCCTGCCGCCTCCACTCGTCTCCGACTAACCTTTCTGGCCTCTCTCTCCTGCCGCCTTCCTCCATCTGCTCCTCACAGGGACGCCCTGGGCCTGGGGGCCCCTCCGCCTCCCCCCTGCCTCTCCGCGCACTTTCTGCCCCGTAACCGCCGACAGCTCCTGTGGCGCTGACCATCTTTTCCCAGGCTGCTTGGCAGCTGCGCTGTGGCCCAAATAACCGACTTTCTCATACCTCCAGCCGCCCGTCTCGGCTCTCCTCTCCCTCTATTTTTAACCTGACTTTACCTCTCCAGCTATTTCAGTCTCCTCTTCCTCCCGCGCCTGCCTGCGTGAGCACGTGTCCGCCGTGTGTCCATATGTGCATCCACGCATGTGTGTGTGCGCGCTGCTGTGGCCGAGCCTCTGGAGGAGTGCCCCCGTGTTCCGGGGGGTGGGTTTCTGTGTGGGCCGGGCCACGTCCCCACATGGGGCAGGTGCATTGTGCATCGACTGCCCTGCCTCTTCCGTGGCCGCGTGTCCCAGTTCCCCCAGCACACGTGGCATGCTGGGTCTCCCCAAATGTGGTTCCTCTTGGGGTCACGGTGTGCACATCCCTGTGTGTGTGCCATCCCACTGCTCTGGTCTGCCTGCCCGTCACCTGTGCCATTCCCTCCCCGGTCCCCTGGGTGTCTTCTGGGCTTATGTGTGTGTGCGTGTGTGTCTGCACACGTGTGTGCGTGTATGTGTGCTTGTGCACATGTGTCTGCACGCATGTGTGTGTGTGCGCCCCGGGGCCCCTCCAGGGCCTGCATACTCCGTGCATGCCTCTGTGCCTGTGTGGCCGGCTGTGCTCACGGCCATCCACACCCAGGGCCGTGGCTTCTGTCTCCACGTCTGGCTCTCGTCTCACCGCTGTTCTACCGTAGCCTGTCCCGAGCCCCACGCTGCCGTCTCCCCACCTCCTCCATGCTGCCCCCTCCTCGTGGGGGGCTCCAGCTAGTCCTGGGGGCCTTCAGCGCCCCTTCCAGAGTCCCTGCTGGCCTCCCCCGGCCCCCGGCTGGAGAGCCTGGCTCCCTGGACGCTGCACAGAGACAGCGTGCAGACAGGGCCTCTCGGGGAATGCTCAGATCCGGGGCTTCGTGGTGGTACCCCGACTTCCTCTGGCCCTGGGGGAGCCTTCTCGAAGGTGCAGCCTTCGGAGTGAGGGAGGGGACCCCTTTACATCTCAGCGAGTTTCAACCCGACGGGATTCCTGCTCCCAGTCGCACCCGCCACTCTCACATGCTCCGCGGCCACACAGGGACCGCGTGGACGTGGAACACGTGTCGCCACGGAACACGTGTCGCCGTGGACAGTTCTCGGGGCAGAGCTGGGAGGACGGGGGCCTGACCTCACCTGGTCGGTCTGGCGTCCGGGGGGCACCTGTGTCCTCGCTGAGCCTGGCAAACGGGCAGGGCGCCCCGGGAGAGGCTCCTGGTGTTTGCCAAGGGTAACGGTGTGGAGAGTGACAGCTCGACACCCAAGCCTCCTCCCCCCCCAACTCCCCCCTCAGCTGGGGCGGCAGGGAGTGGCCCTGACTCAGAGGTCACCATGCAAGCCGTGATGGAGGGTGAGGGCTTTCTGGGGAATGGGTAGAGTGGGGGTCCCCCCCAGACAGCACCCACAGAGGCAGTCCAGGCACCTCACACTGGAGCGGGGGTCGGGGGAGGGGGAACAAGAGCACGTTCCTGCTGCCTGCAGGCGGCCACTGCCGGGGGCTGAGAGTGGGCCCCCCGGCCCACGGGGCCCAGCCCCGCCCGCCCCCCCCAGGCTCGCTCACGCGGCCCCCCCGGCCCCCCCAGGTTGCCTGCAGGAGGGAAGGCGGTCAACACGACGCCGGTGCCCAGCCAGACGCCGCACGATGAGTCGGACCGCCGCACCGAGCCCCGCTCGTCCGTCTCGGACCTCGTCAACTCCCTCACCAGCGAGATGCTCATGGTGAGGCGGCTGGGGGCGGGGCGGGGCGCAGCGGGCGAGGAGGGGCCCGGCGGGCGGGGAGGGGCGCGGCGGGCAGGGGGGGGGAGTGGGAGCTGTTCACGCCGGCCGGGCACCCAGCATGGGGACCAGCTCTCTCCCCACAGCGGCCTCTGTGCCTCAGTTTCCCCATCTGTCAAGTGAGACTGAGAAGGCCCATCCCCCCGCCGCCCCTCGTCTCTCCCTAAGGATAGCTACCCGGGCGCGAAGCTTTCGGGGCCCCAGAAGGGAAGACGGGTGGGCAGAGGACTGGGGCAGGAGGTCCCCTTCGTCTGAGTGGCAGCCCCAGTCTCAGCTCCTCATCCAGGGACCCTCCCAGCCCCATGGCTGCGGGGCCCACTGAGGTCCGGAGAGCCGGAGGGCAGGCAGGGCCTCGGGCCTGACCCCTAGGAGGGGACCCTGCAGACGCTGGGCTCTCCCGCCTGCACCCACCCACCAGGGTCCCAGGCTGTGGTTCTGGGCGTTGGTGTGGCCTCACCTGGCGCCCCCTGGCGGCGGCAGCCTTTGCCCCTCTGCTTTCCGAAGGCGGGCCCCGTCGGAGCCGTGGCAGCTCAGAAGCGGCAGGAAAGGCTGGGGAGGGTATGAGGGTGGGGACCCGGGGCCAGTGGGGTTCCTACCAGACATGACCTAGGACAACTCCCTTCCCTCTTTGGACTGGGCGCCCCTCTGTCTCCCCCACAGCGAGAAGGAAGGGGCTGGGTGGGCTCCCAGGCCCTGGCCAGCCAGGGCTGACGTCGGGCAACTCAGAGTTGCCTGCCCACAGCCTTGGCACCGAAGCTCTGCCCTCCCCGAGGGCCTCAGAGCCCCCAGGCCCCATCCTTTGCCATTTGGGACTCTGGCTGGTTCTATCCATCCATCCCCACTCCCCTTTGTTAAAACGCAGATCCCAGCCGCCCTGGCCGGTGTGGCTCAGTGGGTAGAGCATTGGCCTTCTCACCGAAAGGGTCGTGGGTTCAATTGCGGTCAAGGGCACATACCTGGGGTGCAGGTTCGATCCCCAGCCCCAATCGGTCGGGGCACAGGCAGGAGGCAACCAATTGATGTGTTTCTCTCACATCGATGTTTTTCTCTCTCCCCCCGCCCACCTCCCTTCCTGCCTTCCACTCCCTCTAAAAATGAATGGGAAAATACCCCCAGGTAAGGGTTAACAACAAAACGCAGGTTCCCAGGCAACAGGCCTGAGGGGGGCCTACGAGCCCACATTTCTCTGGGGTGCAGGTTAGAGCCCTGATCTCCCTGGTCTCCCTTGGGCCTCCTCACCGCCCTCTTTGTCCCGCCCTCTGGGCCTTGCGAGCTGAGCTCTCCCCTGCCCTCCTGTCCTCCCAACTCACACGGATGGACAGGCCTTCCCCTGGACAGGCCTTCGCCATAGCCGGCCACGCCCCCCCACACACACAGGCTCCCAATTGGCCCCGGTCCCAGCCAGCCCACCTGAGGACTGTCCCCAGGGAGGTGCACACAGCCACAGGCCGAGGAAGGAAGTGCAGGCCTCAGCCCCCTCCCGGGCCCAGAGGACCCTGGGGTGGGGGGGGGGGGGAGGAGGCAGGCAGGCCTCCTGGCCCAGCCCCAGGCCACAGGCAGGTCGCTAGCCTCAGCAGTGGAGATGGAGGTGAGCAGGTGGATTTGAAAGGCTGTCAGAGCTCCCGGCCCAGGCCATCCGAAGCTGGGGGTCAGGAGGAGACCTGGGCACCCCCGGTTTGGCCAGAGGAAGAGTCAGAGAGGCGGCTGGCCACACCCCCACCTGAGTCTCTCTGCCTGGCGCTGGCCGAGGGCTGCTTTTAGCTACGTATTGATTGGTTGATTTGTGAGAGGAAGCGAGACAAACATCGGCTTGTGGTTCCACTCATTCATTCATTGGTTGATTCTTTTAAAAAAATTTATTGATTTCAGAGGGCAAGGAGGCGGGAGAGAGAGATGGAAACATCGATGATGAGAGAGTCCTGGGTCGGCTGCTTCCTGCAGGCCCCACACGGGGGATCAACCCAACAACCGGGGCGGGTGCCCTGACCGGAAATTGAACTGTAACCTCCTGGTTCATAGGTCGGCAAACTGCAGGCTCGCGAGCCACATGCGGCTCTTTGGCCCCTTGAGTGTGGCTCTTCCACAAAACACCACGGCCTGGGCAAGTCTATGTTGAAGAAGTGGCGTTATAGAAAAAGTTTAAGTTTAAAAAATTGGCTCTCCAAAGAAATGTCAATCGTTGTCCTGTTGGTATTGGGCTCTGTTGACTGATGAGTTTGCCGACCCCTGGCCTGGTTTGTAGGGCGATGCTCAGCCACAGTTGATTCTTATCTGTACCCTGGCCAGGAATTGAACCCACAATCTTTGGCAAATCTTATGAGGACGATGCTCTAACCAGCTGAGCTCCTCCCCCCCGCCCCCCACGCCCCAGTACAGATGCTTTTTGATGCTTCTGCTGGAGCAGGGGCTGGGCAGCACCTCCCTGGGGGCGTGGTGGGGGTGGCCTGCTTGGTTGCCATGGAAACAGCTCCTGGAGCGGTCCCAGCTGGTTAATTAGGGCTGCAGGCTGTGGCTCTGAAAGGCTGGGAGCAAGCACAGGGGCACTGCCTGCGTCCATGGGGACGCCCACTGGCCCCTCCCTCCAGGCCACCTCCTTTGAGAACCAAGAGCCAAGTGAGCGGCGGGGCCTCAGGGGGGCTGGGGTCATCTGGACTCCAGTCACTGGGACTCCCCCCCCCAACTTTTGGAGGGAGGGGAGGGGGCGAGAGGTCTTTGTAGGCTCCAGAGCAGCAGAGCGCCAGGGGCCAACTGCAGAGCAGGACTATGGAAGGGACCTGAACCCATTTAACCCTCCCGAGAACCCCAAGAGTTAGGGCTCAGCCCTGATGTGGGGCGAGTTCCACGACCAGTTGCAACTGACCACGGAGGCAGTGAAGTTGGCAATAAGCAGACAGAGATTTATTGAACTGGCTGGGAGGGCACCACACGCGCGTGGAGGCCTAACGCTCACAGCCGCACCGTCCCGGGTGCGGGCAGTCTTCTTAAAGGGGTCTGCACCATAAATGTTCGTTGTTTTAAATTCCGTAAACAGGCTGCAGGGTCATATCTGAGGTAGGGAAGTGCTTCTTATCTCTAACCATACATCCTGCTGGACACGGGAATGTAGTCCTATCTCACAAAAGCCGAAGGTACAGCTAACTTCCTGGTGCCACGGAGTCAACAAGAATTGCTCCTTTATGGTTCTGGGGTCCTCAGATAGATTTGGGTGAGTTTTTAGGTCTCCGTGTGGAAGCTAAAGTAACTACCCTTTTGCTTTAAGTAAGCGTGAACAGCGGCTGGAATAGCAGGATCAAGTTTCACACTGCGGTTTTACCCGAGAGGAATGCTACCGTATTCCAAGCCCCATTCTGCAGATGGGGAAACTGAGGCTCAGAGGGAGTGGGCTGGTGTGCGGAGGGGGGAGCACCAGGGGAGTACTGCGTCTGGGGATGGAAGCCACACTCTGGACGGGCCGGCGGGGGCGGGGCTGGCCAGGGCGGGGCTGAGGCTGGTGGGGGCGGGGCCGGCCAGGGCGGGGCTGAGGCTGGCGGGGCGGGGCTGGGGTGGGCGGGGCCGGCGGGGGCGGGGCTGGCGGGCAGGGGGGGCTGGCCAGGGCGGGGCTGAGGCTGGTGGGGGCGGGGGCTGGGGCTGGCGGGGCGGGGCCGGGGGGCGGGGTTGGTGGGGCGGGGCCGGCGGGGGCGGGGCTGGCCAGGGCGGGGCTGAGGCTGGTGGGGGCGGGGGCTGGGGCTGGCGGGGCGGGAGGGGCGGGGCCGGGGGCGGGGTTGGTGGGGCGGGGCCGGCGGGGGTGGGGCCGGCCGGTTGCCTGGAGAGCCCTCTTCCACAGCAGGAGGAACAGGGGCAGCTCAGCCCCGTCCAGCCTCAGCCCCAGCCCCAGCCCGGACCAGGGTGTGGCAGGCACTGACCCGGGTTTGAGCTCCCCCTCACTGCTTGGCGTCTCGATGCCAGTCAGTGATGGGCCTGGGCCCCAAACCAAACCGGAATACGGCCGCGCCGCCCCCTCCCATAATGCAGGGAGCATGAGGGTCAGGCTCCCAGCTCAGGGCAGGGCCAGGTGGCAGCTACTATCTGTGACTTGGATGCATCTCCCCTGGGGCGGCCAGGCCTCAGGGGCCTGGGGGAAGGCTCCACCTTGCCCTGGACAGGGCCTGTTTTGGTGGCAAGAGCGGGCCTCAGAGGCAGCGAGGGCTCGTGTTGCTGTGCAGTCTCGGGCGGGTGACTTAACCTCTCTGAGCCGTCTCCTCAGCTAGAGTGTCCCTGCCTGGCCCCAGCCCCCCTGAGGCTGTGGGAATCGGTGAGAAGGGGATGTAAGAGTCTGCTGCTATGGTAGGTGCACCCTACATGAATTCTTACCGCCTGGGTTATTTAGGGTTTCAGCGCTTGGGGTTGCCTCGCCAGGAGGGGTTTGGGGTGCGGTCAGGGTGGGACCCAGGAGGCCGGAGTGGGCAGTGTCCTCAGACCCCAGAGAGCCCAGAGGAGCAGCCACAGCTGAGGGACCCGCCCCAGTTCCTTCCTATTTCAGGGTCGGCCTGGGAATGGGACTCCATGCTGCCCTCTGCCCCTCTGTCCGTTGCTGGGTCGGCCCAAGTGCCCCCCCCCCCCCCCCCCCCCCGTGCCTCGAAGGGTGGGGACTGAATCGGAGTAGTCTTCCCTCCTGGTGTCCTCGCCTGTACTGGTGTGTGTACTGGCATCTGAGGCTCCTTTTAAACAACTGTTGCCACCCCCATGGGCCCCCTAACCCCGTCACATCAGGCTCCCAAACTCACCTCTCCTTTTGTCACCACACCATCCTCAGAACCCAGTCTCTTTCCGAGGACAGGTCACGGGGTGCACACTCCCCTCCTCATCTGCTGCTGGTGTGTTTCACAACATACAGGGCTGGGGGGTCCAGGGGAGGCGGGGGCGGCCTGGGGTGGACCAAGGCGGGCAGCAGACCCGGGGCATCCCGGAGAGGCTGGGGAGTGGAGGTGCACTGCCCTGGGGTTCAGGAGATGGGGGGTCAAGCCAGCTCTGCCCTCCCTCGCTCCCCCTATGAGCCTGAGCAAGGCTCCTGCACTCTGTCTGAGCATCCTCACCCCGATGTGGATGTGGGTGCCCCCCGCCCCCCCGCCAGCCTCATGGCGACCAGAGGGACAGAGCAGCTCCGGCTTGGGGCGCAGAGAGGCCCCCTGGTGGTGCCAGGCTGCAGCGGGGGCTCCGGGAGCAGAACCCCTCCCAACACCCCGCCTCTCCCCACCAGCTCTCCCCGGGCTCCGAGGAGGACGAGGCGCACGAGGGCTGCAGCCGCGAGAACCTGGGCCGCATCCAGTTCAGCGTCGGCTACAACTTCCAGGAGTCCACACTCACCGTGAAGATCATGAAGGCCCAGGAGCTGCCCGCCAAGGACTTCAGCGGCACCAGCGACCCCTTCGTCAAGATCTACCTGCTGCCCGACAAGAAGCACAGGCTGGAGACCAAGGTGAAGAGGAAGAACCTGAACCCACACTGGAACGAGACCTTCCTCTTCGAAGGTGAGGCTCTGTTCTCCTCCGTCACCCGCCAGGACACACGTGACCACAGGCACAGTGCACACGTTCGGGTACGCACACGCGCGCGCGCACGCACAGGAGCACGCTGGCACACGCCCACACAGCGCGTGTCTCGCCCGCTCCCCTGCTGTGTGTCCAGCTGGGATGAAGCTGGCGCTCGGGGAGGAGGGCAGGGAGGAAGGGGGCGCCCCAGGGGGCCAGGTGGAGCCGCCGGAGCAACCATCAGCGAGGGGTTAAGAGCACAGCCTACGGCTCAGGCCAGTGGTCGGCAAACTCCTTAGTCCACAGAGCCAAATACCAACAGGACAACGATTGGAATTTCTTTGGAGAGCCACATTGTTTAAACTTCTTCTAACGCCGCTTCCTCAACACAGACTCGCCCAGGCCGTGGTGTTTCGTGGAAGAGCCGCACTCCAGGGGCCAAAGAGCCGCCGGTGGCTCGCGAGCCGCGGTTTGCCGACCGCTGGCCCTGGCTTCCTGGGTGGGAATCCCAGCTCTGCCCCTGACCCGCTGCGTGACCGGGCAAGTCCTGAGCTTCTCTGCCGGAGCTCAGTCAGGAAGCCGGCAGGTGGTAAAAGCAGGAACCAGGCCGCCCGGCCTGTGGGCGAACCCCTTCCTCTCCTGCAGGCCCCCCTTCCTCTCCCCTCTGAGGGCTCGCAGTCTCCAGGCAGTCGCCAGGCAGCGGTGTGTGGACAGGGAGTGGCTCCCGCCCAGGCCCTTTGGAGAAGCTGCAGCCCTTTCCCCAACAGTGAGAACAAACCCCACGCCCTGGCGCTCAGCCTCTGGCGCGCACCCCAGGGACTCTCTGGCGCCCCAGCCATCTGGCACCCCCCGCCCCCTTCTGCCAGGCGGCAGCCAGCTCACCCTTAAGCAAGCTACTGAAGGGGGGCGCATGGTGCTCCTGTGTTTCAGCGTGGGGGTCAGTTTAGAGATGGCACAACCAGCAAGAGGCTCAGCCATCTGGAGGTGTGTGGAGCCAGTTGGTGGGGCAGTGTTTGTGGGCAGAGCCCCAATCCGCGGGTCCCTTCTGCAAAATCCATCGAGCATTAACTCCGAGCCGGCGTTTTCCTGGGCACGGGAGGTGGGGGGGGGCATGCAGAGCAGAACATGGCCCTCGAGGCTCCCCTGGTCCAGTGAAGGATGCTGCAGGAGCCTGTGTGAGCGCCCCCTGGTGGTGGTGAAGGGCATTTCCCAGAATAAGGGCCATTCGAGATGGGTTTTGACAGGTGAATAGGAGTTTGCCAAGTAGCAGACTGCCTCCCCCGGTGTGGATGGGAGCTGGCAGGTGTGCAAGGGCCTCTCAGAATCTCCAGTGTCGCCAGAGTACTGGTCATGCATCCACCTGGAATCGGCCAGGTCACCTGGGCCGGGCCTCGGGGCAGATGCAGCCCCTCAGGGAGGAGGCCCTGGAGGAGCGGAGACGGAGGGTTTCGTCTTCTGCTGCCCCTGCTCCCTCCCAGGAGGGGCTGCTCTGTGCATCTGGGGTTTGTGGGTGAAGGTGCTAGAACCTTCCAGAGCCCTCCACCTTCGCCATCGGTCCCGCTAAACTATGTGTCCTCGCTCCTCCCGGTTCAGACCTGGATCGGGGTCCGATCCCCTCAGGCCTCCAGGCTGGTCTGCGCCCCCTGCCCCTCGCAGGCCGGCCCCTCCTCCAGCAGAGCCTCCCGAGGTCCAGTGGCTCCCGTGTCAGGCCTGCCCCTGGCCCCCCAGCATCTCCAGCATCACACCTGCCCCTGGCCCCGTAGCACCTCCCGCATCAGACCTTCCCCTGGCCCCCAGCACCTCCAGCATCAGACCTGCCCCTGGCCCCCCAGCACCTCCCGCATCAGACCTGCCCCTGGCCCCCAGCACCTCCAGTGTCAGACCTGCCCCTGGCCCCCAGCACCTCCAGCGTCAGACCTGCCCCTGGCCCCCCAGCACCTCCAGCGTCAGACCTGCCCCTGGCCCCCCAGCCCCGGCTCCATCCACCCTCATTCCTCGCCCCGCTCCCCGGCCTCAGCTCCCGCTGCCCGGCACACTCCGCTGCTCTGGGCCACTCCTCCGGCACTTAGGCACTTGTGCGGCGATTGATTCACTTAACAAGTAGGTACCAAGTGCCCGCTGCGTGCCAGAAGCAGCAGGCGCTGGGCCCGGGGGCTGAGGGCAGAGAGCCCCTCCTGGTGAGAGTGAGTCAAGGACACAGAGATCTCTAGCGCGGCCTGCGGTGCGATGGAGTGTAAACGGGGGCCTGACCCCCCCCCCCGGATGTCAGGAAAGAAAGGGGGGCGGGGGCCTGGGCTGCCAGGCAGGAGGGCGGGACGGAGGCCCGTGCGGCTGGAGCTGTCATGGCGAAGAGTGGGCGCGAGATGAGGGAGAGGGCAGCTGGCCAAGCGGTGGGAGGGTGTGGAGCCAAGGCGGGCACGGCTTCTGTCCTGGGAGCCTGGGCCTCGGACGGCTGAGGCGGGAGCGTTATGATGCCATTTCCATTTCTGAGCTCGCTCTGGCGCGGGGAGCGGCTGCAGGGGCAGGCGGGCAAGCGGGCAGGGTGGTTTGGAGGCTCTTGAGACTGTCTAGGCAAGAGGTGCCCAGCGGGGTGAGGGAAGGGCCAGGAGGGGGAGGGAGGGGCCGGGCGGGGGAGGGAGGGGCCGGGTGGGGGAGGGAGGGGCCGGGTGGGGGAGGGAGAGGCTGGGGGGGAGGGAGGTCTGGGGTGGGGGGGGGAGAAGGAGGGACCGGGTGGGGGGAGGGAGGTGCCAGGCTGGGGGGAGGGAGGTAGCAGGGGAGAAGGGGCAGCCGCGGGACCTGTTGAGGAGGGTGGGGAGCATTGGTGCGTTGGGAGGAGGCGGAGGGGTGGTCCCTCAGGTCCCTCCGACTTCCCTGCCTCTGCCCGTCCCCTCTGTGGCCCCGGCCTCCCTGGCCAGGCGTGGTCCTCTCAGGCCAGGCTGCTGGCCCCCACTTGGGCGACGACAGGGCTGCCAAGGGGCACCACCTGAGCCTCAGCCTCCTCACCTGTGAAAACGCCGGGAGAGCCGGCCGGCGTGGCTCTGCGGTCGGGTTCCCGGTGCAGGAGGCAGCGACCCATGATTCTCTCCCATCACTGGTGTTTCTCTCCCCCCCGCCCCCTCCTTCCTCTCTGACATCAATAAAATATATTTTTAAAAAGGACGGGAGAGCGTCCGCCGTGGAGAACTGTCACTGGGAACCGCTGAGGTGATGACGGGTCTCACAGAGGCTTGGGGGGGCCCGGGCCAGGCGGTGGCGGCAGGAGGGGCAGGCCCTCCGCCCGGAGCCCCCCGCCCCCGGCCCGCGCCCCCCCCCTCGGCCCCGCCTCACTGCACTGTCCCTCCCCAGGCTTCCCCTACGACAAGGTGGTGCAGAGGGTCCTCTACCTCCAGGTCCTGGACTACGACCGCTTCAGCCGCAACGACCCCATTGGGGAGGTGTCCATCCCCCTCAACAAGGTGGACCTGACCCAGATGCAGACCTTCTGGAAGGATCTGAAGCCATGCAGCGATGGGAGTGTAAGGCCCGGCCCGGGCCCGCTCCGTCGGGGGGAGGTCAGGCGTGCGGGGGGGGGGGGGGGGGCAGAGGGGTGCCCCGCCCGGCTCACCCGCCCTGTCCCCCAGGGGAGCCGAGGGGAGCTGCTCCTGTCGCTCTGCTACAACCCCTCGGCCAACTCCATCATCGTGAACATCATTAAAGCCCGGAACCTCAAAGCCATGGACATCGGGGGCACGTCAGGTGCGGGCCTCCTGCGGCACGGGGGGGGGGGGGGGGGGGCGGGGGCTCAGGTCACGGGGTCATGCTGGGTGTGGACGGCGGGGCCCACACTCTTCCCATCACCCCCCCCCCCCCATGCCCACCTCCAGTCTCCACTCCTCTGCCTTGGAGCCCCGGGCACAGCAGCTTCCGGGCCGTGTCTTCTGGGACCGTCCTTCCCAGAACCACGAGGCAGGGACACTGCGGGGGGGCCTGGCTCGGACCCCAGCTCCGACACCCCTTGTCTGTGGCCTCCATGTGTGCAGGAGGGCAACAGGGTGGCCGAGTTCCCCCTCCCAGCTCCTCCGTCCAGCGCCCCCGCCCCTGCCGCCGCCCTGGGCGGGGGGGTGGGGGGAGACGGGCACCCCGGGAAGCTGCCCAGTGCCGCTGACCCTGCCCCCCTGTGCCCAGACCCCTACGTGAAGGTGTGGCTGATGTACAAGGACAAGCGGGTGGAGAAGAAGAAGACGGTGACGATGAAGAGGAACCTGAACCCCATCTTCAACGAGTCCTTCGCCTTCGATGTCCCCACGGAGAAGCTGAGGGAGACCACCATCGTCATCACGGTCATGGACAAGGACAGGCTCAGCCGCAACGACGTCATCGGCAAGGTGGGGCGGGGCCGGCGGGGGCTGTCCTCGCGCAGGAGGGGAGGTGGGCCAGCACGGGCTGGGCCTCGGGAGAGAGGGGGCCACATGGGGTCTGTCCTCCCCCCCCCGCCCCCCGGCCTCTGAGGATGAGGGGGTTGGAGGGCCTCTCCCGGGGTGTGGTACTGAGGCTGGTCACCGGGACAGCCCGGTGCAAAGGCAGGGGAGGGAGGATGGCCCGGGACCCCACAATGACCTTCAGGGAGAGGGCCTTGGAGCAGCATCCCCGGGGTCCCATCTGCAGAGGGTGAGCCGTATGGGGTGTCCCAGCTGCCCTGCTTCAGCTGTGTGGCCTCGGGCGAGTCCCCGGGCTCTCTGAGCTTCAGTGCGCTCCCCATGAGAAATGGAGCTCCTGCTCAGGCTCCCCAGGCGGGGCTGTGAGAGTGCCTGAGGGCCGTCCCCCTGAGGGCTGCCCCCCTGAGATCTGTCCCCCTGTCCGCTATCCCCATGAGGGCCGTCCCCCTGTCCCCGTCCTCCTGTCCCCCTGAGACCTGTTCCCCTGAGGACCGTCCCCCTGTCCCTGTCCTCCTGACCCCCTGAGGCCTGTTCCCCTGAGGACCGTCCCCCTGTCCCCCCGAGGGCCGTCCCCCTTCCATTTCCCACTTTGAAACAGCTGTTTCTGCTCCGGGACGCTCTAGCCCAGCGGTTCTCACCCTTCCTGACCCCGAGACCCTTTTCATACAGCTGCTCATGGTGTGGTGACCCCCAACCGTTACATTATTTTCGCTGCTGCTTCACAACTAACTTTGCTACTGTTCCGAATCGTGCTGTCAATATCTGTGTTTCCCGACGCTCTACAGCAGCGGTTCTCACCCTGCGGGTCGAGACGGTTACGAGGTAGCAATGGTGGGGGTCACGCCCCGTGAGGGCTGTCTTAAAGGGTCGGGCATTAGGAAGGCCGAGAACCACACAGCGCTAAGTGTGTGAGCCTGGGAGGCCGGCGGCCGGGGGCCGGGGGCCAGGTCCTGTCCTATCTCTGAGCAGGCACCCCCCCCTCCCCCGTCTGAGCCTGGGTTCCCCCTCTCCCCGTGAGCGTGAGGTCCCCTGCACCCCAGAAGGGCCTGCCGCCCGGGCTCCCCCTGGCGGGGCGGGAGGGCCTGGCGTGTAGCTGTCATGATCCCAGGCTGCAGGGTCACCCCTCTGGGGCGGGGACGGTGCCTGCGGGGGAGCGCCCCACTCACGCCCCTCTCCCCGCAGATCTACCTGTCCTGGAAGAGCGGGCCGGGGGAGGTCAAGCACTGGAAGGACATGATCGCGCGGCCCCGCCAGCCCGTGGCCCAGTGGCACCAGCTGAAGGCCTGAGGCGGCGGAGACGGCCCAGGGGCCCCCATCATGCCCGCACCACTTTATGCACAACGCCTGGCCTGGCCCCCTGCCGCGGGCGCGGGAGCACCCTGCCGGCGCGGCCAGGGAGGGGTCCCCGAGGTCCTGTGGGCCCCGTTTCTAGGAAGCACCAGCCCCCTCCCCCGCCAGGCCAGCTCTGGGGGAGGGGCTGTGGGAGCCATTTTCCTGCTTTGCCCCTTTACCTTCCTGACTTGCTGAGGCTAAAGAAGTGGGGGAGGTCGTGAGAGCCGGACGGGACAGGCCGATCCCTCCAGAGGCCTGCCAGGGGGCCACCGTCCCCCGTTTTCTTTGAGGCGGTGCCTGGAGCGGAGCGAGGCCCGGGAGAGGGGAGGCCGAGGGGTTGGGCCCCGGCCCGGCCAGGGAGGGGCCTGGCCCAGGGCAGCGCCAGGTGCCGAGGACAGACGGAGCCCCTCGGGGGTCCTGGAGCCGCGGCCCTGTGTACTTGTGTCGTGTCCGCCGTGTGTGTGTCTGTGTGCACGCGCGTGCATGTGTGTGGGCGGGGGGCTCACTCCCTGTCCCCCCGGGCCCGCGGTGTGAGGACTGTACAGAGAGGGCAGGGTTTCGTGAAGGGAGGCGGGGCTGGAGGCCGCGGGGGACAGTGCACTGAGCCAGGGGCAGGAGAGGAGAGGCAGGGAGGGGTGAGGGGGTGGGAAGGGCCCGTGAGGAAGAGAGGCAGAGGCAGCTGGGCTGAGGACTGGGCTGCCTCCAGCTGTACCTCCCCGCCCCCCGCAAAAGGCCTCTCTCTGCTCCAGTAGCTCCTTCCCCCGTGACGTCATTCATCTCTTGAACACTGTTGCACCTTTTAGGCGCCTACTGTATGCATCCCATTCTGCCAGGACCCACCTCGCCCTTCCTTCCAGAGACACCCCTGTTCATCCCTGATCACATAGCCCAGCCGTTGGCAATATTCTCCCTGAGCCCCACTTTCTTCCCCTTCATCTTGCCCTATCCGTGTAGACCTGCCCCCACCCCCCCTTCGCCCTCCCCCACACGCCTCCCCCCTCCATCCTCCTTTGCTCACCTTCCCCGTCACTGTCACCGTCTCTGCTCCTGCCTCTTCCATTCTTCCCCAGGAGTGTCTCCTCCCCTCCCCCCTGCTCCCTGTCCTTCTGGCAGCTCCTGCACCCCTTCTCAGTTCAGGGCAGGGAAGCAGGGAAAAACCCGGGGCCTAAGAGAGGAGGAAGGGGAGGGGTGAGTGGAGGAGGTGGGGAGGGGATGTGGCGGGTTCGGAGGTTTCTCGGCCTCCGCTGCTGCAGATTCGGCCCCTTGCCGACAGCAGGTTCCGGGGGAACCCCTCCTTAAGCCCGCGCATCCCCCCAGGGAGGGGCCTGGTGTTGACACCTGAAGGCTGGTGACAGCTTCCCATCCCGGGGTCCGCGGGCTCGGGCCTGACATTCCCGGCGCCCACCGCCAGGTGGCGCCAGGACACCGCAGCTGTTGACCGCGCTCTCGGACCCAGGCCCCAGGGGAAAGGGAACTCGGGACAGGGTCCCCGTTTACAGAGAAGAGTGGGACAACAGCATGGGCATTTGGGGACCATCCTCCTCCCGTAGGCGCCCCCTGAGCGGAGCCTTCTGCTTTTTCCCAGACCAAATTTCCCCAGCACGGAGTCGCACCCCTGCCCCTCGGAGCCGGAGGGAGGTCCCCCGCGGTCGGTGGGTCGTGCGGTAGAGTGGAAAGTGCTCGTGTACGCAGCTAGGCGCCCACATCCCTTGTCAACCCACGTGTTTCGCTAGGGTAGCTTTGCTTACGCTGGGGGTCTGCCCCGTCCTCCGGAGGCGATGGGGAAGCGAAGAAGGGGTGCTGTCTCGGCAGGCAGAGGCGGGGGGCCCTGTGCCCTGCACCCCGCGGGAAGCGAGCCGGGCCCCAGCCCCCGCTGCCGCCGAGGAGCCCCGGCCGGGATGGGGACGGATAGGAGTTGCACTAATTTGCATAGGGTGGGCGGGGCAAACGCAGCCTTTCTCCCGCCCCAGCCCCGCCCACTGGATTCTCAGCCAATCAACATGCAGAAAGCATCTCGCGCCGTGTCGGCGCCCAGTCGGACCTCCGTGCACAGCTGGGGCGCAGGTGGTGGGCTGCCCCGGGGAGGGGCGGGTGGTCGGGGGGCGGGAGGGGGGAGCGGGGCTGGCCTAGGGAAATGGGGGGATGCGGATGGGGGTGGGCACCGGAGCCCTGCCGCCATCCCAGGACCTTGGGCAAATCACCCACCCTCCCGGGCCTCAGTTTCCCCATCTGTAAAATGGCAACAATTCTTCACCTACCTCATGGGGGAGGTTGTGAGGCCGCCCCTGGGATCAAGGCGGGGAGGGGGGGACTGGGAGGGGATTCCCGCCAGCAGCCAGCGTGTTATTCCTGCAGCTGGAAGCCAGGCCCGCCGGCCCCTCCCCACCGCCGGCCCCTCCCCACCGCCGGCCCCTCCCCACGGCGCCTCCTGGGCCCACCTGTCTCTCCTCCGCCGTGTCCCCCACTTTCTGAGCGTCTCCGTCTCCGTGGGCCCCCAGACTAAGTCGTTATCTGTCCAGCTTCCCTTCCTCGTGCTGTCTCTCCAGGGCGCTGCTGTACAGACCCCCCTTCCCCGCCCAGGCCTCGCCCCCGTCCACTGTGCCCACACCAGGAAAACAGCCACAAACACGCGAGGGGGCCCCGGACCCCCAACCCGCTGGGGCCCAGGGCTGGGGGCTGGTTAGCCGTTGTTCGTATTGTGTTGGAGTCCTTGAGCGCAAGTGTTTTATTTAAAAAACAAAAAAAACCCACTGTCACAAAAAAAAAAATGCAGTCAAGAGAAATGAAAAACCGAAGGAAAAAAAGGAAAAAAGAACCATACAACTTTCCACCACGCGCACCCTCTAAAGCCAGCGAGACTTCCTCTGCAAACCATCTCTTTTGGGGGGCGGGCCCGGCTCTGGGGCTCGGCCCGTCCCGTTAATAAAGGATTGTGGAAAAGCCGGGCCTTGGCTGTTTCCTGGGGGGCCCAGCCCTCCTCCCCCTCCCCGGGGAAGAGGCAGGGGGCGAGGGGGGGGGCGGGGAGCCTGGGTGCGGAGTTGCCCCTCGTCTTGTCACCTTGGCCATGAGGCCCTCCAGCGACACATCAGTCCTCGCTGCCAGGAGCAGCCACGCTCCAGCCTCAGGCCTAAAACACAGAGTGTTGGGTGGGGTGTCACCCTGTAGCTCACCTGGTCCCACACCCCCTCCCCCACGTCCCAGGGGACCCTCGCCACCCTCCAAGGGGGTCAAACCGACCGAGGGGGGACCCGACCTCCCCCCCTGCCGCTGGGTTCGGGTCAGCGGCTCCTTCCTGGCCCTCGAGGGCCTCGTCCCCCCCTTCCCCCCCCGTGGCTGGGCCTGTGGCTTCTCACCACCCTTTCAGGTTAGAAAAGTCTCTCTGGCTCCGAAGAGCCGTGACCAGCCCAGCCAGAGGGAACCAGGCCAGGGCCCTCCGGCCATGGCGGTGAGCCATTTCCTTCCCGCCCTCGCTGCCCACAGAGGAGCAATAACCATCCAGCCACCCGCCCCCAGGCCGCCAGGGCACACAGCACCGGGCCGCTCTCAAGGCACCTCTGGGGGACGGTGCTGTCCCCGTTACAGACACGGGGGAAGAGGGCCCTCGGTTGTCATGTGTCCGCCCAGAGTGAGGGGGGGGCCGTCGTGCCCCTGCTCCCCAGAACCCCGGCTGGCAGCTGCCTCCCGCAGCTGAGACCCCACGGAGCTGTGCACCTCCCCCCCCCCCTCCCGTCTGCAGCTTGTGCAAACACCAGTTAAAAGGAGGCGGGTTTTTTCTTCTGAACTCTGCCCGGAGACGGGGGGCCCGAGGGTCAGGTAAGTAGCTCAGAGGCCCCCTTTGCAGGGCGATGGCTGGGAACCGGCCTGCAGCAGGGACAGCTCGCCAGCCACGGGCCCGGCCTGCTCCTGGGCTCCCTGCCTCCTCCTGCCTCCACTTCGCAGGCCTGTCATCCGCACAGACTGCCCCCCGGGGCTCGGCGACCATCATCCTGGCCACACTCCACTCTCCGGCTCCCCACGGGGACACACCGAAGGGCGATGCTTGGACACGCTGTGCTCCGGCCCACGGCCCCCTCTCCCACCTGCGTCCCTGGAAACGGCCCCACTCCGTGTCCGTGTCCTTCCTGTGTGCACGTGTCCCGTGTGTACATGTCCCGTGTGCACGTGTCTGTGGTGTCTCGCTTAGCTTGTGAGCCCCCTGGGCAGGGATCCCTGTCTCGATCCGTGTTCCGTGTGCCACCCCTGGGTGCGCTAATAAACGTCCGTCCCAGCCACACGCCCACGTGTCTTCCGCGGCGTCGGGACCGAGGCTGAGCGGGCGCCTGGGGGGCCTGGGAGGCGCGGAGGCAGCTCTGGGCAGGTGGGCAGAGCCCGGTCCCGAGCACCCTGTCCTGCTTGCCCAAGCTCCTCGGGGAGCGGGGGGGGGGAGAGGAGGGGGTGACAAAGCCAGGAAAGGTCCACCCTCCCCCATCGCTGCTGCTCTGCCAGCCAGGAGGTCTGGCTGCGGGGGGTGGGGGGCAGGGGGGGGGATAGGGTCCCCCGGGAGACAGCAGGTTACTGACGACTACCACTCATCCTGCACCCGGACCCGATGACAGGCCAGCCGAGGCCAGAGGGCATCTGGCACGGTGGACTGAGCCCTGGGTTAGGAGGCCCAGCACCCCTTTATGGCAGGTCCCGCCCTGTCCGGCCGGCCTCCTGCCCGGCCACAGCTCTGCTCTCCTCCCCATCCCTGCCTTCCTGCTCTGATGCCGACTCCCTTGCCTGGCACAACCATAACTCCTCCAGGCCCTCCTGACACCCCCCGCCCCACCTCATCCCCGGGGCTCACACACCGCCGACTGCCCCACACACTCCGGAGCCTGCGGACACAGAGGTGTCACAGGTGGCCCTTTAAATCGCCCCTCCTCCCTCCCCAGAGGCAGGCACGGGCAGTCAGGTGCGGGAGGGGCCCGAGGACTCCTAACACAGTGCTCCCTTCACCCCCGAGGGGGCCAGCTGTGCTGCCCAGCCATCCTGGCAGCAGCCCCTCCGTCCTGGTCGCCCCATTTCCGCAGGGAGACAGGCCCTCTGAGCGCTCTCCAGCGGAGCAGCAGTCCCCACGCCAAGCAAACCCTACTCCCCAGGAGCTGCTCCTGATGCCGGAGCAGCAAAGCCGGGGGCCAGACAGGGTGGCCCGGGGCCTCTATACAGCCTTAGCCCGACCGGGAGCTCTCGAGTGAGTGCAGGGGGAAACAGAGGGAAGGGGAGAGGGAAGGGGAGGGGGAGGGGGAGGGGGAGGGGGAGAGGGAGAAGAAGAGAGAAAGGGGGAGAGAGAGGGGGAGGGGGAGGAAGAGGGAGAGGGAGAGGAAGAGGGAGAGGGAGAAGAAGAGGGAAAGGGGGAGAGAGAGGGGGAGGGGGAGGAAGAGGGAGAGGGGGAGAGAGGGGGGAGGGGGAGGAAGAGGGAGAGGGAGAGGAAGAGGGAGAGGAAGAGGGAGAAGAAGAGGGAGAGGAAGAGGGAGAAGAAGAGGGAGAGGAAGAGGGAGAGAGAGGAAGAGGGAGAGGAAGAGGGAGAAGAAGAGGGAGAGGAAGAGGGAGAGAGAGAGGGAGAGGAAGAGGGAGAGGAAGAGGGAGAAGAAGAGGGAGAGGAAGAGCGAGAGAGAGAGGGAGAGGGAGAGGAAGAGGAAGAGGGAGAAGAAGAGAGGAAGAGGGAGAGAGAGAGGGAGAGGAAGAGGGAGAGGAAGAGGGAGAGGGAGAGGGAGAAGAAGAGGGAAAGGGGGAGAGAGGGGGAGGGGGAGGAAGAGGAAGGACACCAAGGTTCACAGTGCCAACAGTACTCGTGGTGACGGTGGCTGCCCCGTGCCCTGCTCCCGGCATGGAAGATTTGCGTGAAGGGAAGGCAGACAGACAGGGTGCATGGACCCCTGGGCTGCAGCGGGACCTAAATAAGCCGCCTCCTGTGGGGGATGGAGAACCTGAGGCCCGGGGGCGGGGGGGGGGGGCGCCATGACTTTCTCAAGGTCACTCCATAGCCCCGGGACTGGAACCCAAGCCTTCTGATGCCAGGACAGGGCCATTCCCCCCTCTCCCCCCTGCCCCCCGTGCCATGACTCGGGTCACAGGGTCAGAGGACGTTCTTGCCGGCTGCCACTCCTCCCCGACCTGTGGGACCGGAGGCCTCGCGTCCTTCCTCTGAGTTCCCAGACCTGGAGACGGCCCCCTGGCCTTGAAGGAGCCACCCAGGGTGAGGTGGGGACCTGAGCTCAGGGAGGAACCACGTCTGCAGCAGCCCCGGCCCCCTCTTCCTGCTTAAGCAGGAGGCAGCCCCCCAGCGCTCCCCTTTCTGCTCGTCACTCTCACTGGCAAGCTGCCTGCTCCAGACCCTCCCCAGCCGCCTCCCAACCCAGGCCCAGCCCAGTGGCCGGCGAACTGCCGGGCCAGGCCTGACCTTTGGGCCTTGCATGACATCAGCCCTGTCACCATGGCGACGGTGGCCTGGCAACATCTCATGGGAGCCGGGCCTCTGGGCTTGGAGCTTTACCATTTTCTTCCTTTCTTTAAAGTTTCCAGTTTTCTTCTTTCCCGGACAGTGAGGGGAGAAAGTCAAGCCATACCGGGATAAAGAGAAACTAAGGAAGAAAGACAGGAAGAGGGAGCTGGAAGGAGGGAAGACAGAGTCACACGGGGGACGGGGAGGAGGGTCAGTCCCGGGGAAGGAATGGGGAAAGGCCAGCCCAGCTGGAGGGAGACTCAGGAGCATGTTGGGTGCTGGAACCTGAGCATGGACCTGGAGCAGACCCGGGAAGGGGGCGGAGCTGGGGGCTGGGAGGCAGAGAGGGAGCGCCGGCCAGCCCAGCCGATGGGAGCAGCCCTGAGCAGCCGACGCCTGTGGCTCCGTTCCCCAGACAGAGGCGGCCCGGGGACAGAGGGCAGTGCCAGCGGGACCCGCTGCCCCGGGGCTTATAAATAAACAGGCTGGGCAAATGCACATTCTTTCTCCAAGAAATGTAATTCTCTTGCAGCCAGTTTTTTTTTTTCCTCGTCCTAAAGAAACCGCCACCACGTGGGGCCCCGGCCCCCGACAGTGTCCCTGAGTGTCCCGGCCCCACCCAGCCCCGCCCCCATTATTGCTCGGATGGGCAAGATCTGGCCCCGGGAATGGCAGAGTGAGGCGCCCCTCCTCACCCACTTGAGGCTGTCCCTGGTGACGGAGTAGAGGCACACGGTGCTCGGCCCATGCCCCGCGCCGTGCCAACCGCCCCGGCTGTGCCCATTTAAGGGAATGGAGAGTGCAGGCGGCGGGGAAGGCACAGGGCCGCCTCCCCGGCCCCGCTGGGCTCCGCTCGCTCTCAGTGCTGGAGGCCTCCAGGCAGAGCGGCTGCTTGTCAACCTTGACAGCTGGGCGGTCGGGCGGGGGAGGGAGGACAAGCTTCTTTCGCTGCGGGGTTCCAGGCACCGGCTGGGAGGAGAGGACTGGATCCAGGCGAGGTGCAGACCCTGCCTCCTGAGCCCCCCTTCCCCATACAAACTGGGGGATCGGGAGGGAGGTATGTCCAATGTGCTCCGGTGGAGGGGCTGGGGCAGCTGCGGTGTGGGGGCCCCCATCCCAGTTCCCCACTTCTGTCCTGGGCACTGGCCCCTGCAGGCCTCTGCCCGGCCAGGCCCTCCTCCCAGGGCAGGCCTGCCTCGCAGCAGCGGCCCTTCCAGACGGCGGGCCTGGGAGAGCCAGCCTCCAGGAGGTGGGAGGTGATGGGCACCTGGGCGTCCAGACTCCATCAGGTGCAGGCTGGCCCCACCGCCAGCAGTGACCCCCGTTTCCGGGCGGAAGCTGGCGTCTCTATGGTGTTGTCAGCGCCGCTCTCCGAGGCCTCACAGATACGGGGGCACTGGCTGGAGAGCCCATGCTTCCTGGCCTGACTGCCCAGGCCTGTCTGAAGATGGCCCCCAGGCCTGCCTGTTCCGGGCAACTCCCCCCATAGTGGCCCCTGCTCTGCCCACTGCTCCCTAGGGGCTCCCCAGGGCCCCTCCTCCCAGAGAGGCCTCAGTCCATCACCCAGAGTCCAGGCTCAGGTGCCCAGTCCTGGCACGGTGTCCAGGGTGCGCAGGCTGTCCCCCGGGGGTCCCAGGGTGCGGGACCCTCCGCCGCCGCCGCCGATGAGCAGATCCTCTTCCTCGTCGTCCTCGAAGGCCCGCGCGGGCCGCCGGGGTGGCCGCCGGGGGACGGGCTCGTCGCGCTCGGCCATGCGCTCCACGGCGCCCTCGCCCACGAGGAAGACGGTGTCGGCGACGCGCGGCGGCCCGGTGACCGGGTTGTGGTCGTAGGAGAAGACGCGCAGCGAGCGCAGCGGCCGCAGGTCGGGGAAGCCGCCCAGGCGGTTGCGGTCCAGGTCGAGGATGTGCAGGCGGCCCATGCGCAGCAGCGGCGGCGGGAACTCCTCGAAGCGGTTGCCGTAGAGCCAGAGGCCGCGCAGGCCAGTCATGCGCGGCAGGTCGGCGGGCAGCGCGCGCAGCCGGTTGTCGCCCATCTGCAGCGAGCGGAGCGCCCCCAGGCGCAGCAGCGGCCGCGGGAAGCGCCGCAGGAAGTTGCCCTCGATCCAGAGGCAGCGCAGGCTCTGCAGCTGGGCGAAGTCGCCGGGCAGCGCCAGCAGCCGGTTGCCGCCCAGGTAGAGGCGCGCCAGGCGCGGCAGGCGGCACAGGCCGTCGGGCAGGCGCTCCAGCTTGTTGCAGTCGAGCGCCAGGATGCGCAGCTCGCGCAGCTCCTCGATCTCCTCCGGCAGCTCGCGCAGCCCCGTGCCGCTCACGTACAGCTTCTCCAGGCGGCTGAGCGCGCACACGGCGCCCGGCAGCCGCCGCAGCCGCCGCCCGCTCAGCTCCAGCTGCTGCTCGCCGTGGCGCAGCTGCTCCTCCGCGTCCGACGGCAGCTCGTCCAGGGTGGACTCGGCGATGCCCATGGTCACGGGCCCCGAGCGGGGCCGCCGCCGCTCGGCATCGCTCCGCCCCGGTCGCCCCCTGGTCTCCCCCGACGGGGCCCCCCCGCCCCGGCCTGCCCCTGCGCCGGGAGGGGGGCCGTGCGCGGCCGAAAAGGAGGCACCCGCTCGAGGCGCGGCCTCCGGGGCGCGCTGCGCTCGGAGGAGGCTCGCCCTCTGGCCTCCCCGGCTCCCGACGCCGGCGGACTGGCTCGGGTTCGCTCTGACTCGCAGCTAAGCGACCCGTCGCCCTGGCAACCCCCGACGCGGCTGCCAATGAGGCGGAGGGAGGGCGGGGCGGGGCGGGGCCAAGGAGCTTCCGGCGCCGGGGTCCGGGCGCGGGCCAGCGCGGGCTGAGGGAACCCCAGGGTCGCGCCCCCCGAGCCCGGCGTTGTGCGGCCGCAGACTCGCCCTCCGACGCTCGCCCGGCGCAGCGAGCCGCTCGGTTGGCGGTCACTGGCGCCCAGGCCGGCGGGTCCGAGAAGAAGGGAGCGGAGGCCCTGAAACGCCGGCGCGCAAAGCGGACTCCGGACACGCGGTTCTGGAGAGGGGACAGGATGGCGGTCACCGCCGGCCCCTTGGGCCCCGCCGCTCGCGACTGGCTTCCTGGTCAGGGCCGCTTCGGGACCGGGACTCGGAACGGTGCTGCCGCCTGGCCCTTCCCACGGCGGGTCCCATCGGAGGACTTTCGGGGACTCGGAGCCTGGCTCCTCCCCGGTCCGCGCCGGGACGCCCGCCTCGCCCAGCCGGTCCCTCCTTAGCGCGCGGGCACCGCCTCCCCCCGTCCCCCCCGCGAAGCGCAGGCTGAGTGTGGCCGGAGCACCGGGCACCTGAGCCCCCCTGAGCGCCGCCCCCGGGACCACTTTCACTCCGGGACCACTTTCACTCCGGAACTCTGCCTGTTGCGCATGCTCCCGCCACCGCCCCTCCCGCCCCTTCGGAGCCCGTCTGCCAGAGCTCCGGGCAGGGAGGCTGGCTCCCCGGGGTTGCGAGCCTGCGCGTGCCCAGGCGACCCTGGCACGGAACCCAGGCGACGTGCCGTAGGGCAGGTACCGTCTTCCCCCCGATGTTAAAGATGAAGGGATAAGGCTCTGAGAGGTTGGATGAGCTGAGTGACTTGCCCAGGGTCACCCCACTGGCCGGGGAGTGGCTGGGCTTTGGGGCCAGGTGGTGTGTGGCTCTCCGGCCTGCACCTCGGGCGGGCGAGGACCGTGCCCGTAGCGGAGCCTCTCACCGGGTGCCAAGGGCCTTATTCGTCCCATACGAGCAAGAGGACAGTGTCCCCAGGGAGAGGCACCCTCTGTCCTCCGTGTGACCTTGGCACTGGCCGAGGGGGCAGACCTCTGGGCAGCGCCCTACCCTTTGACCCACCCCCACTGCGCCCCCCCTTGCAGGCTGAGACAGGGGGCTCCAGTGCAGAGAGCAGTGGCACCGGCCAGCTGCCAGGACAAGAGTCACACCCCCTCCCATAGGTGCCCCTGCTGGCACGGGGCCTGGCACATGGTAGGTATGTTTTGCCGACAGTGACATGCATGGTCCACACACATGTACAGTTTTCTTTCTTCTTTAAAATATATTTTAGTGCCAAAACCAGTTTGGCTCAGTGGATAGAGCGTCGGACTGCGGACTGAAAGGTCTCGGGTTCGATTCCCGTCAAGGGCATGTACCCTTGGCTGCGGGAACATCCCCAGCAGGGGGTGTGCAGGAGGCAGCTGATCGATGTTTCTCATCGATGTTTCTGACTTTCTAACCCTCTCCCTTCTGCTCTGTAAAAAAAAAAAAAAATCAATAAAATATATTTAAAAAATATATTTTTTAATTGATTTTTCTAGAGAGAGGAAGGGAGAGAAATAGACAGTTAAAAACTGTGCCCACAACCAAGGTACATGCCCTTGACCGGAATCAAACCTGGGACCTTTCGGTCCGAAGGCCGATGCTCTATCCACTGAGCATCAACCGGTTTTGGCTGCAGTTTTTTCTTAAATATACTTTTATTGATTTCAGAGAGGAAGGGAGAGGGAGAGGGAGAGAGAATGATCAAAGAGAAACATTGATCCGCTGCCTCCTGCACGCCCCCCCCCCCAGGGGGATCGAACCTACAACCTGGGCACATGCCTTTGATCGGGATCGAACCCGGGACCCTTCCGTCCGCAGGCTCTATCCACTGAGCACCACCGGCCAGAGATACAGTGTGCGCTTTGACAGATGTGAAGAGCCGTGCAGCATGCCATCCCTCAGAGTGCCTCACTGTCACCTCCCCCCTCCCAGGGGCAGCCACGACCCTGACCTCTCTCGTCACCGTCGGTGAGGCCTGTCTCGAGTTTCATGGAAAGGAAGTCGCCCAGTGCGCACTCCGCTCGCTCCTGACCTCGTTAGCTCAGACGCTCCATGTAATGTGGGGTAAAGGAGCCATAGCAGTGGTGACAAAGCTGGGGGCATTGGGGGTGGCGGGGGACACAGAGACAGGTATTGCTGCAGCCGGAAACCAGCCCGGGACCCCTGTCTGGGGGTGGAAACGGATGAGGTGCAGACAGGACCTCAGAGGGAGGGAGGGGACCCGGGCAGAGTCCACGCAGCCCAGACCCCGGAGCTGGGGTTCGAGAGGGCCTGCGCCTCAGCAGAGGCCTCCTCACTCCTTCCAGGCCTCCCCCAGCCCCAGCTCAGCTCTCCTTCTGCTCCTCGGAGAGAACGTCCCGGAGGAAAACCCAGCCAAGCTGATGGGTAAGGCTGAGTGCCTCCGCGGCCCCCCAAACAGATGCCCCCTGAGGGAACATCCGCTGTGGAGGAGGCAGCCAGCAGCCCCGCTCACCACATGCTCGGAGCCGGCACTCCAGCACCAGGCAGCCCTCACGGGCAGGAGCCACGTGCCTGCCTCCCCGGCTCCCCACTCGGCAGAGTGCGCCCCGGCTCTAGGCACGGGGACCAGCCCTCTCCTTTCTCCGGGCTTTGTCTGTTCTCGCTCGATGCTGTACCTTCGCCTCCCACCGGGGCCTTCTCGGCGGGAGCAGGTAAAATGTGCTGGCACGCCGGCCCACGCGGGCTGGCAGCGGGCAACCACGCTGATGAGTCACGCTGGCACCGCAGGCGCCGGTTCTTGTTGAGGCTCCGCTAATGAATGAGCTCCATCCGCAGCACGGGGCTCTCAGCCTTTTCCCACTCCCCGGGACGGCAGGAAACTGAGAGCCGGGAGGGGAGCCGGGAGGGGAGCCGGGGAGGGGAGCCGGGGAGGAGAGGGGGCTCCCACCGCGATAGGAGTGGGCCCAGACTCCGCCACTCTCTGCCCATTCCCCCACTGCACCTGCCCCGAGTCGGGGTCCCTCGGGTCCCCAGAAACGGCCTCGCCCTCCCTGTCAGAGCTGTAACGCCCGCCCGCATCCCGGTCTGGATTTTGTTGAAGAACTTTGCCCCCCCCCCCCCCAGAAAAGAACGAAGCTCTGGGTGACAGACACCCCGT
Source organism: Antrozous pallidus (assembly GCA_027563665.1). Taxonomy (NCBI): domain Eukaryota; kingdom Metazoa; phylum Chordata; class Mammalia; order Chiroptera; family Vespertilionidae; genus Antrozous; species Antrozous pallidus. The sequence continues at coordinate 2,147,282 of CM050520.1, read as the reverse complement.
GCCTGTGAGGGCTGCACACATTTGTCACCCTCGCTTTAAATCTACTTTCTTTTCTAGGAAAAGAAAGAAAACAGCACAGGTAACATAGAAGTCCCCTTTGTCCTCCCTCCTGCGTCCCCACACGCCCCCACCCTCACCCGCCGACCCTGGTGGCTGCTGAGAGCTGATCGAGGCCATGGATGTTACCGTCCTGGGTCCTTGGCAGGCGGTGTGAGCCGGTTAGAGCCGCCCAGGAAAGGTCAGAGAGTGGGGGAGCTCAGCTCCGAGGAGGTCACAGGCTCTGCTCGTTGTCTGCAGGAAGCTGGGCCGCTCATCCCCCGAAAACACGGGAGGCAGGAAACCCCCTCCGCGCCCCTGCGATGCCACAACTCCCACATTTGGGTTCATGGTAAAAATAGGAAAGTGTCAATGCCCTTCGTGCCATGCCCCCGCGCACCTGCACCCCTGCATGCAGGATGTCACTCACCATGCAGTCCGGCCCTGCTCGTGCGGCTGGACAGGGCGGTGACTCTGAAGGTAAGGGACCCGCCAACCTGACTCTGCGGGACTGACGTTCCTGCGAAGGAGATCATCAGCCAGAGGCGGTCCCCGCTGTGCGGGCACCGATCGGGCAGGCGGAGAGGGCCGGAGGCCCTTCGGGAGCAGGAGGGGCCGGAGCCCTCCGGGCGGGACGGAGCGGAGCGAGGCTGCGAGGGCGGAGGGGCAGGGGCCGTGCGGACAGATGTCCCGGGCACGTGTTCCAGGAAGGGGTGGCAGTGCCGAGACCCCGGCAGGAGTGTGCCGGGTGCCCTGGAGCCACAAGGAGCCCTGGCAGCAGGGAGGTGGCAGAGAGAGACGTCTCGGGGTGGAGGTCTTTGTGAAGGCTTTGACTTTGACCTTTGGTGAGAGGTCACCGGGGACTTGGAGCAGAGGAGTGGCATGAGCCGACACGTCTTCACAGGATCCCTGTGGCTGCTGCTGCCAGAAAGGAGTGTGTGTGTGTGTGTGTGTATGTGTGTGTGCGTGTTTGTGCGTGTGAGTGTGCGTGTATGTGCGAGAGCGTGTGCATACATCTGCGTGCGTGCATGTGTGTGTGTGTGTGTGTGTTAGGAAAGGCGTTTGTCTGACTCGTACCCCTCGCCACACAGGAACCTCGGTCCTCGCCCACACAGTAAGGATGCTCCGTGTGTGGGGGGGGATAAAGGAACTTCATTTCCTGACCACCATGCCCACGCAGGTGCTAGGGCCCCCTGCTCCACAGATGAGGAAACCGGTTAAACCAACTCAAATAGCTCACCCCAGCCAGTCTGGCCTGCAGACTGAGGGGTCCCGTAGCGGGTGTGCGGGAGGCAGCTGATCAATGATTCTCATCACTGATGTCTCTGAAATCAATTTTAAAGTCTTTTTTTTTTTTAAAGAAGAAGGTAAATAGCTTGATCAAGGCCACACAGCTGGCAAGGGCAAGGCCACGACGCAAAGCCTGGCCTCCCTGGCACATGGCCTCGCTCAGCTGGGAGAAATGAGAGACCACCCCGATGACCCCAGCTTGCCCTCGTCCTGCGAAGAGCTCCAGAACTGTGGACATTTGGTTCCAAGTCCAAGGACTCAGCACATTTGCCCAACTGGGAGCATCCTAGAGCCCCCAAAGCCAGCCTCAGGACCCCAAAGCACTCAGGAAGACAAAAAGGTCGCCAAGGCCAGGGCAGCCTAGGGCTGTGCTCTGGGCTCAGGGATTGCCCATTAGCAAGTGGCAGGCACTGCAGGGCCGCCACTGCCAAGCTCACGAGGCTGGCTCAGCCGCGCCACCCTGCACCCCAGACCCCTGAGTAACTGGAGGCCACAAACACCCTGGGGATCATGTTCCCCGAAACCAAATCTCTTGGGAGTGACCTGGCTGGTGTGCTGAAAGCTAAGAGTCCTCCCCACCCCCAGAGACACGAGAGCGGGAGCTGACTTGGTGCCTGGACACGCCTCCATGCGGGGACACGCCTCCATGCGGGGACACGCCTCCACGCCTGGACAGCCTCCACACCTGGACACGCCTCCACACCTGGACACGCCTCCATGTGGGGACACGCCTCCACACCTGGACACGTCTCCATGCCCTGGACACGCCTCCATGTGGGGACACGCCTCACACATGGACACGTCTCATGCCTGGACACGCCTCCATGTGGGGACACGCCCTCCACACCTGGACACGTTCTCCCTGCCTGGACATGCCTCCATGTGGGGACACGCCTCCCACGCCTGGACACGCCTCCATGTGGGGACACGCCTCCATGTGGGGACATGCCTCCACGACTCCATGCCTGGACACGTCTCCATGCCTGGACACGCCTCCACGCCTGGGACGCGCCTCCACGTGGCAGACGCGCACTCCCATGCCAGGACAGACACTTGACCATCCTAATGGGCTCTGGGAGGCAAAATGCATTCGGACACACCGGCTCCTTCCTCTGGGAAGAGACCCCAGTGGGCAGCTGCCCTTACACCTGCCTGGGCCCGAGGCCAAGTTCAAGCTGGACCTTCTGCTCCAAGACCACAGACCCAGGCCCCTGCCATGAAGGCGGCGACTGGCCCGGCCTGGCGCCCCTCCCCGGGCAGGGGCGGCCAGGAGTCGCTGGTTTGTGTCTTCCTGGGCACCACAGGCTGATTGATGGGGTTGGAGCCCGGGGGAGCACCGGGCCAACAGATGTGGGCAGCAGTAGCACATGCCACATCCATGCACAGTCTCCACCTCTATGTCGGCTGTGTCACAGGTGAGCAGGGACTGGGTCCCTGAGTCACACGTGGAGATAAGCTCTCGGACCCACATCATACTGTGGAGCAGATGAGAAATAAATGTGAACATAGTCAGCCACTTTTTTCTAAATTTTAAATTCTTTATTGCCTAATGTATTGCGTGAGTCTCCTCCCCCCCTACTGACCCCCCCCCCGGCCGCTCCCACCCCCCAGCACATGACCTCACCCCTACTCTCTGTGTCCATTGGTTATGCTCGTATGCATGCATCCATACAAGTCCTTTGTTGATTTCTTACCCCCTCACCCCTCCCACCACCACCCCGCCTTCCCTCACAGGTCAGACAGTCTGTTCGATGCTTCTCTGCCTCTGTATCTATCTTTTTGTTCATCAGGTTATAATGTTCTTATTATCCACAAATGAGTGAGATCATGTGATATTTACCTTTCTCTGGCTGGCTTATTTCGTCTAGCGTTATGCTCTCCAGTTTCATCCATGCTGTTGCAAATAGTAAGAATTCCTTCTTTTTTACCGCAGAGTAGTATTCCATTGTGTAGGTGTACCACAGTTTTCTAATTTACTCATCTGCTGACGGGCACTTAGGCTGTTTCCAAATCTGAGCTATGGTGAATGGTGCTCCTATGAACACAGGGGTGCATATATCCTCTCTGATCGGTGTTTCTAGTTTCCTGGGATATATTCCTAGAAGTGGGATCACAGGGACCAATGGGAGCTCCATGTTTAGTTTTTTAAGGAAACGCCATACTGTTCTCCACAGTGGCCGCCCCAGTCTGCATTCCCGCCAGCAGTGCGCGAGGGTTCCTTTTTCTCCGCATCCTCGCCGGCACTTGTGGTTGGTTGATTTGCTGGTGAACATAGCCATTTAGACTTAAGGGTTGTTGGTTACAGAGTTACCCCAGACTGACCAAGACATTTTCCCTCCATTTCTCGAATGCACCAGCTGCGCTCCACCCCAGGACCTTTGCACATGCTGGTCCCTCTTCCCGGGATGCTCGGCTCCCATTGCTTGTCTTTTCAGCTAAACCTCCGTCTCTCAGAGAATCCTTCCTGGTCTCTTCCAGCGTGCCAAGCTCCCGGGTCATACCTTCTTGAATTCCCACGTTTCTCCTTCAAAGTACTTGTTCCAATTACAATTACAATTACATAACTAGCTAACTTCATGTTATTTGAGATAAACCTCCGTGGGGACAGGAACAGTGATCGGTGATGTTCTATGTACCCGGCCCCGTGCCCGCTGCCTGGCACCTCCTTAGCCCGCCTGTGCTGAGGGAGGGAGCGGGCACCCTCCGTCCCACAGGCTTTCTGGGGCAGCTGGCCCCCCTGAGCTGCTCACACACCCTCTCCGAACCTCGGTTCGCACAGCCGAGGAGTGAGTCTGAAGGGGATTAGGGGGAGGTGAGCAGGGCCCTGCCCCAGACACGGAGTTTAAGGGGCGGCAGCAACTCAGCCATCGAGATAAGGAATAGTTTCATGTCATGAAGATGGGTCAGTAGCAGGGCTGTGATGGGCCATATTGGGGTTCCGGCAAAGGGAGAGAGCAGTAGTACTAATTCTGTCTGCAAAGTGTTTATGCTTTGGCCCGGCCGGCGCGGCTCCATGGTTGAGCAGCGACCTAGGAGCCAGGCGGTCAGGGTTCGATTCTGGGTCAGGGCACAGGCCCAGGTCGTGGGCTCCGTCCCCAGTGGGGGGCGGGCAGGAGGCAGCCGGCCCATGGTTCTCTCTCATCACTGATGCTTCTCTCTCTCTCCCTCTCCCTCTCCCTCTCCCTTCTTCCCTGAAGTCAATAAAAATATTTCTGGGAGAAAACATTTTTTATATTTTGGTTATCATAGATTTTTTATTTTTTAATGGTTGCATTACCCTTTTTAAAAAAATATGTATTTTATTGATTGGGCCAACCGGGGGTCAAAGTTGAAATGGGAGGCCCTCGGGCCACTGTGGGGAAGCTTGGTGGGGATTGGTCAGAAGGGGGCACTGTGTGAGGGGAGCACAAGGGGGTGCACGGGGTCCCCGCCGGCCCTCCAGCAGGCCCTCCCACTGCCTCACCGGCTGCACTGCCCCATGTCCACACGCTCCCCTGGGAGAGGGGAATCCAGGCCCTGCACTTTGGGGAGGACAGAACCCCCCAGGCTCAGCATCGGCCCCTCCTACATCCCCTTCCTGCCACCCCACGCCCGGGCTACCTGATCCTCACACACATTCTGGGGCCGGGGACCAAGCAGAGAGACCAGGACCACAGCAGAGACCAGGACTCAGGAAGGGGACCAGGACCCAAACAGGGGCCCCAGGACCCAAACAGGGGGCCCAGGAGGAGCTGCCTGGACAGAGGCTGCAGGGAGGAGACAAGCTAAGGGGTCACCAGGGCGCTCAGCCCCTGCCCCTTGGTGGGGTCCACACCTCCAGCCCAGGAAACCACGAGGCAGCCCCGGCTCCCATGGGCTGGAAACTGGGTGCAGGACCATGGGGGGGGGGGTGCAGAGAGAGTGTGTAATCAGGCCCCAGTGTCCCCGATACCCTACCTCCTCCTGGGCAGAGAGGGGTGAGCAGGGAACACGAGCTGTAAAGAGACACCGATGGGGGATGAGAGTGGATGGGAGGTGTCTGCCCGGAGTCTCTCTGCTGTCTGTGTCTGGGCCTGTGTCTCTGTGTGCGCATGTTGATGTCTCTGGGTCTGGGCCTGTGTCTCTGTGTGCGCATGTTGATGTCTCTGTGTCTGGGCCTGTGTCTCTGTGTGCGCATGTTGATGTCTCTGTGTCTGGGCCTGTGTCTCTGTGTGCGCATGTTGATGTCTCTGTGTCTCTGGGTCTGGGCCTGGGTCTCTGTGTGCGCATGTTGATGTCTCTGTGTCTGTGTCTATGTGTGTTGATGTGCCTGTGTGTGTTTGTGTCTATGCATGTTGATTTATCTGTATCTCTGTGTTGATGTGTGTATCTGTATCCGTGTGTTGATGTGTGTATCTGTGTCTGTGACTATGTGTGTTGATGTGCCTGTGTGTGTGTATGTGTATTGATGTATGTGTCTCTGTGTGTTGATGTGTGTGTCTGTGTCTGTGTCTATGTGTGTTGATGTGTGTATCTGTTATCTGTGTGTTGATGTGTGTACCTGTATCTGTGTGTTGATGTGTGTGTCTGTGTCTATGCATGTTGATGTGTGTATCTGTATATTGATGTGTGTATCTGTATCTGTGTGTGTCTGTGTGTCTGTGTCTATGCGTGTTGGTGTGCTGTATGTGTATGTGTCTGCATGCAGAAGCACCTCAGGTGCTCCTGTGACAACTCTTGGCCATGTACATGCTTGTTTCATGTTTCCATGTTTCTGTGTGGTGGTTAGTCTGTGCACACTTCTCTGCGGGGATTTTTGCATCCATTGGGTTTAGGTGTGCCTCGGGGGTCTGTGTGTGTGTTGGGAGTGTGTGTGACTGTGGGTGGTGGGTTTGCTGACCTCTCTCCCCCCACCTCACAGTGGCCAGGCCAGGGAGGGGGGGGCGATCAGCCCAGGTGACAAACCTCTAGTTTGGTCACTCACCCCCAATGTTGGGACCACAGACCAGCAGGCCCCAGCCATGGTGTGTGGGGCTGGGGTGGGGCCTGAGTCCAGCTGGGTCTGTAATGAGACTGTGTCCCCCACCCCTGTGCTGGAGCAGCTGGACCACCCACATGCCGCAGAGAGCCCAGCCCGGCCACGGCAGCCCCCGGAGACTGTGGGGGCGCAGACCCCGGTCAGCAGAGCTGGGGTGAGGGGAGCAGCTGCTGGACCACTGGGTCTGTGCTCTGCACGCTGGGCCGGCCTGCAAGGTGCAGGGGGCGCCCTCAGCCGAGGCTGGGCTGCCGCCTTCTGTCCTGTGTGACCTTGAGCAGCTCCTGCCCCTCTCCGGCGGGCTTCCTCGTTTATAAAATGAGGTGCAGGTGCCAGCGGGCCAGCACAGCTGGGGATCTGCCCCCGCACACCTGGAGAGGCGGGGCTGAGTGGCGGCCCAGACTCTGCCTTTCGGGCTGGGCTCCTGGCGCCAGGCAGCCGTGGGCGGGGGCGGGGGGGGGGGGCTGAGGGGGCGCCCTGCTCCCATTCTCATGAAGGGCTGCCCCGAGGTGCCCGCCCTTCCTGCCGCCCTGTCCTCCCATGTTGGTGTCCGCGTGTCCATCCGTATGCGCCCTCCTCCTTCTGTCTCTGGAGAGACCTCGGGGCTCCTCCTGCTCCGCACCCCGGCCTCCCCTCTCCTTCCCTCCCTCCAGTGTGGGACCCGGAAGAGCCCGAAGCCCTCCCGCCCCAGGAGACAGACCAGGTGCCTGAGGCCTCTCAGCCCCCCAGCTCTTCCTCCCCTCCCGCCCCCCTGCCCTCCCCGGCCTCCTCCCTCCCGCACCTGCCCGAGCACTTAGCACAGAGGAGACCCCGACAGGAGGGGAGACCCAGACAGGAGAAGAGGAGACCCAAAAAGGAGAGGAGACCTCGACAGGAGGGGAGACCCCGACAGGAGAGGAGACCCCGACAGGAGGAGAGGAGACCCAAAAAGGAGAGGAGACCCCGACAGGAGGGGAGACCCCGACAGGAGAGGAGACCCCGACAGGAGGAGAGGAGACCCAAAAAGGAGAGGAGACCCCGACAGGAGGGGAGACCCCGACAGGAGGGGAGACTGAGTCTCAAGAGTGAAGGGCCTCGTCCTTGGTGCCATGGTGAATCCGACAGGCCTCTCTGGCCCTCATCTGAACCTCACCCCACCCAGCCCCCCACCCGCTCCTTTCCCAGCCCGCCCCCCAGTGACGGACTCACATCAACACACATAGACACAGAGACACACATCAACACACAGACACACACATACACATCAACACAGAGACACACACATACACATCAACACAGAGAGACACACATACACATCAACACAGAGAGACACACACACATAGACACAGAGACACATCAATACACAGACACACACATACACATCAACACAGAGACACACACATACACATCAACACAGAGAGACACACACACATAGACACAGAGACACATCAACACACAGCCACACACACATACACATCAACACAAAGAGACACACACACACATAGACACACACAGAGAGACACACATACACATCAACACACATAGACACAAACATCAACACACATAAACACATATACACATCAACACTCATAGACACAGATACACATCAACACACAGACACACACATACACATCAACACAAAGAGACACACACACATAGACACAGATACACATCAACACACAGACACAGATACACGCATCAGCACACATAGACACAAACATCAACACACATAAACACATATACACACATCAACACTCATAGACACAGATATACACATCAGCACTCATAGACACAGATACACACATCAACACTCATAGACACAGATACACACATCAACACTCATAGACACAGATACACACATCAACACTCATAGACACAGATACACACATCAACACTCATAGACACAGATACACACATTAACACTCATAGACAGAGTAACACACATCAAACGTCATAGACACAGATACACATCAACACTCATAGACACAGATACACACATCAACACTCACAGACACAGATACACACATCAACACTCATAGACACAGATACACACATCAACACTCATAGACACACACACACAGGCACATCAACACACCGCTCTTTATTTCATTAGGAAAGTAACGGGGGTGGGGGTCCCCGGGGCTCTGGGGTGGGGACAGGGACAGCAGCCGGCTCCTGTCCCGTCGCGGCGAACCTGTGCTAGGGAACAAAGACGAGGCCTGAGGGGCTCTGGGTGGTTCTGGCCACTCGGCCACCCCCTACTCTGGGGCTGGGGTCCCCCCCCCCAGGCAGGGCTTCCTCCACTCAGGGCTCAGGAGGTGCGCTGGCCCTCAACAGCAACCCCCAAGAGGGGAGCAGCCGCAGGAGAGTCCCCCAGCCCTTACCAGGCCTCGGCTCAGTGGGGGTTGAAGCGGCCGCTGTGCGGTGGGGGGCGGTAGAAGGGGTCCGTGGAGACCAGGGTTCTGCAGGGAGGGAAGGGGGCCAGAGGAGGGGGGTGGGCAGCGAGCCGGCCTTCACTTCCGCCCGCGCCTCTGGCCGAGGGGCCAGCGCTCCCTGAGGACAGGCACAGGGGCTCTGCGGCCAGCGGGCCGTGGTGGGTGAGGGCCGCTGGGGAGGAGCGGGCCGTGGCGGGTGAGGGCCGCTGGGGAGGAGCGGCCGAAAGGTGCCAGTGGGCTCAGCCACAGTCCATTCCGCAGCTGTGTCCCCTCCTCCCTCCCCCTCCCCCACCAGCCCGAGGGAGCCGGGGGACGGCCTATGGGCACTGGGAGCAGAGGGAGCCTGTGGGCAGGACAGCAGTGACGAGCCAGAGAGGAAACGCCTCTCAGGACAGATGGAAGGAGAGTGGCCGGGCTGCCAGAGGCCCAAAACAGCCAGGACGGGCGGGAGGAAGGGATGGAGGGAGGGAGGGAAGGAGGGAGAGAGGGAGGGAAAGAGGGAGGGAAGGAGGGAAGGAGAGAGGGAGGGAAGGGACAGAGGGAGGGAGGGAGGGCTACCTGCCCACGTGGGGGTGCAGGTGCCGCAGGCTCTCCGTGGGGGTGGGGATGGGCTCCATGCGGGTGACCGGCTGGTTGAGGGCGTAGCCTCCGGGTTTCTGCGGCTGGAGGCCCCCTCGCGTCCAGCCTTCCCGGTCCACCCCCTTCGGGATGTTCTCAAAGTACCTGCAGCACAGAGGGGTTGTGGCCGCAGCCCCTCTGCAGCCCCCCCACCTCTCCACCCTCACCTCTGCAGCCCCCACCTCTGCACCCCCACCTCTGCAGCTCCCCACCCATCTCTGCAGCCCCCTCCACCTCTGCACCCCCACCTCTGCACTCTCACCTCTGTACCCTCACCTCTGCAGCCCCCCCACCCCTCTCTGCAGCCCCCCACCTCTACAGCCCCCACCCTCTGCACCCCCACCTCTGTACCCTCACCTCTGTACCCTCACCTCTGTACCCTCACCTCTGCAGCCCCCCACCTCTGCAGCCCCCCACTCCACCTGTGCACCCCCCCCCAAAGGAGTCCTGGCTCCCACAGCCCAGGGCCATCCCGTGTCAGGCCTCCTCCCGGGCTGAGCTCCTCCCTGGCCCGCCCCCCCCACCCCCAGGCCCGGCTCCAGGCAGACGTGGCGGCGCGGCTCACCCCTGGTTGTAGGAGGTCAGGTAGGGGTTGTCCAGGGCCCAGGCTCATAGGGGCTGCGGACGTAGCCGGGGTTGTTCAGGATGTAGCCGGTGGGCTCCTGCGGTGGGGCCGCGGGCGGCTGTCAGTTCCGAAGGGGACAGGGCGTGGGGGGGCCCGGGGGCTCCCCAGGCTCACCTTGTTCCCCATCATCTCCCGGCCCAGCAGGGAGACGTTTGTCTGCTGCAGGCGCTGGGGGTGCTGGAACTGCCAGTGGCTCACGCTGCTGCGCTCCGGGCTGGGAGGGCGCCCCTGCAGGGCCACGAGCACAGGCCGAGGCAGCCGGGATGGAGGGCGGTCCGGCAGAGGCCGGCAGCCACCACCTGCCCTTCCGTCCCTCCGTCCGTCCGTCCGTCCGTCCCCTCCAGCCGCCCTGTTCTGTTTCCAACACACCCTCCCTTCCCGGCCCCAGGCCTTCACCCTCCCCAGGGGCTCCGATGCCCTGATTCTCCCCACCCTCAGGGCCAGCCCGGGCCCCAGGCCCTGTCTCCGCGCCCGCTCCGCCCCCCCCCCACTCTCCCATCCCCACCCTCCCCCACCCCCCACCCCCTCCCCCGCCCCGGAGCCCAGCGCTCACTCTGGAGCCCAGAATCCTGTCGTTCACGCGGCTGAAGCCGGTCTCCCGCTCGCAGCCCCTGGCCATCGGGGGCAGGAGCTCGTCCCCCTGCGGCGACAGAGCGGCGCTGGAGGCAGGAGCGTCCCCCGCACACCGTCCTGACTGCCCCAGCCCCAGCCTGCGGGACAGGCGCCCCGCCCCGGCCCCGCTTACACGCAGGGGCGTCATGGGGAGAAAGTCCGCCTTGTTGGTGCTGCGGCCGGGGAGGAGGGCCTGGAACGGGCGGCAGAGCAGTCAGGCGCCCCCCAGAGGCCGCGACCCGCTGGAGGGATGGAGGGACGCGGCACAGACGGGGCGGTGGGGTGGCAGGAGCGGGACGGTGTGGGGTACCGGGGAGGAGGCTGTGACCCGGTGACACAGTGGGCAGGGGCTGTCGGGCTGCGTGACCTCGGCTGCCCGCTTCCTGTGCGGGCCCAGCCGTCCCCCCCGTAAAGCGGGGCACTGGCCGGAGCAGCAGTCTCTACAAACGCTCTTCCGGTGTTCGGACAGACGCTCCGCGGCTCCCGTTTAAAACTAAACACAAAAGCTAGGGGTTCCCCGAGCGGAGGGGTGCCTCTCCCCGAGGCGCCGGGGGGCGGGGGGGGGTCCGCCTGGCTCACCGGGTCCCCGGGCAGCGCCTGCGCGGGCGCCTGGAAGGCGATGATGGGGTTCTTGGCGGTCGCCTCAGTGAAGCCGGTCTCCTCCTTGGCCCCGATGGACTTCTTCTGCAAGAGATCTGCAAAGCAGCGCCTGTGCCATGGCCGCCCGCCGCCACGTGGCCCCCGAGCTCAGAGCCCGGCCGCCCGCCCCCCACGTGGCCCCCAGGGCTCAGAGCCCGGTCACCCACCCCCACGTGGCCCCGAGCTCATGAGCCCAGTCACCTGCCCCCCACGTGTGCCCCCAGGGCTCAGAGGCCGGTCACCCGCCCCCCACGTGGCCCCCAGGGCTCAGAGGCCGGTCACCCGCCCCCACGTGGCCCCAGGGCTCAGAGCCCGGTCACCCACCCCCCACGTGCCCCCAGGGCTCAGAGCCCAGTCACCTGCCCCCCACGTGGCCCCCAGGGCTCAGAGCCCGGTCACCCACCCCCCACGTGGCCCCCAGGGCTCAGAGGCCGGTCACCCGCTCCCCACGTGGCCCCCAGGGCTCAGAGCCCGGCCGCCCGCCCCCCACGTGGCCCCCAGGGCCTCAGAAGCCCCCAGTCACCGGCCCCCCACGTGGCCCCAGGGCTCAGAAGCACGGGTCACCCACCCCCACGTGGCCCCCAGGGCTCAGAGCCCCGGTCACCACCCCCCACGTGGCCCCCAGGGCTCAGAGGCCGGTCACCCGCCCCCCACGTGGCCCCCAGGGCTCAGAGGCCGGTCACCCGCCCCCCCACGTGGCCCCCAGGGCTCAGAGCCCGGTCACCCACCCACCAACGTGGGCCCCCGAGTCAGAGCCCAGTCACCTGCCCCCCACTTGGCCCCCAGGGCATCAGAGGCCGGTCACCCGCCCCCCACGTGGCCCCAGGGCTCAGAGGCCGGTCACCCACCCCCCACGTGGCCCCCAGGGCTCAGAGCCCAGTCACCTGCCCCCCCACGTGGCCCCAGGGCTCAGTGTGGCCGGTCACCCCGCCCCCCCACGTGGCCCCCAGGGCTCAGAGGCGGGTCACCCACACCCCCACGTGGCCCCCGTGCTCAGAGCTCGGACGCCCCGCCCGCCCCCGTGGCCCCCAGGGCTCAGAGGCCGGTCACCCGCCCCCCCACGTGGGCCCCAGGGCTCAGAGCCAGTCACCTGCCCCCCCACGTGGCCCCAGGGCTCAGAGAGCCGGTCACCCTCCCCCCACGTGGCCCCCAGGGCTCAGAGCCCTGTCACCTGCCCCCCCACGTGGCCCCCAGGGCTCAGAGGCCGGTCACCCGCCCCCCACGTGGCCCCCAGGGCTCAGAGGCGGGGTCACCCGCCCCCCACGTGGCCCCCAGGGCTCAGAGGCAGGGCGGGCAGGGGGCGGCTCCAAGGATCAGGAGGCCTGAAACCCCGGGATCCTGGGAACCAGGAGGAAACCAGAGTCCGGCGCAGAGGAGAGAGGGGAGCGGAGGAACGGAGGAAGGCAGGGCCCACGGGCCAGGGGTGGCTGGGGGCTCAACCAGGCCTGCAAGCTGACAGCTGTCCTCTGGGGTTTGGCGAGCCTAAGGCACTGAGGTCACCCAACTGCCTGAATGTCCTTCTTTCTCCCCCGAGCCTTCCTGGTGCTGTGCCAGCTCCCGTCCCCCGGGGTCGCTCTGGGCCTCAGGGGTCGGGGGTCGGGGGTCGGGCGCAGAGGAAGGAGGTCCGAGCTCCCACAGTGCCCACCTGGCTGGTTTGCGGGCTCCCTGAGGTACTTGGAGTTGTACTCGGAGGTCATGAAGCGCGGGCCCTGGGACAGAGCGCTGGCGTGGGGACACGGTGGGCCAGGCCCGGGCGGGGTGCTGGTAGCGCTGGACGGGCTCGGAGCCGACCCCGGGGCTGTGCCCTGAGCCGCGAGGGCCCATCCGACCCCGGATGGCCTCCTCTCCACCAGCCTCCGGCACCGGGACCCACCAGAGACGGCTCCCGGCGACGTGATCGCCGAGCCCCACCCGCACGGGGGCTAGCGATGAGCAGCGGGCCTGCCGCCCGGGGCGGGGGGGGGGGGGGGGGGAGCCCAGGCCGGGAGGGCCCCCAGGGATGGGGAGCTCCCTTCACACTCAGTGCCCGGTTCAGTGTCTGGAGGAGGGGCAGGGAGCCCGGGTCAACCCTGAGGCTTGCGGGGGGGGCCGTGTGGAGGGCTCTTGGGGGCCACACCCTCTGCTCGCCTGGCGGTGGTTGTGGTTGTGATTGCCTTGAGGTGCCCCCAGCCCGCACAGTGGGCTTCCTGGGTGAGTCGGCTCAGAGGAGGAGGAGGAGGAGGAGGAGAGGGAGGAAGAGAAAGAGGAGGAGGAGGGGGAGGAGGAAGAGAGGGAGGAAGGGGAGGAGGAGGAGGAGGAGGAGAGGGAGGAGGAAGAGAGGGAGGAAGGGGAGGAGGAAAGGGAGGAGGAGGAGGAGGAGAAAGAGGAGGAGGAGGGGGAGGAGGAAGAGAGGGAGGAAGGGGAGGAGGAGAGGTAGAGGAGGGGAGGAGGAAGAGGGGTGGGGTGGAGGAGGAATAGGTGGAGGCGGGTGAGGAGGAGAGTGGAGGGGGGAGAGGAAGAGTGGGGGGGGGGGGGGGGAGGGGGAGGAGGGAGGAGGAGGAGGGGTAGTGAAAGAGGAGGAGTGGGGGAGAGGAAGAGAGGGAGGAAGAGGAGGAGGTGAAGTGAGAGGGAGGAGGAAGAGAGGGAGGAAGGGGAGGAGGAAAGGGAGGCGGAGGAGGAGTAGGAGGAGAGGGAGGAGGAAGAGAGGGAGGAAGTGGAGGAGGAGGAGGAGGAGAAGGAGAGGGAGGAGGAGGAGAGGGAGGAAGGGGAGGAGGAAAGGGAGGAGGAGGAGGAGGAGGAAGAGAAAGAGGAGAAGGGGGGGAGGAGGGTCCCTCTGCCCAGCCCCCCCCCCCCCGCCTGGGGGGCACCACTCACGTGCCGGGCGTTCTCCCACTCCACAGAGCCCTTGCTCTGCTGCTGCTGCTGGAGCAGGGGCACGTGCTTGGGCTCCAGGCCGGTGAGGCCTGCGGCCCGTAGTCCTGGGTGTCGAAATGCACCTTCCTGACCTGGGGTGGGGGGCAACCATCGCCCGCCTGGTGAGGGCATGGCAGCCACTTCCTGGCCCCGATTCCGCCCGGGGCTCCTGGGGTCCCCGCAGCAGCCTCGGGGTCCCTCTCCAATGAGTCCGGTCCCAGCCCTGTGCTCAGAGCCCCGCAGTGCTCGCCGCCGGGAGAAGCCCACGTGCTGGCAGAGCCCACAGGCCCTCGGCCCCCCACTCCTCTCACAGTCCCTGCGTCATCACCGTCCCTCCCACCCTGCCCCCCCACCCACCCCGGGGCCTGGCCCTCGCTGTCCCTCCTCACCCCGACACCCCACCCGCCCCGGGGGTGCACTTGCTGTCCGCAGGGCCTGGGCCGCTCCTCCCTCACGGCTCAGTCTAACGTCTCCATAGTAACCTTTCCTGACCTGCTTTGCAGGTGCAGCCCCTTCTCGCCTGCTCCGCCGCCCCCCGCCCCCCACCCCCGCCGGCGCGCATCTCCTCCAGCCCCGGAGGGTGCTCGGCTTTGGGGATAAGCACAGCAGTGGGTGGGTGGCACCTGGGGGTGCTGGTGACCATGAGAATGATGGCCACGAGGACAGGAAGGAAGATGGGGTTGATGACAGCGTGGAAGTGGCCTCGAGGGCGAGAGGTCTGGGCCAGGGGCTGGGTGGGGGTGTTGGAGATCGTGGGGATGGGGTGGGGCGTGGGGTTGGGAGGCGGTGGGGATGAAGGGGAGGGAGAGGGAGGGTGGGATGAGGGGAAAGGTGAGAGAGGGTGAGTGGATCTCTAGCAGGGCAGCCCTATCTGCTGGGGGAGTCGCCACTCTTGGGCCCGGCCCCCATCCCAGCCCCCCACACCCGCCCGGGCTGGCCCAGCACCGACCTCCTTGGTGGTGGGCACGGAGCCGGCCTTCTCCAGAGAGTAGCCGGAGCCGGTCTGGTACAGGCTCCCGGGCAGCGGGCACTTGCCGTCCGGCACCTCCAGGGGGCGGTAACTCTGGCCGCTGACCGTCTGCAGGCTGTCCCGGCCTTGTTCCCTGGGGTGCACACAGCAGGTGCCCTCACCGGGGCTGGCGCGTCTCCCCAGCCGCTTCCCGCCCCCCTCGGACACCACGATGCCGCGCCAGTCCTTCGGGCCCCGGGCTGGGAGCCAGGCCTGAGCCCCCAGAGCCCCAGACCCGGGCAGGCAAGGCTCAGGATCCCTGAGGCCCAGCAGGGCGGGGCTGCAAGGGGGGCAGACAGACCGTACCCCACGGCTGGGTTGTCCGGAGCGCGGAGACCGGCTTGGTAGGCGACCACAGGCCGGTAGTTGGATTTGTAGCCGGTGCCTCTGTGGCTGCCCATCCGGGGGCTTGACTCCTCCCCGGCCTGCCGGGGGGGGGGGCGCGGAGGGCGAGGGGGCGGGCCCAAGGTCAGCAATGGGAGTGCAGAGAGTGGGGCTCCCCCAGGGCCCCCCCCCCCCGATGGCGAAGGCACAGTGCGGGGGGGAGAGGGGGGACAGCAGGGAGAAAGAAAAGTCTGGCTGAGGGCCCGGAGCCAACGGGTCTGGCCAAGGTCAGTGGCAGCGTCACAGGCGGATCCTGGCAGGGACTATGGGGCGGTCTGCGGACAGCACAGGCGTGAACTCGGGGGCTGGGGGGCTGCGGTCACTCTGTGTAACGGGGGGCTTCTCCCCCGTCCTCCTGGTCCTGGCGCCCCGGCACAAAGGGGCCCTCACCGTAGGCAGTGCAGTAGGTGGTGGCATAGAATTTCATGGGGTCCATGCAGCCCCCTGAACTGGTCTTCACGTAAGGAGAGGCCACGCCCAGGGGGATCTTCCCCGTCATCGTGCTGTGGGGCAGCGCCCCCCGGGGCCTGGGAGGAAGCACCGAGAGCCTGTGGGTCCCCAGCCCGAGGGAGACCACAGAGGAGGTGATGGGACCCCACCCACTGGCCCCTCTCCAGACCAGCCTCTCTCCCTGACTCACACCTCTTCCTCCACCTGCACCTCTTCCCCAACCCATCTCTCCCCCCCACACCTCTCCCCCACCCAACTCTCCCTCACCTTACCTCTCCCTCACCCATCTCTCCCCCCACACCCTCTCCCCCACCCATCTCCCCCCCCCACCTCTCCCCCACCCATCTCTCCCCCCACACCTCTCCCTCACCCATCTCTCTCCCCCACACTCACACCTCTCTCCCCCCGTACCTGCCCCACCCACACTTCTTCCCGACCCATACCTGTCCCCTCCACCCACACCTCCCCCCCCAACCCATCTCCTCCCCACCCACAACCTGTCCCTGAAGAAAAGACTAGTCATGGTCAGGTGTATCTCAGGTCAGCCTCCCGTTCACCGGCCCCCACCTTGGCGGGGACTCCGTCCACCAGCCCCACCTTGGCGGGGACTCCGTCCACCGGCCCCACCTTGGCGGGGACTCCGTTCACCGGCCCCCACCTTGGCGGGGACTCCGTTCACCGGCCCCACCTTGGCGGGGAACTCCGTCCACCGGCCCCACCTTGGCGGGGACTCCGTCCACCGGCCCCACCTTGGCGGGGACTCCGTTCACCGGCCCCACCTTGGCGGGAACTCCGTCCACCGGCCCCACCTTGGCGGGGACTTCGTTCACAGGCCCCACCTTGGCGGGAACTCCGTTCACCGGCCCCACCTTGCAGGAACTCCGTTCACCGGCCCCACCTTGGTGGGGACTTCATTCTCACGGCCCCACCTTGACGGGAACTCCGTTCCACCGGCCCCCACCTTGGTGGGGACTTCATTCACCGGCCCCTCCTTGGCGGGGACTCCGTCCACCGGCCCCACCTTGGCGGGAACTCCGTCCACCGGCCCCACCTTGGCGGGGACTCCGTCCACCGGCCCCACCTTGGCGGGAACTCGTCCCACCTTGGCGGGAACTCCGTTCACCGGCCCCACCTTGGTGGGGACTTCATTCACTGGCCCCACCTTGGCGGGAACTCCGTTCACCGGCCCCACCTTGGCGGGGACTTCATTCCACCGGCCCCACCTTGGCGGGGACTTCATTCACCGGCCCCCACCTTGGCGGGAACTCCGTTCACCGGCCCCACCGTGGTGGGGACTCCGTCCACTGGCCCCACCTTGGCGGGGACTCCTCTTGATGCCGGGGACGAAGGGTTAGCTCGCCCTCGATGGCAGACCCAGGACCCGGGCATGGGCACCCCCTGCCCCACGTCCTGATCCTCAAGCCACACGCCGTCCCCGGGCACTGGGCCAACCTCTGGCCGGTGGGAACTCCGGCCACTCCTGCGGGGCGCTGGCTCCCAGCCCCAGGCCTGGTCTCTCCCTCCTCTCAGGCGGCCCTGCCCTCCCCCCTCCAACCCGGGGCTTCCTCTCCCCCCCCCACCCCCCGAAGCTGGCCCCACCCTCACCTGCCCTCCGCATGGCTGCGAGGTCTGCGAGAGGCCGCAGAGCAGGAGGAGCAGGAGCAACTCCAGAGAATCTGCCTCAAGGGAGGTGGCCTGGCCGGGAGTAACAGTGGTTGCCTAGCAACCGGCTCCTAGCAACAGCGTCCCACGCCCCTGAAGCTGTTCTAAGGCCAGAGCCCTGTGAGGAGCTGACCTGGCCGGAGCAGGAGGGGTGCCAGGCGCCATCCGGGCCAGGGCCTGCCTCCTGGGCCTCCCCCGGTCACCAGCCTCCCCCTGCCCGCCCAGCAGAGCTGTCCCCTGAGTGACGAGAAATAAAAGATAACCCGGAACAATCACTTGCATTCATTGAGTCCCACCTCTCAGCAGACGCTCGGCATCCTTCACCTGCAGCGGCTCCTCCAGGAAGCTGTCAGGAGTCCCCTCGTCCCGTGGGGACCAGGAGGCCGAGTGGCTGCAGAGCTCGCCCGCAGAAAACAGGCCGGCGCTCAGAGTGGGGGCGTCCAGACCCCGCTCCCGGCCTCGGGGTTGGTTTGTCAGCGTTTGCTGGGTTCTGCCGGCGCCAGGTCGGTGCCCAGCCCCCCGACACACGTTCACAATCAGCCCCAGGAAACCGCAGCAGCCGCCGGAGTGGCTCAAGCCGGACCCGGAGCCGTGGATGAGGCTCCGATCCCCTGGCGCCCCCGCCTCCTCCTCCTCTCCCTCCCCGGGGGGCTGTGCGGCCGGCCTCATCGGTGGCCGCTGGCGGATGGATGAGGGCCGGGGCTCGGCACCTGAACGGTCACGGGGGCTCGGTTTTTAGAGACTTATTTTACTTTTTAATATATTTTTATTGTTTTCAGAGAGGCAGGGGGAGGGACAGACAGACAGAAACATCCATGATGAGAGAGAACCGTCGATCGGCTGCCTCCTGCTCGCCCCCCCCCCCGCATCCCCCCCCTCCCCCTGTGGGGACGGAGCCCGCAACCCCGCCTGTGCCCTGACACGGGAATCGAACCCTGACCTCCTGGGGCACACACGGGTCGATGCCCGACCCCTGAGCCACGCTCGCCGGGCTCAGTTTTGAAAGCTGCTCTTCCCAGCCGCACTTTGCAGACGGGGAAGCTGAGGCCCAAGGACACAAGGCCGAGCCTCGCAGCTGGCGGAGGCGGAGCCTGGACCGAACGTCGATCCGCTGCCTCCCTGCACACTCCCTCGCCGGGGATGTGCCCGCACCCAAGGCACTCTGCCCGTGACCGGAATCGAACCCGGGACCCTTCAGTCCACAGGCCGACGCTCTATCCACTGAGCCATGCCGGTTTCGGCTATAACATATGTATTTTATTTATTTTTTTTAGTTTATTTATTTATTTATTTTAACATATGTATTTTAAACGAAGGTAGGAAGCACTTCAGAGTCATCGCCTGCTGACGTACGGCTGTCCTGCCATTCACGACTCACCCTGAGGCAATGCCGGCCACGGTCTGTGCGCGGGAGGCGCTGTGGCGGGAGATGCGTGGCTTGTTTGGGCTCGGGCCTTGCAACTCTCTTTCCAAACCGATATTGAATTGATTGGCTGTCCCCCGTCTCCTCCTCCCCCCACTGTGAGGCAGCAGGAGCCGCAGCCCACCCTCCTTGCAGCCCCTTCCCCTCCGCCCTGTTCCAGGGGAGTGTGGTCTCTGGACCCGCACAGGCAGTCTCTCCCCGCCCAGACCCGCAGGTGTGCCCACAGAGGCCACGGGGTCCAAGAGACAGAGCTCACCAGCTGGCACCGGTGTGGCTCAGTGGATAGAGCGTCGGCCTGCAGACGGAAAGATCCCGGGTTCGATTCCGGTCAAGGGCATATATACCTTGGTTGCGGGCACATCCCTAGTAGGGGGTGGGCAGGAGGCGGCTGGTCGATGTTTCTGACTTTCTGTCCCTCTTCCTTCCTCTCTGTGAAAAATCAATAAAATGTATTTAATAATTAAAAAAAAAGAAACAGAGCTGAAACCGGTGTGGCTCAGTGGATAGAGCGCCGGCCTGCAGACTGAAGGGTCCCGGGTTCGATTCCGGTCAAGGGCATGTACCTTGGTTGCGGGCACATCCCCAGTGGGGGGCGTGCAGGAGGCAGCTGATCGATGTTTCTCTCTCATCGATGTTTCTCGCTCTCTTATCCCTCTCCTTCCTCTCTGTGACAAATCAATAAAATATATATTTTTTCAAAAGTGCTCTGGAGGCCTTGCTCACTGCACATCCCCTCCAGGAGCTGAAGGAGCCCCGTCTAAGGGCCCGAGGCCCATCTCTCTGTCTTTCCTTAAAGGAGCCGCTGCCCCAGCGCCCCGCACTCCCCCCGCCCCCGGGGGCGTTTCCTGGAAGAAGGCGTTTGTGCGAGGGCTGTTCTGTGTCTGCCTGTTCTATTCCTTCTCCGTCTCCTCCTCCTCCGAGGGAACTGGTAGATCTGGCCCGAGGTTTAAAAATTCATGACTCCTGGGGAAGATGAAACGGGATGAAGCAGAACATAAGCCCAATCTCGGCCTCCAGCGGGACGGGGAGTGCGGGGCAGCGGTGCGTGGGGGGTCAGAGGTCGGTCGGGGCTGTCTGGCTTCCTCCACTCCCCGCAGCCATTTCTGTGGCTGCGCCTCGAGGTCCCGGTGGCTCTCACGCACTGAGGCTGCGGATTCGGGGGAGAAATGACATTTACGAGCTCAGCACACAGCCCGGCCTGGAAAAGGCACTCCCGGGCGTTTACGATAATTCCCATTTCCCACTCGCCCTCTCTGTTGGATAAGGGCTGTGCGGCCAGTTCTGCCTCCCCCCCCCGCCCCCCCCACTGTGGGAGGGATCGGAGGGGAGCCATTCTGAGATCACTGGGCGTGGCCGTGGGTCTCCCACTCTCTGCGGGTGGGGACCCCATGCTGGACGGAAGGACGGCGAGCTGGGAGCCGGAAGCAGCCTGGATCCCTGCGGCACCACGTGGAGGCCATTGCGGGAGGTGGAGGCCGGCTCGTGTCTCTGCAGCCTGAGGGGTGGGGTGACTTCTGGGGAACGAGCTTGGACGTGATTCTGGGACTGTCGGGGCTCTCCGGAGACACGGGCCAGCCACCCGGATGTTTACAGAGGGAGAGCGAGAAATAGATTGATGACAAGAAACTAGCTCATGTGGTGTGGAGGCGGGTGACTTCCAAGATCTTCAGGGTGAGTCAGCAGGCCCGAGGCCCCAGAGAGCCGGGGCTGGCCTCCCGTCTGCGTGTGAGGGCCTGGGAACCAGGCGGTGGCGGTGGGGGGATGGGGGGGGTGGGGGGGAAGTAGGGGAAACAGGCGGGAGGGGGAAGGGGGGAGGGGGGGCCCCACTGAAGATGAACAGGCTGCTGTTGCTGTTTGAACCTAGAGCAGGCCAGGCGGCCGGGGGTGCCCCCGATGCTGGGAGGACCGGCCCCCAGGCCCTCAGCTGGTGGGAGGCAGCCCACCCATCGCCAGGAGGGCGCTCTGCTCCCCCCCCCCATCTGCGGACCCGCTGTTCGTCCCCCCAACATGCCTCCCAGAAACATTCGAGTTGCGCCAGGCCACACGCTGAGTGCTCTGGGCTCAGGCGGGGTCACATGACCTCCAGTGTCACATGGCGTCCCGGGGCACGTGGTTGGGAGGGGCCTGCGGAGCTGTTGAGAGGATGGCCGTGGCCAGACAGCCGCAGTCTGGTCCTACATCGCCTGTCGCTGAGCTGCCGCTGGAGGACCTAAGACCGCGGCTGCCTGGAGAAAACGGGGGACACGCCTTCCCGTGGACCCGGGGGGTGATTTTGTGAATATGACCCCCAACATGCATGAGCAACAGAAAGCAGCTCTCCCCAAGGGGGCGCCTCGATGCCACTGCCTCTGCCCGAGAAGGAAGCCACGGACAGGTCGGGAAGGTGACTACGAAATGAGAGAAACACGTTTGGAATCGGGGGTCGGAGGAGGGGCTGCTGTCCAAAGTGTGGCAGGAACGTGTCCATCTCACAGGCCAAAGGCACCTCACCCTGGAGGGGTTTTCTCTCTTTCCCACGTCCAGCGTGGAGAGAAGAGGGGGTCCGGTTTCTGAGTAGAGGAGCTGGGGACTGAGAAATAATAGAAGAGAGGACACAGAAGTAGGAATAAAAGCTGGGGCCGGGTGGAATCTCTGTTCTCTGATGGGGAGACAGGAATCCAAACCCACCAGCAGCGTGTTTGTTTATACCAAAATACAAAGGGGTTTCCCCGGGAAAAACTTAGGGTCAAAGGAGCTTAAGTGGGCCCAGGCCACACTCATTCCCTCATTCCCGGGGCTCGGCTGAATCCACATTTCAAGGCCCTCCCCCCGACACCTGGAGCAAGTTAAGAGTCAGTACTGATAACGCACCCAGCCTTCTTGGTGGATGTGTTTCCAAGACGCGGCTCTGCCCGGCGCCTCGGATTCAGCCGACCCTGATTTAAAGATGCTCAGGGGCCTTCCCGGGGGGCCTCTACATAACCCCGTTTAAAAACGGGCAGGGACATTCAGAGAGCGTTTCCCCCAGAACAGTTACAAACAGCCAGCGGGCACGGGGCAAGGTCTCCACAGCGCCCAGCATCAGGGGATGCAAACAAAACCCCTGAGATGTCACCTCTCACCCGTCAGCACGTCTGTGACCCAAGACACGCGCTCGGGGTGGCCACTTGTGGTAAGCGGGACCCTCGTGCCTGTGGGCGGGGCACAGCCCCCCCAGATTTTTAACCCGCCCTGCCCGCATGGCTCTGTGGCTGAGCGCTGACCTGTGAACCAGGAGGCCACGATGGGGTTCCCGGTCAGGCCTTGAACTTGCAATGAACTTCATCAAAGACGCTGCTGGGAAAATGAGGACGCAGGCACAGGCCGGGCAGAAATATCTGCCGACGGTCTTCGGGCCGAGGACTGGCCCACAGGCTACACCCAGCACGCGCACAATCCAACAATAAGATGACAACAGCTGAACTTCATTTTTTTAATATATTTTATTGATTTTTTACAGAGAGGAAGCGAGAGGGATAGAAAGCTAGAAACATGGATCAGCTGCCTCCTGCACGCCCCCCACTGGGGATGTGCCCGCAGCCAAGGTACATGCCCTTGACCGGAATCGAACCCGGGACCCTTCAGTCCGCAGGCCGACGCTCTATCCACGGAGCCACACCGGTCAGGGCTTGGCTGTGGATTCTGACGACTTCAAATGACTCCGTGAGGACAAAGGGAGAGGAACCGTCTTGACCGACCCAGTTTGATGAGCCTGGAGACAGGACCGGTGAGGCGGCTTGAGACGGGCCGGGGCCGGGCCAGGCGCTCAGGGCCGGGCGGGCGGTGGGAATGAGGTCGGCGAGCGGTGATGTCAGACGGAGAGGAGAGAGTGCAGTTCTGCTCGCCAGGGCCCTCGGGGGCAGCTGGCCCTGCCAAGTGTTTATTAATTGTTCTCTTATTTTTAACGCACGGGGCCGGCCTGGTTTTACTTAACGCCTACTAAAGGGAAACTGTTTACACAGCGCCCCGCGCCCGACACCCAGCAGCCGAGGTTTGCAGGCCTTCCCGCGGCTGACACGCCCGCAGCCGGCAGGCGAACAGCCCATTCGCCCAGCAGGTGCAGGCGGTGGTTGCTGGAGGGTGTGTTGGTGAGACAAACCCGGGACAAGGAGGGGGCAGCGCCCCAGGGAACAGGTCCAAGGGCAGAGCTGGCTGCAGGCCGATGGCGTCAGCGCCTGGGGAGACGGGCCGCAGCCCGGACCTCTCTCTAACCTGCCCGGCCCCCCCTCCCCACGTCAGCGCGGCTGAGACAATGGCCAGGGCAGGCGATGAGTTCCAGGGCGACATCTGTCTTCGCGCCTGCCTGCTCTGCCCTCTTCCCTCCCGCCCGCGGCCTGCTGAGTGCTGGGGTTTTCCAGCCGAGGCTGCGTGCCGGGGTCTGTCCTCTCTCCGGCCTCCATTGCCGGTGAGACTCCTGCCGGGGGTGGGGGTGGGGTGGGGAGGGTGGAGTGGGGGGGCTGCCCGCACAGGCTCAGCCACCTTCCCGACCCACAGGCGGTTAGGACAGTGGCCCCTGAACCCGACCCGGGGCTTGCTGGGTGCCGGGCCCCGCAGGAACACGGCGTGCCCACCGCTCTCACCTGTGGTGACCGCTGGTGAAGAGAGGGAGCGTCGCCCTGGCCGGTGTGGCTCAGTGAATGGCGCGTCGGCCTGTGGACTGAAGGGTCCCGGGTTCGATTTCCGTCGAGGGCATGTACGTTGGCTGCGGGCACATCCACAGTGGGGGGTGTGCAGGAGGCAGCTGATTTGTGTTTCTCTCTCATCCATGTTTCTTTTTTTTTTTTTTAATATATTTTATTGATTTTTTACAGAGCGGAAGGGAGAGGGATAGAAAGTCAGAAACATCGATGAGAGAGAGACATCCATCAGCCGCCTCTTGCACACCCCCTACTGGGGATGTTGCCCGCAACCAAGGTACATGCCCTTGCCGGAATCGAACCCGGGACCCTTCAGTCCGCAGTCCGATGCTCTATCCACTGAGCCAAACCGGTCTTGGCTCTCATCCGTGTTTCTAACTCTCTCCCTTCCTCTCTGTAAAAATCAGTAAGATATTTTTTTAAAAAAGAGAGAGGGCGCGTCGCCGGCCCACCTGGTAGATGAGGAAACTGAGGCTCAGGCCAACCTTTCATCCAGCCAAGGACTGGGAGTGGTGATTTTCTGTCTTAAGACGTTCTCCAGTATTTGATTATCCCGTTCATAGTGACATTTCAGAGAAACCCGAGGAGGAGGTTGGCTGTGAGGCAGCAGCACACCCACTCCTCCGGCTGTGCCTTCTGGACTCAGGCCGGGGTCTGGGACCCGCTTCCTGGGCAAGAAGCCCCAGGGCTGGGAGGAGGATCACCTGCCCCCGCCCCAGCACCTAGTGGGCGCATTTGCTTCCCTACAGCGCCCTCCTGTGGCCGAGGCCGGCCAGAGCCCGGCCAGCCTTCCTGCCAGCAACAGACAAACCACTTTTAAACGACCGTTTTCACTGATCTCGGAGGAAGGGACAGGGAGAGACTGAAACATCACTTATGAGCCCTCATCGGTGTGGCTCAATGGACGGAGCGTCGGCCTGCGGACTGAAGGGTCCCGGGTTCGATTCCGGTCCCGGGCATGGACCAGGACCTTTAATTGTTTAATTATTTAATTGCTTAATCGTTTAAGTAAATAAAAATGTTACAGTTATTGAAAAACCACACCTAAACGCATTATGATCTGTAGTTGACTGAAATAACGTGCAGTTTGCTCAAAAACGCGCGGTCCCCGGCGTGTGTCAGAGATTTCTCAGCGGACGCGGCGTGCTCGACACCCGGTTCCCGGGAAGCCGGGGAAGGAAGCTGAGCGTGGCTGGCGGAGGCGAAGCGTGACGTGAGCGGCAGTTCACGTATGTCCCTCTGAGCCACCCTCGAGGCCTAGGACCGCGCAAGCAACGCTAGGAGACGCTGAACATTTAATTTAAGGTCCTGGGAGCGGGGGGCCCCCCCCGGGAGGACGGTGTGTGAGCTGAGGGCCCAGGGGGAGGGGCAGCGGAGCCAGCAGCTGTCCGCCCGTCCGTCCGCTCGCCCGCAGCCGTGGCAGGTGAGGCCGGGCAGGGCCCCCCGCGGGCGGGCGCTCAGCGGGGCTTTTCGAAGAGGTACTCGAGGTCCGGGGCGCGCAGCCGCTGCTCCTTGTTCTTGTTCTTGGCGAAGTCCCTCAGCAGCGCCAGGACTTCGTTTTCAAATATTTCTGGGGCGGGTTTTGCTTCTGCAAGAGAAGAGCGGGCAGAACGCACTGTCAGTGAGCAGTGAGGCAAAAGGATCTTTTAAAAAAATATATATTTTATTGATTTTTTACAGAGAGGAAGGGAGAGGGAAAGTCAGAAACATGGATGAATGAGAAACATCGGTCAGCTGCCTCCGGCACAGCCCCCACTGGGGATGTGCCCGCAGCCAAGGTCCGTGCCCTTGACCGGGATTGAACCCGGGACTTTTCGGTCCGCAGGCCGACGCCCTAGCCACTGGGCCACACCGGTTTTGGACTGGCGAAAGGGTCTTGAGCCTTGAACCCCGGCCGTGGCCAAGAGCCGGGGTGGTGAGCCGGCTCCGGTCTCCCTCTGAGGTGGGTGCACACGGCGGCCGGCGCCTGGGCCTGCGGCAGGGCTGACGGGGCCCGCGGCTCCTGCTGGCTCCCGCGCCGTCCTGGCTGCTCTGGTGCAGGACGGCAGAGCCGGTGCCGCCGGTGCCGCGGGCCCGGCCCCAGGCGGACACCTTCACTGTCCGGTCCCTGATGGACACGTTCACGCCCCCGCCGCGGTCCTGTCTCCCCGCCCTGCCCTGCCCTGCCCTGCGTTCGGTGTCTGTCGCTCTCTGCGGGTCCCGAGGCCCCGGCCCTGGCTGTGGGGACAGACGTAGTGGCTCGGTCACCGAGGCAGAAGGGAACTCGCTGGCAGGCGATGGGGGCTCACAAAGGGACTGAACGGGCGGAAGCGCTCTGCAGGGACGCAGGCGGGAAAGCAGAGGCGGGGGCCAGCCCCGGTCCCGGGCGGCTGGCAGGCCGCTGCTCACCTCCACCACGAGACCCCGAGACCCCAACACAGGCCCAGCCCCCCGGGAAGTGAGGCGGCGTGCGCTGCCATCACCCCACCCAGGCTGACACGAGGCCGGGAGGGCATCCTCTACACCAAGCCTGGTCCCCACTCACACAGGCCAGCGCCCAGGGAGGAACTCGAGGGCCCTGGGGTGCTGGCGGGGGGAGAACATGCTCCCCTCCCAACAAGCAGCAGCAGAGCGCAAACCCGAGTCCTCCTGAGTCATCCGAGCTGAGGCCACAGACACGGAGCAGAGAGAAACCGGGGGGCCCCAGGAGACACGGGCCCGGAGCAGGGAGCAGAGAGAAACCGGGGGGCCCCAGGAGACACGGGCCCGGAGCACGGAGCAGAGAGAAACCGGGGGCCCCAGGAGACACGGGCCCGGAGCACGGAGCAGAGAGAAACGGGGCCCCAGGAGACACGGGCCCGGAGCACGGAGCAGAGAGAAACCGGGGGCCCCAGGAGACACGGGCCCGGAGCACGGAGCAGAGAGAAACCGGGGGCCCCAGGAGACACGGGCCCGGAGCACGGAGCACAGAGAAACCGGGGGCCCCAGGAGACACGGGCCCGGAGCAGGGAGCAGAGAGAAACCGGGGGCCCCAGGAGACACGGGCCCGGAGCACGGAGCACAGAGAAACCGGGGGCCCCAGGAGACACGGGCCTGGAGCACGGAGCACAGAGAAACCGGGGGCCCCAGGAGACACGGGCCCGGAGCAGGGAGCAGAGAGAAACCGGGGGCCCCAGGAGACACGGGCCCGGAGCACAGAACAGAGAGAAACCGGGGGGCCCCAGGAGACACGGGCCCGGAGCACAGAACAGAGAGAAACCGGGGGGCCCCAGGAGACACGGGCCCGGAGCACGGAGCAGAGAGAAACCGGGGGGCCCCAGGAGACACGGGCCCGGAGCACGGAGCAGAGAGAAACCGGGGGGCCCCAGGAGACACGGGCCCGGAGCACGGAGCAGAGAGAAACCGGGGGCCCCAGGAGACACGGGCCCGGAGCACGGAGCACAGAGAAACCGGGGGCCCCAGGAGACACGGGCCCGGAGCACGGAGCACAGAGAAACCGGGGGGCCCCAGGAGACACGGGCCCGGAGCACGGAGCAGAGAGAAACCGGGGGCCCCAGGAGACACGGGCCCGGAGCACGGAGCACAGAGAAACCGGGGGCCCCAGGAGACACGGGCCCGGAGCACGGAGCACAGAGAAACCGGGGGCCCCAGGAGACACGGGCCCGGAGCACGGAGCACAGAGAAACCGGGGGCCCCAGGAGACACGGGCCCGGAGCAGGGAGCAGAGAGAAACCGGGGGCCCCAGGAGACACGGGCCCGGAGCACGGAGCACAGAGAAACCGGGGGCCCCAGGAGACCCGGGCCCGGAGCACGGAGCACAGAGAAACCGGGGGCCCCAGGAGACACGGGCCCGGAGCACGGAGCACAGAGAAACCGGGGGCCCCAGGAGACACGGGCCCGGAGCACGGAGCAGAGAGAAACCGGGGGGCCCCAGGAGACACGGGCCCGGAGCACGGAGCACAGAGAAACCGGGGGCCCCAGGAGACACGGGCCCGGAGCACGGAGCACAGAGAAACCGGGGGCCCCAGGAGACACGGGCCCGGAGCAGGGAGCAGAGAGAAACCGGGGGCCCCAGGAGACACGGGCCCGGAGCACGGAGCACAGAGAAACCGGGGGCCCCAGGAGACACGGGCCCGGAGCAGGGAGCAGAGAGAAACCGGGGGCCCCAGGAGACACGGGCCCGGAGCACGGAGCAGAGAGAAACCGGGGGGCCCAGGAGACACGGGCCCGGAGCACGGAGCACAGAGAAACCGGGGGCCCCAGGAGACACGGGCCCGGAGCAGGGAGCAGAGAGAAACCGGGGGCCCCAGGAGACACGGGCCCGGAGCAGGGAGCAGAGAGAAACCGGGGGCCCCAGGAGACACGGGCCCGGAGCACGCGCTCGGCTAAGCCCAGTCCAGAGAGGAGGCAGCGGGCTGGACACACTGGCCAAGACTCCACTCCACGCTGAACTGCGAAAAGCCACCGTGCCCCCGCCAGACACGGGCTCCCGCCACGGACACGGGCTCCCGCCACGGACACGGGCTCCCGCCACGGACACGGGCTCCCGCCACGGACACGGGCTGCCGCCACGGACACGGGCTCCCGCCACGGACACGGGCTCCCGCCACGGACACGGGCTCCCGCCACGGACACGGGCTCCCGTCACGCACACGGGGTCACGCCACGGACACGGGCTCCCGCCACGGACCGGTTCCCTCCACCCTGAGGGCACTCCTGACGAGCCTGGGGTCAGCACGGAGGCCGGAGAGAAAGCCACGAGGCGGCCAGGAGGGGAGCTGGCTGTGAGGAAAGCAATGGGGCCCGGCCGGCCGGCCCTGCCGTCAGCAGACGAAAGCCGCCGGGAGGTGAGCAAACCCTGCCTCCCCAGGGCACACGAGGGCCCACGGGGCCGATGGGAGGGCAAAGGCAAAGCAGAGCCACAGGGACTGAAGCTGGAGGGGCTCAGAGCCCCCTCCCCTCCTCACCAGCAAGCACCAAGGGGAGAGCGACAAGGCTCTCCATGGGGGAGGGAGAAGCAGGGAGAGGCGCCCTCTGAGGGTGGAGAGAACAGGGAGAAAGGCCTCAGGAAGTCCTGCCCCTCCCTGCACGGTGGCAGGAGGAGGCTGTGCAGGGGTGGGGGGAGAACAGTCAAAAGTGAGCCTCACTCCTGACCAGACGGAGAGGACCCCGCTGACAGCCACGTCCCGGCACAAACACAGCCGCCTCGGTCTTCCCTGTCCTCCTCACGATGCCTGACGCTCGTTCAACACACAATGACCACACACACACACACACACTCTCACACACATACTCACACACTCACACATACATACACTCACACACACATACTCACACACACACACATACACACACACACACACACACACTCACACATACATACACACACATACACACATACACTCTCACACACACATACTCACACATACATACACACACACACACACACATACTCACACATACATACACACACACACTCATACACACATACACACTCACACACACACTCACACATACTCACACACACAGACATACACATACATACACACACACACTCTCACACACAACATACTCACACACTCACATACACACACACACACATACTCACACATACACCCACACACACACATACACTCACACACACACATACACATACACACACACACACTCACACATACACACACACACTCTCACACACACACACACACACACACACACTCACACACACACACACTCACACACACACACACTCACACACACACACACACACATACACTCACACACACACACACACACACACTCACACACACACACACACACACACACACACTCACACATACTCACACACACAGACATACACATACATACACACACACACTCTCACACACAACATACTCACACACTCACATACACACACACACACATACTCACACATACACCCACACACACACATACACTCACACACACACATACACATACACACACACACACTCACACATACACACACACACTCTCACACACACACACACACACTCACACACACACACACACACACACACACACACTCACACACACACACACACACATACACTCACACACACACACACACACACACTCACACACACACACACTCACACACACACACACATACACACACACACACACACACACTCACACACACACACACTCACACACACACACACAGACACACACACTCACACACACTCACTCACACACACTCACACACACACACTCACACACACATACACACACACATACACACACACATACACGCACACACGGCGAAGGGACAGAGCAATCCACAGAAGCGGACGAAGGGACCCGGACCGTGAGGGGGTCACAGCCCCGCGGGCAGCGTGCTGAAGAGCCCGAGGAAAAGGAGACAAAAACCTGCGGACGGTGAGGCGCTCCAGCTGAGCCGGGAACTGCAGGCGGGAGATGGGAAGGTTAGAAACAAAAATAAGCAGCCCTGGCCGGATGGCTCAGTGGGAGGGTCGTCCCAGGCACTGAGGGGTCACTGGTCAGGGCACATGTGGAGGACAGTGAGCATGGCCGGGGTGCCGGGGTGCGGGTGAGAGGCAACTCATGTTTCTCCCTCCCGTCGATGTTTCTCTCTCTCTCTCTCCCTCTCCCTTCCTGTCTCTCTGAAATCAGTAAGAACATATTTGATAAATAAATAAAAATAAGCAAATATGCAGAATGACCTCAACAGGTCCATCCCGAGACCTGACAGGCGAGAATGACAGTGAATGGAGGACAGGTCGACAGATATCACCCAAACGGACACAGAGAGGAAAAGAGTGAGAGACACAGGACAGAATCCCTAACCATCAGATGAACAGTCTGACCCAGTGGCCGGCAAACTCCTTAGTCAGCAGAGCCAAATATCAACAGCACAATGATTGACGTTTCTTTTGAGAACCCAATTTTTTAAACTTCAACTTCTAACGACACTTCTTCAAAACAGACTCACCCAGGCCGTGGTATTTTGTGGAAGAGCCACACTCAGGGAACCAAAGAGCCGCATGTGGCTCGCGAGCCGCAGTTTGTCGACCACGGGTCTAACCAAAGTGTAATTGGACCCACCATGCCCAGGGAACCCAAAGCGGGGTAAACACCAAACACCGGCACCCGGCACGTCACACACAAACTGCTGAACCACAGATACGATGCCGGCGACATTCGGAAAGAAGAGAAACGTACATACCGAGCAACAGAGACACGGCAGGGCCCAGCTGGAGGGGCAGAGCAGACAGCACGTGGCAACGCTAACGCACCCGCAGCTGGCAGTACAAGGTAACCAAAGCTACCATAGCCAGATGCAGCTCAACCCAACAGCTCATCCTTCAGCCTCGCAAGAGTGTGCCTATACTGTGCTGGAAAATGGTGAACCTATAATTCTATGGCCATGAAAACATCTTTCAGAACTGCCAAAAGCCGAGAGAATGCCTAACAGCAGACCTGCACTACAACCAGTATGAAAGGACGTTCTTCAGGAATCGGATACCAGGTAGAAACGTGGATCTCCATAAAGGAATGAAGAACTCAGAGGTGACTGAAACAAGGGAAATATAAAATACAAGAGGCCCGGTGCATGACATTTGTGTACTGGGTGGGGGCCCTCAGCCCGCCTGCACCCTCTTGCAGTCCAGGACCCCTGGGGGGATGTCCGACTGTCAGCTTAGGGGAGCAGGCCTAAGCCGGCAGGCGGACATCCCCCAAGGGGTCCTTAGCTCTGCCACAGAGGTGGAAGAGGCTCCCGCCACCGCTTCTGTGCTCACCAGCCACGAGCTCGCTGGCGAGCCTGGCTTCTGGCTGAGCGGCCTTCCACCTGTGGGAGCACACTGACCACCAGGGGGCAGCTCCTACATTGAGAGTCTGCCCCCTGGTGGTCAGTGAGTGTCATAGCGACCAGTCATTCCACCATTCGATCTATTTGCATATTAGCCTTTTATTATATAGGATAATGTAACTTACATCTTCTATAAATGTTATATGTAATGTTATCCATATATTTATATATAAGATACTATGTTATAGTTTCCATGTACTATCCTTTTCCTTATTTTAAGTTGCTCTATGGATAATTGTCTGAAGTAAAACAACAGAAACGTAGTGTAGGCTTACAGCATAAGTAAAAATAGAAAGTATGACAACAATAGCACAAAAGATGGGAGGGAGGAGCTGGAGTGTGCTACTGTAAAGGGCTTACATTATACATGAAGCACTATAATGTTACTTGAAGGTAGACTGTGATTAATTAAAGATGTAGACTCCAAGCTCTTGGGCAATCACTAAAAAAAACTTATAAAGGGAGGTATAAATAATGAACCAAAAGTGGAGTAAAATTTAAAATACTCGCTGAAAAAAACCGAAGCGGAAGGGAAAAGGAACAAAGAACAGATGGGAGAACTAGAAAACAAGGCCGAAACCGGTGTGGCTCAGTGGATAGAGCGTCGGCCTGCGGACTGACGGGTCCCAGGCTCGATTCCGGTCAAGGGCATGTACCTTGGTTGCGGGCACATCCCTAGCAGGAGGTGTGCAGGAGGCAGCTGATGGATGTTTCTCTCTCATCGATGTTTCTGACTTTATCCCTCTCTCTTCCTCTCTGTGAAAAATCAATAATATATATATATTTTTAAAAAGAACTAGAAAACAAAATGATGGTAAGTTTTAATGCAATCACATTGATAATTGGTTATATGTAAATGACCAAAACATAGCAACGAACAGAAGCAGATGATAAAACTGGACAGAAAAATAAAGACCGAGTATTTAGCTGTAAGAGGCTCCATTTAAAGTAAAAGCAGGGTGCACACGCCTTGAGAAATCCCGGCGGGAACACGACCCGTCCTGTCACTGCGGCCCAGTTGGCCCCAGGACAGGGAAGTCATCCAAGCGGCTTTGACCTCATCACATGAGCTCTATTAGAAGCAGGGCTTTCTCCGGGAGGGGAGGGGCCAGGAGGGGCAACCGGGCAGCTCTGGAGCATGAGAGGCACTCCGCGTGAGGGAGGCTGCACTGCTGAGCTGGGGGCCACGGGCACAGATCTGGGCGCGGCTCCAGGAGCCGAAGCAGATCCACAGCTGACGAGACCACAGGACGTCAGTCCACAACCCGAACGAGCTCCGGACCGTGAGGACATCTTTCAGGACTGCCAGAAGCCGCGAGAATGCCTAACAGCAGACCTGCTCTACAACCAATGTTAACGGACGTTCTTCAGGAGTCGGACACCAGGTAGAAACGCGGATCTCCATGAAGAGATGAAGAACTCAGAGGTGACTGAAACAAGGGAAACAGGCCCGGGGCACGGCATTTGTGTCCTGGGTGGGGCCCCTCAGTCCTACAACCTGAACGAGCTCCGGACCTGAGGTCTGGGCACCGCCCCTGAGCTAACAAACAAGTCACCAAGTTTGTGGGGTGGAGGGGGGGTATTGGGGGGCGGGGCGCATCTGTAATACTTTGAACAATAAAGATACATTTTAAAAAAATAAAGTCACTAAGTTTGTGTTAATTTGCCCCATAGTAACAGAAAGCTAACACAGATGGGCAAACGCTCATCAAAAGAACGCTGGAGTGACTACATTACCATCAGGTGCTCGGAAACAAGGAACACTGTCAGCAATAAAGACAGGCGTTATCTACAACAACAAAAGCGTAATATGCTAATTAGACCGACGTCCTTCCGGACAACCTTCCTGACGAAGCCGGGGCTGCGAGGGAAGCCCGGGGCCCAGGAGCCTGCCGGTGGCCAGAGGGAAGCCCGTCGCGGCAGCCGGGGGAAGGAAAGCCGGCTCTTGCATGAACCTCGTGCGTGGGGCCTCCGGTACAATGGGAAAGGGGTCAATTCATCCAGAAGATGGAACAACCCTCCTATGCCTGCACGTAACACCAGAGCTTCAAAATGTCTGAACAAGAGCTGAGAGCACGGAGGGGAGTAATAACTCCGCCATTACAGACGGAGGTCGGCAGTCCTCGCTCCCTGACAGGACAGTCGGGAAGCTTCGCTGAGCCCGGCCCCGCTGCACAGCTCAGAGGCCGAGGCAATCTGTCAGCAGAGACACGGACCTGCAGGACGGCCGCCCGCAGAGCGGGGACCCGCGCTGAGTGGGGACAGGAGACCCAGGGGGTGCCCGCTTCGGGCTCCGCCCCAGGCCCAGCCCCGGAGACCCGTCCGATCTCACTACATCCCCTTCAGAACAGGGGCCCGCTGTTTGCGCCCAAGAGCCCTGACCAAGCAGACAGGTGCCACACACACGGGGAAGGGCCAGTCTGGGTGGAAGGTCCATTTGCATGAATACAAGGGGGGGAAACTGCCCAGGCGATCATTCCAGACTCAAGTCAGCCCAAGTCGCCCTACTTTTCCCATTCCTCTTGCCTCTCCCCCCCCCCCCCCGCCCCCTTACCTGTGGCCCAGTGGTAGATATCCCAGTCGTTACTGGGCTCGTTAATCAGGCGGTCATACAGGTTCAGCTGCTTCTCTGTCATTTGATGCAGATATTCTTTAGCAAAGAGGCTGGGAGAGAGAGAGGAAGGAGTTAAAAGGTCGGTCGGTCGGTCGGTCGGCGGTCTCAGGCCCAGGAGCCGGGCCCAGCCCCACCTGAGCAGGATGCAGTTCTCCAGCATGCCCCGCTTCCGGCTCTCGTACAGCAGCCGCGCCCTCTTGGTGCTGAGGGGCTCGTCGGGGCGCTCCTCCCACGGGGGCAGCGGGATTTCGATCATGTCTTTCTGGGAATCTGACGGGCTGTCCCCTCTGTAGGAGCGGATGCACGTCGTCACGCCGGGCAGAGGAGAGCCGAGGTGCTGCCTTGCCAGAGCAAGCCTCTGAAACAGACAGGCCACGACATTTTTCAGCATCGAGTGACATCGCCGTCACCCCCCGCACGCACTGGACTTCACCCGGGCCTCGACAAGCTTCGCCGGCACTGGCCCCACCGTACAGCCTAGAGGCCGAGGCTCGGGGAGGGGGAGACGTGGACCAAGGTCACCCCGACAGTAACTGCAGTGAGACCCCAAACCCGGCTCTGCCGGCAAACGTCCGTAACCAGCGCGCTTCCGGAAGGTCTCCAGCAGACACGTCCTCCCTCCCGCCGACCGCTCCCTTCCGGGGCGGTGTATTCCTGCCGCCCGGCCGAGTCAGAATCTGGGCCTACAGGGGCCGCCCGGGCCCCCGGTCGAGAGAAGGCGGGGCCCATCACGAAGCCGTGAGGTGTTCCCGTCAACACGACGGCACGAGTCGTCTCCTTCTCCCAGAAACCATCAACTCCGTGACACGGACCGGTTCCCTTTCCCGACGGGTCCCCTTCCCGAGAAATCCCGAAACCAGCGAAGGGGCCCCCAAACCCCAGGCCAGCACAAGGCAGCCGCGCCAAAGCGGCAGGGAACGCCATGCCGATCTTTCCGCTCTGTCCCTCCCCCCGGCTCAGCCAGTGCAACTGAAGACTTCAAAATCCTCAGCTCCTGGCGCCTCCCTCAGGAGAGGGGGGCCTGAGACATGCGTCCTGCATGCTGACTTCTGGGGGGCTAGTGTTTGTCCCCTCTGAGTCTACAGGCTGGCAGGAGATGGGTGCTGATGAGAACAAAGGCGAGGGTACGGACTGGCCCACACTCACCCACCATGGCCCCTGCCCCTGCTCAGCACAGAACAGGCCGGAGAAAGCCCCCAACTCCTGGTTTTTTAAATGGAAATGTACTAAACTCCCACCCCGAATGCATGGACAGAACAGGGAGACCCGCGGCCCTGGCCTTGTGGCTCGGCTGGCTGGAGCGTCGTCCCGCACGTGGAAAGGCTGGTCAGGGCTCAACCAATGTTTCTCTCACCCACTGATGTTCTCTCTCTCTCTCTCCTTCCCCCCCCCTCCTTACTCTCTCTCTCTCTCTCTCTCTCTCCCCCCCCCTTCCCCCCCTCTCTCCTCTCTCAAGTCGATAAGCATGTCCTTGGGTGAAGATTGAAAAAATAATAATAATAAGACCCAACTTATATGCTGCTACACGCGACTCATTTTAGATGTAAGGATACACATGGGCTGAAATGAAAGGATGAAGAAAAAAGATATTTCATGCAACAGTGAGCAGAATGAGCCGACCCCTATCAGACGAAACAGACTTTAAGTAAAAAAAACTTAAAAAACCAACAACACAGCTGTCAGGAGATAAAGAAGGGCATTATCCTATCTAATAAAAGAGAAACATGTAAATTGACCATACCTCTGCTACACTCACCAGCCAATCAGGAGGAGTATGCAAACTAACCTCATCGCCTCTGACAGCAGGGAGGAGGCAGCTCCCAGCACAGAAGCAGAGACCCAGAAGCAGGCAAGTGCAGCCCATGGGCAGTTCCCAGCACAGTCTGCTTGGCCATCACACCAGAGATCTGGAAGCAGGCAAGTGCCTACTTGGCAGTTGCCACAGTGTGGAGCAGACAGGCCCCGCAGCCGAGAACCACAGGGAGTGGGCCTAAGCCATCAGTAGGACATCCCCTGAGGGCTCCCAGATTGGAGAGGGTGCAGGTCAGGCTGAGGTATACCCCTCTCCCCCATGCACAAATTTTGTGCACGGGGCCTCTAGCGTAATATAATAATAAAAAGGGCGGTTCATCAGGAAGACACAACCATGACACATACACACGCCATCAACATCAGAGCACCCACATGCATGAAGCAAACTCGGACCAAATGGAGAAACAGCAACACAATGATGGGAGAGTTCCATACTCCACAGAGCATCCGGGCAGATAAATACGGAAATGGCGAACTTGAACAACAAACACGATAGACCCAACTGACCAGACAGAAAGACAGAACCTCCCACCCACCAGCAGCGAGAACATGCTCCTCGCGAGGCACACTGCGACCTCTCCCCAGGTGGGACCACATGCGAGGTTACAGATCACGCCTAAGGAGGCTGGGATTATCTGGGACCTTCTCTGAAGGCCATGGCAGGAGACTGGAAACAGCCCGAGGAAAGCGGCCCCTGTGAGCATGCGGCACCGACCCCTTCCCCAGCGACCCGGCGAGCCCAGGAGGGAAGGGAGGGACACAGAGGACTCTGCACACAAACTGGTATCGGCGCAGCAAAGGGAACACCAGGAGAGGTGGACGGTGGGGAATGAACAGGAAGAGAGGCCGCACGACACGACGTGAGGTCATGAGGGTGTCAGGCTACAGAACAGAGGTTGGGGTGCCCGAGGCCGTGGGGAGGGGGCGGCCGTGGAGAGGAGAGATCCGCACGGGGTCCCGCAGGAAGGCTGGTCTATTAGCTCAACTCCACGGGGGGCAGGCACGCGGGGGCGGGGGGGGGTGGGCGGTCCCCATTCTGCACGAAGGACCTCCCCGGGATCTGCCCTCCCCCCCGGTCTGTCCTCCCCCTGGGTCTGTCCTATCCCCGAGTCTGTCCTCGGGTTTGTCCTTCCCCCGGGTCTGTCCTCGCCCCGGTCAGTCCTCCCCCCGAGTCTGTCCTCGCCCCGGTCAGTCCTCCCCCCGGGTCTGTCCCTGCCCCGATCTGCTCTCCCCCCCGAGTCTGTCCTCGCCCCGGGTCTGCCCTCGCCCCGGGTCTGCCCTAGCCCCGGGTCTGCAGCTGGACGCCCTCGCGAAGCTGCGGAGGAAGATGAGGCTCGGGCTGCGCGGCGGCCCCCCTCGCGCCCCAGGACCTGCCCTGCCCTCACCCGCGTCAGAGCCGGCAACACGGCGGCCAGCGCCATCTTCACCGACTGGACCGGAAGCCGGCGCCCCGGCCACTTCCGGGAACTCCCGGAGGCCGGCCTCGCGGAAGACGCGCCCGGAGCCGGAAGACACTTCCCTGCGTGGGGCGGAAGTGGCCGTGCGTCTGACGCCCCTGGCGGAGGGGAGGGGGGAGGCGGGGTCTGGGGGGCCGTGAGCGGTTCGCGCGCTTCGGGCCTAGTCCGGACTCGCCGCCTCCGCCGCCATATTCCCGGTAACGGGGGCGCGCGGCCGGGGCCGGCGGGGCCGGAAGAGGGCTCGGGGCCGGCGCCGCGGCGGGGAGGGGGTCGGTTGAGGCGGCGGCCGCGGGGGTCGGCGGCGGGAGGGCGGCGCGGGCCTTTGTGGGAGGGAGGGGGCTGCGGGCGTCGGGCCGGGGCTGCGGGCGGGCCTCGCTGGGGGCCAGGACGGGGCCCGGGTGGGGAGCGGGGGCGGCGGGAGCGCCGAGGGGCCCGCGGGGACTCGGACCCGGGCCGCCCGGGGCCTAGGCAGGTGCGCCGGGCGGCGGCCGCGGGCTCTGCCTCGGGCGTTCTTCGCGGCGCCGCCCGCGGGGCCCTCGGCGCGGAGGCCCGGACGTGCCCGCGGCGCCATGGGCAGCTGCGGCGCGGCCCGGGTCGGGCCCGCGGGTGATGGGCAGCGAGCCCCGCGAGCCTGGGCGGCCCGGGAGGGCGAGGGGCGGCGCGCGGCCGGGGGCGGGGCGGGGCGCGGCGGGTGGGGCCGAGCTCGGTGCCCGGAGGCTGCGTCTCTGGAGACGGGAGGTTGGCAACCATTGCCCACCGTCCCACCCGCCCTCCGTCCCACACGGGACCCGCATGCGTCTAACGCTCGCCTCTTTCTGCCTATCGCAGTGGCAGCCTTCTTACTCGGTCCGTTTCCCCGGCTCGCGACCCGCCTTCCGGAGCCATGTCCGAAGGGGTGGACTTGATTGATATCTACGCCGACGAGGAGTTCAATCAGGTGAGGGGGCGCGGAGAGCTGGGGGGCTCCCGGGCCCGCCGGGCACCGCCTCCAGCAGACTCGCAGTGGCTCCAAGTCCTGCCAGCCCGTGGGGGTTCCGCTGCCCGCACACGCCTCTTTCGGGGTCCCCCCGCGGCACAGGCTTCCAAGTCCTCTGGCCATTCTGCGTGTGAATTTAATCCTCGGGCTCCATTAGGAAGGCTTTGATTTAAGAGCAAATAAAAGCCAGTTTAATGGGACGGTGCCTCCACCTGTGGAATGCGCCGCCCTGGGAGCCAGAGGTGGGTGCCTGTCGCCCGAAGACGAACCGCACTTGGCACTTGGCAATCGGGGTCCGGGCTCCGCGGGGTTCCCAGGGCAATGTTGACATCTGCTCCTTTGTGATCGGCCCCCTCTCCCCCGTGAGGCAGTGCACAGGCACGATATAAAGACACTAAGGTCTCGTTTCCGCTCCGCTCTGATCGCTTCCCTCTCCTCTAACGAGCTGGACTCCGGTCTCAGGAAGGCGTTTCGGTGGATTCCGTTTTGGTGATGGACGTAGTTGGGAGGTTAGGGGAGCGGCAAAGGCTTGGGGCAAACAGTTAAAGAGCAGGTGTAGACGCACTCACATGCCTCCGTTGGATTTGTTGGTGCTTTTGTGTTACCTCAGAGGACACCGGGCAGTGGTTTTCCTTGAAACCGCCATCTCATATGAAAACACTAGATAGTGGTTTTCCTTGAAACCGCCATCTCGTATTTAAAATTTGATTCCGAGCTTGAGAATGTTGCCAAGTCTCTGTTTGAAACTGCATGTCTCGCCCGGATGGTTCTCAGCACCTTCTGCTTGAGTAAGCCAGTTCTTCCATTGGCATCACCCAGCGGTGCCCACGGGGCTGGGCAGAGGGTGGAAGAACGCACTAGGGAAGGAGGTAACGCTGCTGGGACGCTGGCTTGGGTATGAGGCAGCAGAAGAGGTTGAAATACATGTGGGTTTGCCCAAACCGGTGTGGCTCAGTGGATAGAGCGTCGGCCTGCGGACTCAAGGGTCCCAGGTTCGATTCCGGTCAAGGGCATGTACCTTGGTTGCGGGCACATCCCCAGTGGGGGGTGTGCAAGGGGCAGCTGATCGATGTTTCTCTCTCATCGATGTTTCTGACTTTCTGTCCCTCTCCCTTCCTCTCTGTAAAAAATCAATAAAATATTTTTTTAAAAAATACATGTGGGTTTTTTTCCACTTGGCATAAATTTACATTTAAAAAACTTTTCAAAATATTATGCCTTTTTAACATAGAGATTTTAAAACACAAAATAAGAACGTAATGGTCTTTTACCCATTATACAGCTTCACCAGTTACACATTAAAAATGTGTAATGTGTTACACATTAAAAAATTTTGTTGATTTTAGAGAAAAAGGAAGGAGGAGGGGGAGAGAGAGAAACATCGATCAGCTGCCTCCTGCAAAATACACACACAGACACACACACACGTGTGTGCACACACATGCATACATGCGTGCACACACAGGCAGACACACACACACACACACACACACACGCGCGCGCGCGCGATTGAGCCACAGCCCAGAAGTGCCCTCACCGGGAATTGAACCACTGGCCTTTCGGCTCGTGGGGTGATGCTCAGCCAACAGCCCCGCCAGCCCGGCACCAGTCACACTTTGTTCTTTTAGTACGGTTTTATTTCAGGGCGGGGGAGACATCAGCGCAGAGAGAGCCATTGGGTGGCTGCCTCCCGCACACCCCCACTGGAGACGGAGCGCACAGCCCGGGGACGGTGCGTGACGGACCCCACCGTGACCTCCCGGCTCATAGGTCAATGCTCAACCCCTGAGCCCCGCCAGCCGGCACCAGTCACACTTTCTCTGTCTTTTTTTACTGATTAAGGTATTGCACATCTGTCCTTATTCCCCCATTACCCCCACCTCCCATTCATGCCCCCCCCACCCCCCCCCACCCCCCGTCTGTGTCCATTGCTTAGGCTTATTTGCATGCATATGAGTCCTTTGGTTGATCGCTCCCCTTACCCCCTACCTTCCCTGAGGTTTGACGTTCTGATTGATGTTTCTCTGTCTCTGGATCTATCTTCCACAAATGAGTGAGATCATGTGATATTTATCTTTCTCTGCCTGGCTTATTTCACTCAGCATAATGCTCCCCAACTCCATCCATGTTGTTGCAAATGGTAAGAACTCCTTCTTCACTGCAGTGTAGTATTCCGTTGTGTAGATATACCACAGTTTTGTTTTTAAATATATTTTATTGACTTTTTACAGAGAGGAAGGGAGAGGGAGAGAGAGTCAGAAACATCGATCAGCTGCCTCCTGCACACCCCCTACTGGGGATGTGCCCGCAACCAAGGCACATGCCCTTGACCGGAATCAAACCCAGACCTTTCAGTCCGCAGGCCGACGCTCTATCCACTGAGCCACACCGGTTTCGGCATACCACGGTTTTTAATCCACTCATCTGCTGACGGGCACTTAGGCTGTTTCCAAACCTTGGCTATGGTGATTGTGCTGCTGTGAACACAGGCGGGCATATATCTGTTCTGATTCTGTACTTTTTTTAATAGTCGTTTTCTGGTGTCTCCTCAGGTAAACTGGGTGTGTCTACATGTGCGTGTTGATTGACTTAAATACATGAAAAGTTTTTTTGTTAATTACAAACAAGTTAAATACTACAGATAAAAAGA
Source organism: Antrozous pallidus (assembly GCA_027563665.1). Lineage (NCBI taxonomy): Eukaryota > Metazoa > Chordata > Mammalia > Chiroptera > Vespertilionidae > Antrozous > Antrozous pallidus. The sequence continues at coordinate 2,106,219 of CM050520.1, read as the reverse complement.
AAGGTTTAATATAGTAAATAGGTTACAAGCCATTGCTTCGCATTTTCCCATGCTCCTTTGAGGCAGACTTTTACTGTCTTTAGCAGGTGGCGGTTTGTGTTTAAATACCTGCCGGGAAGAAAAGACCCCGCGGGCAGTGGGCTCCCTTCTGTGGCTGCGCAGCGCTGCTTTGGGGACGGGGCAGGGAGGGGTCCCTGGCCGTGGGTCTAGCCACAGTTGGCCTAAGAAAGCGACCTGTCGCTATTTCCTGTAAGTTGTAGGTCAGAGGCGAGGCTCCGGCCTGGTGCAGAGGTCACTGCTTGCTTTGTGCCCTCTGACCCCTTACCGAACGGGGTTCTCTGAGTCTGGGAGAAGCCGGACACGGGGTGTGGGCTCTAGCAGATGTTCGTACCAACCAGCACATGCGATGCTCAGCAAGCGGGAGAGAGTGGGGGTTTTCGATGGTCTTGTGGAGGGCGGGGGGAGGGCTTCCCACCCCACCGGTGAGTTCGTTTCTGGCAGGAGCGGGGCAGTGCTGTCTGCAGGCTGCTGCAGACACAGTGGGAGCTCTGTCCGGCTGGAGTTGTCAGGAGCAGGCTGAGAGAGAAGGCAGCTCGGACGGATGGTGCGTCAGAGTGTCTGAAGAATGTTCCTGCTTCGCCCCACGCTGGCCCGTGCTCAGAAGTCCCACCCGAGGACTTTGTTCCCCGGGGAAAGCAGTGCATGTCCCAGAGGGAGCCCTCGGTGCCCACTCCCTGAGCTTCCGTGAGCCGCAGAGCCGCTTACGGGGCGCGCTCCGCCTGTTTCCTGGGGAGTCCAGACCCACAGCCCCCCCACCACCCCCGGGCCGGGAGGGGAAGAGAGAGAGAGGAGCCCCGGAACGGCCGGCTCAGAGCTGCCTCGTTTTGTCTCCTCCCTTGGGCCCGACGCAGGCGCTCTGCACAGTGGCCCTTCTCTCCCTCTCTCCCGTCAGCAGGTGTCGGTGAGCTGCTTCTGCGGGTGAGGCTCTGTGGGGACTAGGGAGGTAGAGGGAGAAGCATCCATGTGCTCAGGAGTGTTTCCGGTGTTAGAGGGCAGTGGAGAGGGACCGGGAAGGAGACTGAGTGAGAGCTGCGGAGACGGTGGCTATGAAACCCGGGTTGTTTAGCTTTGGTTGCAGTGAAAAGACGCGGCGCTCTCAAGTAGATCACTTTGAGGAAAATAAATCCTTGTCTCGACCGGTGTGGCTCAGTGGATAGGGTGTCGGCCTGTGGTCTGAGAGGTCCCGGGTTCGATTCCGGTCAGGGGCATGTACCTTGGTTGTGGGCACATCCCCGGTGGGGGTGGGGGTGTGCAAGAGGCAGCTGATCGATGTTTCTGACTTTCTATCCCTCTCCCTTCCTCTCTGTGAAAAATCAATAAAATATATTTTAAAAAAAAGAAAAGAAAAATAAATCCTGGGTTTTATTACTTCCCTCAGATATCAAGGAAAGGGGGCTGGAGGTGAGCGTGCAGGTGAGCAATTGTTACTTAAATTTAAAATTCTGCTAGTTCTCGCCCTAGCCAGCTTGGCTCAGTGGATAGAGCGTCAGCCTGCAGACTGAAAGGTCCCAGGTTCGATTCCAGCCAAGGGTACAGGCCTGGGCTGCGGGCTCGATCCCTAGTATGGGGTGTGCAGGAGGCAGCCGATCAATGGTTCTCATCGTTGATGTTTCTCTCTCTCCGCCCTTCCGCTGTGAAATCAATAAAGAAATATACTTAAAAGGATAAATAAGTAAAATCCTGCCAGTTCTCTTGTTAACTAAGAAGCTTCAAGAGACAATCACAGTTCTGTGCTGTAAACACAGAGTTCTTTGTGAGCTAGTCATTCAGTATTAAATGCTGCCTTTTTAAGTAAAAATGTTTTGGTGTTTTTTTCTAAAAACATTTTAATTTCGTAAAGGAAAGGAGAGAGAGAGAAACATCAATGATGAGAATCATGGGCCGGCTGCCTCCTGCACGCCCCACACTGGGGATGGAGCCCGCACCCCGGGCCCGGGCCCCGACCGGGCCCCGAACCCCCACCTCCTGGTGCCTGGCTCAGCCACTGAGCCGCACCGGCCAGACTGGCTTGCTTATCTCTCTTTTTTTTTTTTAAGTAAAAAATTCATTGTTGATTTGTAGAGTCAGGTTTTGCCTTAACCTAATGCATCACTCACTGCCCAAGTCATTCAGCTCCTTGGTAACCAGAAGAAACCTCAGGCCGATGTCTGTTCTTTGTCTGGCCACCCGGAAGTAAAATGGAGTGATGTCACTGGCGGATTCAAATCCAAATCCAAATCGATACCTTGTTTCCTCAGTGACGTTTCACCCGGCACAGCGCTCAGCAGGCCTTCCTGCGCGTGGGAACAACTCCCGTCGTCCTCTGAGCCGAGGCGCTGGCCCAGGGAAGCCGCCGGCCTCCGGGGCTGGTCTCGGGGAGAGCTATCCCGAGGACGTTCTGGTGCCGAGGAACGCAATGATGGAGTGGGCATTGCTTTTTCCGTCATCTTGTTTCCACCCTGACCCTGGGGCTCTGTGTCCAGCAGGGTCATCTGTGGGGTGAGATTTCAGAGTGGACACCTTGAACCCTTGGTGGTCAGCAGACGGTCCTGTGATAATGATGGGTGACAGGGATCAGAGGCCTTGTAGCTCTGGTGCACTCGGGGTAGGTGGTGAGTGTTGCTCCGCAAGCTGCTGTGTGACATGTTTTGGGGCGAGGAGAGGCCGCACTTGCCGCAGCCTTTGGGTTGCGTGCAGCGGTGCGGGACCCGGGCAGCAGGCCTCCCGGACTGACCTGGTCCTCTGAGGGCCCCTGGGCGGTCGCTGCTGTGCCCAGGCTCACCATATGGGGGCACCCTGACCCTACGTTTGCCCTCTGAGCTCCCCAAGTCTGAGTGTTAGTTTATTACCCAATTACCAGTGTTAATTTTTGTATCACAGCTTTTATTTTTTATTTTTTTTAAAGAGCGAGAGGGTTGTGTCACAGCTTTTAGACACACATTCCTTCCTCACGTGGAAGGAATTCCAATGGATTCCACTGAATGTCCAAGGTGGTGTGCGTGTTTTAAGTTCCATTTCAATTTTTTTTTCCAATATATTTTATTGACTTTTTACAAAGAGGCAGGGAGAGGGATAGAGAGTCAGAAACATCCATGAGAGAGAAACATCCATCAGCTGCCTCCTGCACACCCCCCCCCCCCCCCCCACTGGGGATGTGCCCGCGACCAAGGTCCGCGCCCCCGACCGGAACCGACCCCGGGGCCCTTGAGTCCACAGGCCGACGCTCCATCCACTGAGCCGCGCCGGTCAGGGCCCGTTTCAGGATTCTCGGTTAGGAAAAGAGCCGCCGGTGTGGGGAGTGCCCTCTGAGGACTGGCTCGCTGGAGAGGATCGGAGCTTGCTTCTCGAACCACGGGCGCGTTGCCGGGGCGGTCCGGAACCAGGCAGCGGTTTACACAGGGTCGGGAGAGTGCGAAACCTCAGGCCTACCCCGTGTTTACACACGTAACCCTGTCAGCTTAGCCCCAGCCCTGCCCGCCTTGTTCAGCCTGTCCTCCACGCCGCCCTCCGCAGCGTGCTTCTCTCTGTTCTCCACACGCACCCCTTTTGTGCGGATCCTCGTTTACTGGTTTGCTGGAGCGGTCTTCAGTGCTTGCCTGGCTGATTCCTCCTCTTGGTTTAAGCGGCCCCTAGAAAGTCTCTCTTGCCGAAACCGGTGTGGCTCAGTGGATAGAGCGTCGGCCTGCGGACTGAAAGGTCCCGGGTTCGATTCCGGTCGAACCTTGGCTGCGGCACACCCCCACTAGAGGGCGTGCAAGAGGCAGCTGATGGATGTTTCTCTCTCGTTGATGTCTCTGACTTTCTATCCCTCTCCCTCCTCTCTGTAAAAAAGCAATAAAAATATGTTTTTTAAAAAAGTAAAATAAAAATCAAACTACAAGTCTCTGGCCATTCTCTTTCTGACATGTTTACGAGGTTTAAACTCCTCCCCGTGGGGTTTCTTAGGCCGGCGGTCGCCAGCCGGTGGTCTGTGGGGTCCGAAAGGTTGGCGACCGCTTTCTTAGAGGATCTGCGATCTTAGAAATCACCAATGCCTGGCTCGTGGGCTCGATCCCTAGTGGGGAGCACGCCGGAGGCAGCCAGTGGATGATTTCTCACTGCCGTTGCTTTCATCTTTCCCTCTCCCTTCCTCTCGGTCTAAGTCAACAGAGACACACTTTAAACAGTGACGTTGGTGGCGCGTCTCCCCTCTCCAGTCTCCGTTCCGAGTCGGCAGTTCCCGTGTTGTGTTGCAGGCAGACAGTCATTGGCGCTTCCTGTCCCGAGTTCTCTAGACAGGAAAGGACTTCAGGGAACGGGACGGGTTAACTGATGTAGTTCTTCCTTTATTCCCTTTTTGAAAAGGCCGCAGTGGCTCCCGTAAAACACTTGAACTTCTGTCTGTCGTTTTGGCAGCTTAATCGTTAGCATTGTTCGAATGTTAGAGTGTTAGCTGGGAAGATACTTCTGTGGTCCCTTAAAAAAGGAGCTGGCCGAAACCGGTGTGGCTCAGTGGATAGAGCATCCGCCTGGGGACTGTAGGCTCCCGGGTTCGATTCCGGTCAAGGGCATGGACCTTGGTTGCGGGCACATCCCCAGTAGGGGGTGTGCAGGAGGCAGCTGATCGATGTTTCTCTATCATCGGTGTTTCTGACTTTCTCCCTTTCTGTAAAAAAAAAAAATCAATAAAATATACTTTTAAAAAATTAAAAAAGATCTGAGATAATGACATTGCAAAGTCTGAAATTAAGATACTGTGATAGCACTTCTTGTGGTTTTAGGGTTTTTGGTGTACAGTGTCAGTCAGCTTGGGCTTCCATAACAAAATAATAAAAACGAGGCGCTATGAACAACAAATCTATTTCTCTCTGTTCTGGGGGTAGAAGGCCAAACGCGGGTTTGGGTTCCGGTGAGGCCCTCTTGGGGGTGTGGGCTGCCCGCTTCGTCCATTCTCACGCTGGAGAGCAGAGCAGGGTCTCACTGGACTCTTACCAGGGCCCTAATCGCACCCGTGGGGGCTTCCCCCTCACGACCTCGTCTAACCCTAATCACCTCCCAAAGGCCCCCCCAGTGCCATCCCACCGGGGAGCAGGGTGTCAGCAGATCCACGGGGCGGGCACACGGACACTCGGTCTGCTCAGCAGCCTGGCCCGACGGCGCGCACCAGCCTCGCGGACCGGACCGGACCGGTCGGCAGTGTCCTCGGGCCGCCGGTTGGCGACCGCTGTTGCCAGAATAGACATTTATGTTGTAAAAGCTCGCTGTGGCGTGGCTCGTGGCATGGAGACAGCTCGTTCTGAGCCTGACGCTTTAGAGAACTTGGCGTGGCGTCATCAGCCGTCTCTGGTATTGCTCAAAGGCGTCTCTTCTGTGGGCGTCATGGCAGTATATTGGATCTGCGTGTCGCCGGAGAGAGAATTTAGGGAAAGTCCGCCCCACCCCCCGAGTTATTAGCTTTCTTTTTACTTTATTTTTTAGTTTTTGTGGTTTTTTTTACGGTTATTGGAAAGACGGGATTGTGTACTCTGAGTTTTAGAGCTTCTCTAAATCATTTGTGTAAATCAAATAATTTAAACCAGTCATGCCCATTTTTTATGTTTTGGGCCCCATTTTAACTTGCCTTTCCCTGCTTTCTATTTCTAAATAGTCTCTATTTCCCATTAAATGGAATAATGTTCGTGTGTATAACTCCTGATTTTGAAAATGCATAGGATGCTGAAGTTTTCGTTGGCGTGTCTCAGACGGGGTGTTTAGAAGCGAACCTCGTTGATGTCAATAGTCAGTGTGTCCTTGCTTTCTTATTCAGTCATCGTTAACTTTTCACTCTCCCACGTGCCTGGAGCTAGAAACATTGCAGACAACTCACAGGGTCTTGGAAGAAAACCCTACATGAGCATAATTAAGTGAAATAGTTTTTTTGAAAAATATATTTTATTGATTTTTTTTTTTTTACAGAGAGGAAGGGAGAGAGATAGAGAGTTAGAAACATCAATGAGAGAGAAACATCGAACAGCCGCCTCCTGCACACCCCCTACTGGGGATGTGCCTGCAACCAAGGTGCATGCCCTTGACCGGAATCGAACCCAGGACCTTTCAGTCCGCAGGCCGACGCTCTATCCATTGAGCTAAGCCGTTTCGGGCAAGTGAAATAGTTTTAAATGAGGAAGTTTCCTAGAGTAGGGCAAGGAAGTTTTGTACATTTTATAAAGTTTTTGTGGATTCTAAGTAAACTAGAGTGAAATAGAACGGACAAAGTGAAAGGTTTGCAAACCCACCTTTGCCGACCCCTCGACTCTTAGGACCCGGAGTTCAACAACACAGATCAGATTGATCTGTATGACGACGTGTTGACAGCCACCTCCCAGCCCTCA
>CM050520.1:1799830-2097330 GCA_027563665.1 Antrozous pallidus | reverse complement strand
ACTCTAATTTGTGTGTTTCTGACTGAAAAAACAACTTGGTGTATAGTGAGTGAATGGGCTTAATCTTAAGACATACCTTTATAAATTTCTAAGAAGGAGCCACCCTAAAATATAAGTAAAGTATATAAAGATGGCTGTAATATGTATATATATAAAAGCCTAAGCAACCAGCCAACCGTCCGACCAGTAGCTATGATGCACACTGACCACCAGGGGGCAGATGCTCAACACAGGGGCTGCCGAGCTGCAGTGACTTGGCAGCTGTGGTTCTTGAGAGGAGGGAGCCCAGTTCTGGGGTGCATCACCCGAGAACCGCCTTCTTACAATCCAGGACCCTTCGGGGGATGTCGAAGCGCCGGTTTCAGCCCCATCCCTGCAGGCCAGGCTGAGGAACCCCACTGCTGCATGAATCCATGCACCGGGTCTAGCCCATTGGCTCCCCACTTCGGGTCTGGCTCCCCACCAGGTCTCTAGTCCTTTGCAGAGGTCGTGGGTGTGGCCCTTACAGAAACTTTCCCACTCGGTTAGCTAAATGATGAGACGTGCAGGACCTACTGGCTGTGGCCCTGATGTGTACCCCCCACGCTGGCCCATCCGCTTAATGCCGATTCCCCGTGGTGGCAGCCGATCTTCCCTCTGCCACTCTCAGCTGGGAGACTGGCCGTGGCTTTCCTCCTGGGCGGACAGTCGTGCCCGCGGGCAACCTCCGGGAGGGAAGGCAGCAAAGGCGCAGCTCAGGTGGCAGGAGGAGGCTCCCGCGGCCACAGGACTGTGCCTGCGGGGAGGGCCTGGGCGGGGCCTGACAGTGAGCGGGGTCTGTCCTGTAGGCCAAGTACCTCCTGTTTGCTGGTGAATAATCGCGTCTGCAGCGCGATGCCCACAGGCTTCAGCTCCTGCCAAATTCCGGGCACGGTGAGGTGTAGAAGCGAGGCAGATACGGAGAGACAGTGACGTGATGTTGGGAGAAGAGAGGAGGGAGCCTGGTCCGGGGTGTGTCACCCGAGAACCGCCCTCATCCGGGACCCCTGGGGGAAGTGTCAGGGAGCCGGTGTCGGCCTGACCCTCGCAGGCCAGGCCGAGGGACCCCACCCACCAGTGCACGAGTCCGTACACGGCCTCTAGTCTGTCGTAACCGAGGTGGAAGGGTCTCTGTGAGGAGCTGACCTCAGATATACTGCGGAAGGGGAATTTGACAGTGTTTCGCCAGCACGTTCTAGGGGCGCCCTTTCAGTTGCCGATATTTGTCTGCTTGGCGAGTGTTTCTTATTAGAAAGGAAGTTGCATCCTATACCTTAGCTCCCGCTAGCGTCCCTTCAGTGCATCTTACTCCTTTCATTCCCACTGCTCCCCGCGCAGCTTCCGACCCTGATCGGCTTCCCAGCGAGGCTCCCACTGGCGAGAGCGCGCTGACCAGCTCGGTCCGCTTGGCAGCTCTGCTTCTCGTGGTGAACTCATAAAGTGGCATCTGGTTTGTGAATGGAGAGTTGGGTTAGTGTGACTCCGTCTCCCAGGGTGCGATCACCCCTGGTGAGCCTGGGCAGCCTGGGGACCAGACCTGGGATTGGCCCCGCTTCACGCGGTGCAGCCACCTGCCCGGCCGTGTCTGAAACAGCCAACGGCCTTTCCTCTTCTTTCCTGTGGCGGGAGGGGGGGCCAAAGTCCCCTCCAAATAGGGCCTTGCCTTGCCTGGTGGTCCGCAGGGCCTGCACTGATTGATGGATGGATGGATGGGTGGGTGGATGGGTGGGTGGATGGGTGGATGGATGGGTGGGTGGATGGGTGGGTGGATGGGTGGGTGGATGGATGGATGGGTGGATGGATGGGTGGGTGGGTGGATGGGTGGGTGGGTGGATGGATGGGTGGGTGGATGGGTGGGTGGGTGGATGGGTGGGTGGGTGGATGGATGGATGGGTGGATGGATGGGTGGGTGGGTGGGTGGATGGGTGGGTGGGTGGGTGGGTGGGTGGATGGGTGGGTGGGTGGGTGGGTGGGTGGATGGATGGGTGGGTGGGTGAGTGGGTGGGTGAGTGGGTGGATGGATGGGTGGGTGGATGGGTGGATGGATGGATGGGTGGGTGGGTGGATGGGTGGGTGGATGGATGGGTGGGTGGATGGGTGGGTGGGTGGATGGGTGGATGGGTGGGTGGGTGGGTGGATGGATGGATGGGTGGATGGATGGATGGGTGGGTGGGTGGGTGGGTGGATGGGTGGATGGATGGATGGATGGATGGGTGGATGGATGGAAGGTGGAGCCCTGGCCACTTCTCTCTGGCGCAGGAACAGCTGTTCTTCCCCAGAGGGAGAGCTCGGGTGGATGTGGTCTGAGCCGCCATTGCTCTGGTTCGGAAGGCACACACTTCTCTTCCTCGACAACTTGTATTTTCAGTCCCTTCGGTTTCAGTCTTCCTGTAAAACAGCCTTCAGTCTTCCCTGGGGTGCGGCATTTCCCGGCTGCGTCGGGGCGGCGGTCCTACCTTTGCGGGGCTGTGTTCCGGGGTCACCTGTCTGCCCGAATGCTGACGGGATGAGCGCTTTCTGTGCCGTGGCCTTGGCTCTGCTCACGGGCTGAGTGCGGAGGGCGGACTTCCTTGGCTGAAATGGGGGTCGCTGTTGGGATTTGTAGTCAGAGACACAAAACCCGTAGGTGAGGGGACAATAGATGGGAAGGTGGCTGACTCCCAGCTCACACTCGCTAGACTTGCTCTTACTTCAGTTTGGGGGAGCGAGGGGAGGAAGCGAGGTGCCGTGAGTTGGAGACAGAAAAGGGGGTGCTCTGAGCGGCACTGGGACAGGCTGCAGTAGGGAAACCGCAGTGGAGCAGGCGAGCCCCTTCTGCTGGATCGGGAGTGGGGTGCGCACAGGCTCCGGTCTGCCCACACGCCGCTGGCGGCGTCTCTGCCTCGGCCCCCACCGCCAAGCGGCCGCGTTCTGTCGGAGTCCACGTTGGCCAGGCCTGGTGTGGCCGCGGGCCTGACAGTCCGGGGCCGCTGTGCTCCGCGCCACACGCGCTGCTGTGTTCCCGGCCTGCTGCCCTGGGGAGAACATGGGGTCATGGAAATGTGGGAGTTCCGCGTTCGAGGCCTGTTTTATCCGGGCTTTGCTGGCAGTCTGTTCTCAGCTGAGTGCCCTCTGCCCCTCTGTGGGGCGGTCTTTTCTCGGCGGACCTCCCGTTGTCTCGTCACCGCCCAGTCCGCAGGCTTCTCTTGGGGTGTCACCCATTGCCAGCTCTTCCTTCTCTTTCCCCAGACCCCCTAGTTCAAGTGCCTGGGCGGGAGGACACTGCAGGTGTGCGGGAGGACGTGGGGTTTCCGGTCAGATCGACTCCAGCTGAACGGGAGGAACACGCTCCACGCTGTCATTTCCTCACGGGGATCAGGACCCTTCTGCCCTTACCAACACAAACCGCATCTAGAGAGAGGCAGTGTGAGGCACGGACGGTTCTGGATAAAGAGCATTTTTTACATAAGAATTGAAGGGGTGCTGCCTTCTGGGTTCATGTCTTCACTGAGTCGCCTCAGCTTTTTCTCTGACGCCGCAGAAAAGGCAGTAGGTGATCTACCTTCTTCTCAGCCACCTGCCACCTTCCTCAGGAGGCGAAGGAGGACGTGCCGCAGGGTGACGGGCCTGGGGGTGTCTGCAGCGGGCAGTAACTGGTCGTTTTGCCTCTAGGAATACCTCCGCGGGCTCACTCCCGAGACTCGAGTGATTCTGCAGACGGACGGGCCACGCCCTCTGAGAACCTCGTTCCCTCCTCTGCCCGCGTGGACAAGCCCCCCAGCGTGCTGCCCTACTTCAACCGCCCTCCGTCAGCCCTCCCCCTCATGGGGCTGCCCCCGCCTCCGATCCCCCCCCCGCCGCCTCTCTCCTCCAGCTTTGGGGTCCCTCCTCCTCCTCCTGGCATCCACTACCAGCATCTCATGCCCCCTCCTCCTCGATTACCTCCTCATCTGGCTGTACCTCCCCCCGGGGCCATCCCACCTGCCCTCCACCTCAACCCCGCCTTCTTCCCCCCACCAAACGCCACCGTGGGGCCTCCCCCAGACACGTACATGAAGGCCTCGGCCCCCTACAACCACCACGGCAGGTGAGAACCGCCCTGTCCCTCCCGCGCTGAGCCCGGTGCAGGGGGTGGACGGGGACGCCTTCTCCGCTCTCCGAGGGAGGAAGTGAGCTGGAGTGCTGTCTCCCCTGTGGGGAGCTGTAGTCACAGTGCTGAGTGCTGGGGAATACTCACTGTCTACTGGCTGATGTTTGCCTCTTACTTAACCTAAAAGGGGGACGTAGGTAGCTGTCAGGGAGGCCACCAGTGTCGAGCACTGTGGTTGGGCCACGCCGGAATTCCCCAGGCAGCCGACAAACCCTCTCACTGAGGAGACGGGGGACTCGCAGAGCACGTGACCCAGCAGGCCTGCGGAGTCGGTCGCAGCGTCACGGGGTGAGGGTGAGGGGGTGGCGGTCAGCCGGTGTCCCTTCTGCGCAGCCGGGACTCGGGCCCGCCGCCCTCCGCGGTGAGCGAGGCGGAATTCGAGGAGATCATGAAGCGGAACAGGGCGATCTCCAGCAGCGCCATTTCCAAAGCCGTCGCCGGAGCCAGCGCAGGTAGGAGCGCGTCCCTCCGCGCTGCCCCTTGCCGTCCGTTTCCCCGTTTCCGGGCCGTGTCGTCTCCATCGCGAGACCAGCCAGATCCAGGTGGGGCCCCGTTAGGTTCCCCGGTGGCCGGCTAGCCCGGCCGGCGGCGGAGTGCTTGAGCCGGACCCAGGAACCACGTCAGTACAGGGGGCGTAACCGGAAGCCGTGACTCTTGAGAGTCTTTGGTTTCAAGATGATACAGGAAGTTTCGAGGTTCTGGTCTGAGTTTCACTTTACAACATTAGCCGTGTTCACTCACTTCCTGTGAGTTTGCCCCGTGACTGTAAATGGGGACTCTCCAGTCTCCAAGTTAACCCTAAGTATGGTCACCTATTTCCCATAATTCCTCCCCTTTGGCTGCCAATTTAAATCCACAGAGTAGGTTAAAGACAGGAAGGGTTCATATTATCTTTTTATTTCTCCCTCCAGACAATCTCCATTGGCATCTGAATAAACCTTTTTAAACTAAAAGTAATCTCAGTGCATCAAGTCAGATAGACAGAGGACGTAGTGAAAATCACTGTTCTCCACCAGTTCCTTCACCCCAACGATGATCAGAACCAAAGCTCTGTCTCCTCCGTTTCTGTTGTTCTCACTCCAGTCTCTCAGGCCACGTGTGTTCACAGGAAGCCTGTAAAGCGGCAGAAATGCCTGCCCTGGTGGAGCTGCCCTGGTGTCCTGGACTCCTCCAGCTTTCATTTCATTCTTCACTAGTGGCCTGGTGCACGAAATTCATGCACTGGTGGCCAGGGTGCGGGGGGGTGTCCCTTAGCTTGGCCTGCATCCTCTCTAATCTGGGACCCCTGTGGGATCGGGCCTAAACTGGCAATCAGACACCCCCCTCGCAATCCGGGACTACTGGCTCCTAACTGCTTACCCGCCTGCCTGCTTGATCTCCCCTAACCACTCTGCCTGTTGGCCTGCTTGCCCCCAGCTGCACCCCCCTGCCAGCCTGATCACCCCCAACTGCCCTCCCCTCCTGACCTGATCTCCCCTAACCACCTCTGCCTCAGCCCCACCACCATGGCTTCGTCTAGAAGGACATCTGGAATGTCTCATGGTCTAATTAGCATATTACCCTTTTATTAATATAGATAGGATATGACATACTGCCATAACTATAACACATCTACCAGTATTACCTATGAGAATACATACTTCATGAGATAGGAAGGCATCTAATACATTACATTGTATATATTGTAAGTAGTAGGAAATACAGTATTTGTAGCAATAATACACACCCTATGACTTCCCTTTTGATCTGGGAATGGTTCCCAGGTCTTTGAACATTTCCTGGCCCCTAATGTTTTTTTGTTTTGTTTTGTTTTGTTTGTTTTTTGTCATTCATTGTAGCTTTATTTACTGTTTATTGCACATAATTTGAGGTCTTTCGTTTATAACCACCAAAGATTCGAAGGACTATTTTTTCCATGAATTTTAACATTAACATTAGTGAATTCGTGTATTCATGGGTTTTTGTTGTAAATATCTGAATTATTCACATTGTCATAGATCCTGAACTCATAAGCGTGGACCATGCACAGGCTGGCAGCAAGCCAGGAAGCCACTCTGCAAGCAAACTGATACTCTGTATAAGGAGAAAAGTCATAGCATAACATTTAATGTCCGGCTTTAATTCATATACGGGACTCAGCTGCTTGGTTGGTGATGGGGTTGATTATTGGGAGGATTACTCCTGAAATAATTAAGGAAAGGGGGGCTCAATCTTTCTTCTTGGTTGCTTGCTCCTCCCCAGCACCTTCATCTCTTTGGGCAGCTTCTGGGGCAGCTTCTCCTTCACCTTCTCCTCAGCTACTTGGGCCCCGCACAGCGGCGGAACGGCCACCGGGGACCATTGGTCCCGGGCGGCCCCGCCCCTCGTGTCCCCGTCCCTCCGCAGACCCCGCGGAGCAGCAGACCGGGCGGCGCAGTGGGCGGGGCCACGCCTCATGCGTGCCTTTGCCCGCCCCCTGCTTCTAATTGGCTGATAGCGTAGTGAAGGTACGGTCACATTTGCATTTTACTCTCTTATTAGATAAAATGCCTTGTTCGGAGGAGCTGCTGGTCCTCATTATCCCTGGACCTTGTCTGGTCTCCTGCTTTCCTTGCATTATCTTCTGTCCTACTGCTCCTAATGTAGCTCAGAAAAGCTTTGTGGCTCTTGCTGGTTTGGCTCAGTAAATAGAGTGTCAGCCTGCAGACTGAAAGGTCCCAGGTTTGATTCTGGTCAAGGGCACATGCCCAGTTTGCAGACTTGATCCCCAGTAGGGGGCGTGCAGGAAGCAGATGATCAATGCTTCTCATCATTGATGTTTCTATCTCTCTTTACCTTTCCCTTCCTCTCTGAAATCAATACAAAAAATTATTTAAAAACTAGAGGCCTGGTGCATGAAATTCATGCATGGGGGTGTGGGGATGTCTCTCAGCCTAGTTGGCACCCTCTCCAATCTGGGATCCCTCTCACAATCCAGGACTGCTGGCTCCCAACTGCTCGCCTGCCTGCCTTCCTGATTGCCCCTAACCACTTCTGCCTGCCAGCCTGATCACCCCCTAACCACTTCCCTGCAGACCTGGTCACCCCTAACTGCCCTCCCTTGCAGGCTTGATCACCCCCAACTGCCTGGTCCCTCCTAACTGCCCTCCCCTGCAGGTTTGATTACCCCCAACTGCCCTCCCCTGCTGGCCATCTTGTGTCCACATGGGGCAGCCATCTTTGACCACATGATGGCGGTCATCTTGTGTGTTGGAGTGATGGTCAATTTGCATATTACTCTTTTATTAGATAGGATAAATAACTAAAATAAAGTCTTAGGTTTTTTTTGTGTTTTTTTTTAAAGGCTTTGTGCAAGTACCCACCCTGTGCCCACTGTCCCTGCCAGGCACTGCTCAGATTTGGGGAACGAAGGGACTAATTCTTAATGGTAGCGTAATTTAAATAAAAGGAAAGTGTTAAATATGCATGTACGTATGTATGCATGTGTGTGCTACGTACATGTTTTAGATATACATTACATGTATATATCTATACACATCTGATTATAAATTTAAGACAACTTAATAAAAAATATGCAGTGTTGATGAAGTCCTGTGCACAGGCCTCCCTACAAGTCTACCTCCTATAGTTTTATGTCTATCCTCCAGATGCTTTTTGTGCACATAACAACATATGTGTGATTTTATTGTTTTTACAAAAATGAAATATTGCCTTGTAACTTCAAGTTAATATATTCTGCACATCTGTTACATCATGTGAAATAATGTTCACTAAGTAAGCCCTTACTGTGTGCCTGGCACTGTGCTAAGCTCTTTACATTGCTTCCTTTGTTCACATACAAGTTGACCTCATGCTTTTTTTTTTTTTTTTTTAATTTATTGGTTTTTCACAGAGAGGAAGGGAGAGGGATAGAAAGTTAGAAACATCAGTGAGAGAGAAACATGGATCAGCTGCCTACTGCACATCTACTGGGGATGTGCCCGCACCCAAGATACATGCTCTTGACCGGAATCGAACCTGGGACCTTTCAGTCCACAGGCTGACGCTCAATCCACTGAGCCAAACCGGTTTCGGCGACCTCGTGCCTTTTAACAAACACGTAATAGTCTGTGGTCCACTGATGTATGATTATGTGGCTAGACCCTGTTGAAGGAACTTCAGGTTTCTAATTACTTAACAGAGCAAACAACACTGAAACAAGTATGGATTAAACTTACTGCCCTCCCCTGCAGGCCTGGTCCCCCCCTTCCCCTGCTCTCCCCTCGGGGAGGGCTAGTACACAGTTGTGAATAGAAGTAGAGAATTTTTAGAATTCCTGGGTCGAAGGTGTGCACATTGTTTATTTCAATGGATGTTGTCGAACAGCCTCAGACAATGACGCGTCCATTTATACGGCCACTAGCAGTGCCTGAGAGCATCTGTGATTGCAGACCGCTGGGATATAGGTACCGTCCAGTTTTATACCTGCACCTCTCCCCTTCCCCTCACTGGCCCTGTGGGACAGCTGTTCCTCTGGGTTTGTGTCCGCCTCGGTTCTCTCTCTGGTCCGGTTGGTTTCCTGCCTCTGCTCATCCCGGCCTTTCCCGTCCGTCCCGCAGGGGACTACAGCGACGCGATTGAGACGCTGCTCACGGCCATTGCTGTCATCAAGCAGTCCCGGGTCGCCAACGATGAGCGCTGCCGTGTCCTCATCTCCTCTCTCAAGGACTGTCTCCATGGCATCGAGGCCAAGTCTTACAGCGTGGGTGCCAGCGGGGGCTCGTCCAGGTGAGCCGATGGCACTCCCGCGGCCGCCAGCCCGCGCTGCACTCTTCCGGGCCTGGCGCGGGCGGGCAGGAGCCCGGGATCTGGCGAGGGCCTGGCTGGAAGAGCCAGGGGAAGAAACGAGCCCCACATTCACAGTAGTGAATGTTAGCCTGGGGGGAGGCAGTGGGATTATTTCGGGGAAAAGAGAGGCCGGCGTAGCCAAAAGCTGGGCTTCGGAGCCTCCCGTGCTCGGATTCCAATCCCAGTCCTGTGTGCCCTTGAGAACGGAATGACCCAGCTTTCCAAGTCTCATTTTTCTCATGAAAACGGGTCATAGTACGAATCTGACAGGCTGGAAAGGTCGGGTGAGACGGTGCATGTACAGCTCCCAGCCCTGTGCCCGATACATTAGTAAGATCTCAACAAACTTAACTTCTCGTTGTCCAAAAGACTCGTCCTCAGAGGCCCAGCCCCGTCAGACAGTGGTCCCTGGGAGCAGCGGGAGAGGCGTAGAAAATGCTGGGAGACCCCAGACAGCACGGGGGGGGGGGGGGGGGGGTGGCCCTCGGGGAGCTCACGGGTCTCTCTGGTAGGAAAAGACACCGGTCCCGGGAGAGGTCCCCGAGCCGGTCCCGGGAGAGCAGCAGGAGGCACCGCGACCTGCTTCACAACGAGGATCGCCATGACGACTACTTCCCGGAGAGGAGCCGGGAGCACGAGCGGCACCGCGACAGAGAGCGGGACCGGCACCACTGAGGCAGGTGGGCCACGCCGCGGGCGTCTGGCAGCGGGTCTCACTCTGGGGCTCACTCTGCGGGTCTCTGTGTTTGTTTTCATTTCCGTCACTGATTGGGGGAGAGGAGCAGCGTCTGTTCCGCTTACGCACCCACTGATGGAGTCTGTCCCTGCCCAGCCTCTCCCCCAGCTGTGGCCTGTGGGGCTCTGAGCCCAGCCGGGACCCCTCAGAGCGAATGGAGGAAATGGGTGGCCTTTTGACTTAGTGACTGGCTTTCCGGGGGCAGATTTCCCGCTGTGGGGCGCCCCTCTGAGTCGGCCTGAGGGTAAGGCATCTGGTTCTTGGCTGCCTCGCCTGCTGTCTGACCCGGCACACAGCAGGCCTGTGGCTCCGAGCAGTGCCAGTGTGACCAGTCGCAGCCGGAGAGCTTTCTGTCGCCCAGTTTCTCCTGCTCCGAATGGAGGTGAGCGAACAGCTGTCTCATCAGAGTGCCGAGTGCTCGGTGGGGTGACCCACACACCTGCTACCCGGTACACTCAGGATGGCAGCGTGTTGGCAGTGATTGCAGCGTTGGGAAGCTGGCCAGAACAGAACACTTACTGTTTACAAGGCACAACATTAATTACTTCAAAGATTAATGAATCAAGATGCTTTTTTTCAAAGAGAAGGAAGCTGACCTGGCAGGAAGTCTCACATCTTTGGAGACTGGGGGGCACTTCAGTGGGAGGATAGTTCGCTCAGGGAAAGCGCATTGACAGCAGCTGCTTTTTCTTTTTTCAAAGCCAAACGGAAGCAGGAGAGTTGGGGTGGGGGAGCGACATGAACTCGGGTAATTGAAAAATCGAGTTAGGCTTCAGCTCTGTGTTCATTCTCGAGGTCGGCTGTGAGTTTGACATGCTGGGTCTGAAGGCCAGGGCGGGGCCGGCCAGCCTGTGGAGCCCACAGGCCTGCGAAATCCTTGGTCTGGCCCTGCCACGGCCTCAGAGAGTTAATTACAAGACCACGCACAGCAGGCTAATGTGTTAACATGTATTTTCCTGATTCCAAAGCGGGAGAGAGACATCAGTGATGAGAGAACCCTTGGTCAGCTGCGTCCTGCAGCCCGGGCATGGGCCCTGGGTCAGCATCCAGCCTGGGACCCTTCAGTTTGCAGGCTGACGCTGTCTGTGGAGCCACACCGGCCAGGGCCGACCCCGAGACTTTAACTGCCCTTTTGTAAAAGGGGGCTTTTTCCCCAGTACCCGGGCAATCCAACTGGAATAACTGGAAAAGCCTGTGTCCCACTGGGTCCCGGAAAACAGGCGTGTGGCTGGTGCTGGCCTGGTTGACAACATGAGGAAAGTGAGCTCGGAGGCGGTTTCCAGGCCCCGATTTCTCTTACTTGGTTACTCCAGACAATCATTTAACCAGGAGAACGGAGTCAGACACCTGGCAGCGTCAGCGGCTCACCTTCCCGTCCTGATGCCTCCGTTCCATTGCAGTTGTCACAAAGTTGTGACGCAATTTCCCGTCGGGGAGACGGCGCATGGGCCTCATGCATCTCAAGAACTGTGAGGCTCTGTGTGCACATACTCAGTTAGAAAACAGCAGTGCAGGCTCTGTGTGCACATACTCAGTTAGAAAACAGCAGTGCAGGCTCTGTGTGCACATACTCAGTTAGAAAACAGCAGTGCAGGCTCTGTGTGCACATACTCAGATGGAAAACAGCAGTGCAGGCTCTGTGTGCACGTACTCAGTTAGAAAACAGCAGTGCAGGCTCTGTGTGCACATACTCAGTGAGAAAACAGCAGTGCAGGCTCTGTGTGCACATACTCAGTTAGAAAACAGGAGTGCAGGCTCTGTGTGCACATACTCAGTTAGAAAACAGCAGTGCAGGCTCTGTGTGCACATACTCAGTTAGAAAACAGCAGTGCAGGCTCTGTGTGCACATACTCAGTTAGAAAACAGCAGTGCAGGCTCTGTGTGCACGTACTCAGTTAGAAAACAGCAGTGCAGGCTCTGTGTGCACGTACTCAGTTAGAAAACAGCAGTGCAGGCTCTGTGTGCACGTACTCAGTTAGAAAACAGCAGTGCAGGCTCTGTGTGCACATACTCAGTGAGAAAACAGCAGTGCAGGCTCTGTGTGCACGTACTCAGTTAGAAAACAGCAGTGCAGGCTCTGTGTGCACATACTCAGTGAGAAAACAGCAGTGCAGGCTCTGTGTGCACGTACTCAGTTAGAAAACAGCAGTGCAGGCTCTGTGTGCACATACTCAGTTAGAAAACAGCAGTGCAGGCTCTGTGTGCACGTACTCAGTTAGAAAACAGCAGTGCAGGCTCTGTGTGCACGTACTCAGTTAGAAAAAAGCAGTGCAGACTCTGTGTGCACATACTCAGTGAGAAAACAGCAGTGCAGGCTCTGTGTGCACATACTCAGTTAGAAAACAGCAGTGCAGGCTCTGTGTGCACATACTCAGTTAGAAAACAGCAGTGCAGGCTCTGTGTGCACATACTCAGTTAGAAAACAGCAGTGCAGGCTCTGTGTGCACGTACTCAGTTAGAAAACAGCAGTGCAGGCTCTGTGTGCACGTACTCAGTTAGAAAACAGCAGTGCAGGCTCTGTGTGCACGTACTCAGAAAACAGCAGTGCAGGCTCTGTGTGCACATACTCAGTGAGAAAACAGCAGTGCAGGCTCTGTGTGCACATACTCAGTGAGAAAACAGCAGTGCAGGCTCAGTGTGCACATACTCAGTTAGAAAACAGCAGTGCAGGCTCTGTGTGCACATACTCAGTTAGAAAACAGCAGTGCAGGCTCTGTGTGCACATACTCAGTGAGAAAACAGCAGTGCAGGCTCTGTGTGCACATACTCAGTTAGAAAACAGCAGTGCAGGCTCTGTGTGCACGTACTCAGTGAGAAAACAGCAGTGCAGGCTCTGTGTGCACATACTCAGTTAGAAAACAGCAGTGCAGGCTCTGTGTGCACGTACTCAGTTAGAAAACAGCAGTGCAGGCTCTGTGTGCACGTACTCAGTTAGAAAACAGCAGTGCAGGCTCTGTGTGCACATGCTCAGTTAGAAAACAGGAGTGCAGGCTCTGTGTGCACATTCTCAGTGAGAAAACAGCAGTGCAGGCTCTGTGTGCACATACTCAGTGAGAAAACAGCAGTGCAGGCTCTGTGTGCACATACTCAGTTAGAAAACAGCAGTGCAGGCTCTGTGTGCACGTACTCAGTTAGAAAACAGCAGTGCAGGCTCTGTGTGCACATACTCAGTTAGAAAACAGGAGTGCAGGCTCTGTGTGCACATACTCAGTTAGAAAACAGCAGTGCAGGCTCTGTGTGCACGTACTCAGTTAGAAAACAGGAGTGCAGGCTCTGTGTGCACATACTCAGTTAGAAAACAGCAGTGCAGGCTCTGTGTGCACACACTCAGTGAGAAAACAGCAGTGCAGGCTCTGTGTGCACGTACTCAGTTAGAAAACAGCAGTGCAGGCTCTGTGTGCACATACTCAGTTAGAAAACAGCAGTGCAGGCTCTGTGTGCACATACTCAGTGAGAAAACAGCAGTGCAGGCTCTGTGTGCACATACTCAGTTAGAAAACAGCAGTGCAGGCTCTGTGTGCACATACTCAGTGAGAAAACAGCAGTGCAGGCTCTGTGTGCACATACTCAGTGAGAAAACAGCAGTGCAGGCTCTGTGTGCACATACTCAGTGAGAAAACAGCAGTGCAGGCTCTGTGTGCACATACTCAGTGAGAAAACAGCAGTGCAGGCTCTGTGTGCACATACTCAGTGAGAAAACAGCAGTGCAGGCTCTGTGTGCACATACTCAGTTAGAAAACAGCAGTGCAGGCTCTGTGTGCACATACTCAGTTAGAAAACAGCAGTGCAGGCTCTGTGTGCACATACTCAGTTAGAAAACAGCAGTGCAGGCTCTGTGTGCACATACTCAGTGAGAAAACAGCAGTGCAGGCTCTGTGTGCACGTACTCAGTTAGAAAACAGCAGTGCAGGCTCTGTGTGCACATACTCAGTTAGAAAACAGCAGTGCAGGCTCTGTGTGCACATACTCAGTTAGAAAACAGCAGTGCAGGCTCTGTGTGCACATGCTCAGTTAGAAAACAGCAGTGCAGGCTCTGTGTGCACATACTCAGTGAGAAAACAGCAGTGCAGGCTCTGTGTGCACGTACTCAGTTAGAAAACAGCAGTGCAGGCTCTGTGTGCACATACTCAGTTAGAAAACAGCAGTGCAGGCTCTGTGTGCACGTACTCAGTTAGAAAACAGCAGTGCAGGCTCTGTGTGCACATACTCAGTTAGAAAACAGCAGTGCAGGCTCTGTGTGCACATGCTCAGTTAGAAAACAGCAGTGCAGGCTCTGTGTGCACATGCTCAGTTAGAAAACAGCAGTGCAGGCTCTGTGTGCACATACTCAGTGAGAAAACAGCAGTGCAGGCTCTGTGTGCACGTACTCAGTTAGAAAACAGCAGTGCAGGCTCTGTGTGCACATACTCAGTTAGAAAACAGCAGTGCAGGCTCTGAGTGCACATGCTCAGTTAGAAAACAGCAGTGCAGGCTCTGTGTGCACATGCTCAGTTAGAAAACAGCAGTGCAGGCTCTGTGTGCACATACTCAGTGAGAAAACAGCAGTGCAGGCTCTGTGTGCACGTACTCAGTTAGAAAACAGCAGTGCAGGCTCTGTGTGCACATACTCAGTTAGAAAACAGCAGTGCAGGCTCTGTGTGCACGTACTCAGTTAGAAAACAGCAGTGCAGGCTCTGTGTGCACATACTCAGTTAGAAAACAGCAGTGCTCGGCCAGGATGGCTCCGTGCTGCAGCATTGACCCGTGCGCCAGGAGGTTGCGGTTTGATTCTTGGTTGGGATACATGTCAGATTGCGGGTTCAGATCTCCACTAGGGGGCGTGCAGGACACAGCCCATCAGTGATTCTCTCTAATCACTGAAGTTTCTGTTCCCTTCTCTCTCCTTTCCCCTCTCGGAAATCAGTTTTTTTAAAAAGTGCCTACTTAATAAGGTAGATATTATAATTTTTATTTTTAAGAAAATGATAGTATTTGTATTGTGCAGACAGGTGTTTTCTGGGGGCAAAAGTGTGTTAATTCGCACGTCGGCAATAGATCAGCAGCCCTTCCTCCTCAGGACAGGCCTGCCCGGGGCCTGCTGTCTGCGTTCAGACTGTCACCAAAACGTAGCCGGACTCAGAATTGGCTGCTGTGGTTTCCCTCGGTGGATGCACTGGTGATCCCCTGCGTCTTTTTTGTACTTCTGTCAGGGCGTGTGTGAAAGCTCTGGAATTGGAGGATATTCTTCAGTCAGTGGTTTTCACATTTCATAGTTCTTGGCTCTGGCCTCGTTATTTTAGAACCTCTCCTATTTGATGCATAGTCATCCTCACTTCATTGCTGTCCTCCTGGTCCAATGAAAACTGAGCTTTCTGGTCCATTTTGATCCAGTGCGAATATTCAGAAGCCCAAATGGGGTGCCATTGAGAAAGCACTGAGGGCCTCAGTTTTCCCTGCAGAAAGGGGCAGAGCCTGCCTGCATGAGTGCTTAGAGAAGCTGGAGAGGGGCCACACCTGATCCTGAGGCTGAAACCGGTTTCAGAGCTGAAGGATCACACAGCTTGGGGTGTCTGTTTTCTGTGTAGCTCCTTCCACATGTAGAAGTGCATACATGAAGGGTGAGTGTTTGTGTTAGTGAAATCCTAAGCCTGACTTGAATCCCCCCTTTTTCATTTTGCTATTTCCACTTTATGTACTAGAGGCCCGGTGCATGAAATTCATGCACTTGGTGGGTGGGGGGTCATCCCTCAGCCTAGCCTGCACCCTCTCGCAGTCTGGGGGCCCTCGGGGGATGTCCAGCTGATGGCTTCGGTCCACTTCCCACGGGCCTAAGCCAGCAGTTGGACATCCTTGGCACTGCTGCCGAGGCAAGAGAGGCTCCTGCCACCACGCGGCACTCGCCAGCCTGAGCCCGGCTTCTGGCGGAGCACGCTCCCCCTGCGACGAGCGTCTGCTCCCAGGTGGTCATTGCGTGTCTTAGCAACCGGTTCTGCTGTCCCGTCAGGTTGCTTATTCGCCTTTTATTGTTTAGGACGGTCAGGTTCACCAGGCTCCTCTGCACGTTAGCACTGTGCCACGGGGACAGGGCCGAGTGGACGCGCACCTGCAGTCGGGAGCAGGCGTGGCAGGGGGCTAAACGGTGTCTCACCGGCAGACGCTCCTCATTGCGCTTACGCCTCCTGGCTGGCCCCTGCGGGTGGTTTCTCTAACTCTGCGCCCGGTCCCGGCCTGGCAGTGCCTGCACCGGGTGCGCTGTGCCCTTGGTCCCGCCCCCGCAGCTGTCAGCTGGGAAAGGATTAAACATTCCTTGAGTTTTGGCGCAGTTTACAGCGCCTTTGGGTGCGCGCATACTCAGAACGCTGTTTGGCCCCGGGCTGCTTTCAGAGAGGACAGGGTTAGAGTTTGAGTTCCCTGTGTAAGCACAGGCCCCTGCCCACGCCGCGATGTACCTCCCGTTTCCAGACCCCCCGACCCCCCCCCCCCCCCCCCCTTTCAGGTAAGGTAGGACTTGCTCAGGACGGATTTCCTGAAACAGTTTCAATTCGCCGTGTGCCCTTGTAACAACTTCGCTTGAAATGTAACTTCATGTTTTCCCAGCTCGTCTTTGGGAGACTTCATTTCATTGTCCTTGCCTCCCACCGACAGTAAGATGTCACCACTTTCTCTGTACCCGGAGCGGCTCCTCCAGCCATCCCTCCCTCACCACAGGCCCGGCCCCGCAGCCCTTTCTTCTGTCTTCACTTCCCGGGCCTGCGTGCCCCGCTGCCCGGCTGCCCGGCTGCGGGGTGGGGACCGGCGGGAAGCCCGGTAAGTCCTAGCCTGGAAGTGACTGATGCGAGATCTCTCGGGGTGTTCTTGTTGCAGGAGTCGGCGGGAGCAAATGTTTTTTAATGGACTTGCATCTCCTCACCTCGATCAGGACTAAAGGACGGAGGCCGCTCCACCCCTCCCCTTCCCTCCGCGCCCCTCCCCTCCAGACACCCAGGGACTGCCCTCTGCCCTCCAGGACTGAAGACTGCCGGCCCCCCAGTCCCTCAGCTCCTGGTCGCGGGGGGAGAACCTAAGGCTGGCTGGGGGGGAGGCAGACAGGGGGAGACAGGCGCAGCCCGGTCTCCATAGAGAATGGTGCTTTGTTCCAGGAAACAGGAGTTTCTGATTCTCCGGGCGCAGTTCGGGAGTGAGTGAGGTGATGGGAAGACTTGCTTCTTAAAGCAAAGGCATCCTTCCAGCGGGACCTCGGAGAGCACCCGGGGTGCCCGGGTCCTGCCTCAGCACTAGGTCTGATGGGGCCACGAGGGTCCAGACCCCTTGCTGACACCCCTTCGTTTAACTCCTTTCCTTCCAGCCCTTTGAGGAGGGACCATGAGAACAGAAATGTCTGGGGAGCTTCTCTCGCTCTTGCTTTTCCTTCTTACGGACTGACGGTTTGCTTCCCGCCGCCCAGCCGGGCCCGCCCGCTCCCCCGCCCGGCCTCCTCGGGGACTGGCGTCCTGTGTGGAGCAGGCCGGGCAGTGCCGGTGTGGGGAGTCTGCCGAGCCAGTTCCCACCGGCTTCGGGCGGGCGTGGGGGCCTCCTGCCGTAACCAGCTCTCCCGGGCGTTCTGTGGCCCGGGGCCCCCCCTCTCCACGGAGCCTCCCCCCGGCTGCTTCCTTGTTTTAGAGGAGGCATTGCCGGGGGGCGGCGGGCGCGGCAGCCGGGAGCCCGGTGCGGGCCGGGACGGGGGAGGCGCGGCGGGCAGCGCACCGCCTGCTCCCACAGGGAGGCCTTTCTGCGTGCGGGTTTGACGTGAGCGTGGCCACGCATCCCCCAGGCGGCAGTTTCCCTTCCCGGAGGGTGACCCGACACCAGCAGCCAGGGACAGTCGCAGTGGCGTGTCTCCACCTTTTGGCCATTGACTTCCTGTCCCGGTCTCGGCCTGGAGGTACTTCCTGCCTCTGATGAGGAGCAGGGACAAGTGGAGCCTGACTTGAATGAGCTCCTGGTCTCAGGGCCACGGCTCAGGGCTGTTTTCCACACTGGGCACGGAGTGGGCATCTAAATTGTGATGTTCTTGTCGCCGAGGGGGCAGCAGCAGGGCCCTGCAGTGCCCGGGGGCGGTGGGCGCTGAGTGCGCATCTAGAGGGCACGTGGCATCTGACACGGAAGAGACGTGATGGGAGACGTGGCGTGAGGTTAGGGTCATTGCAGACCCTTGTGGCTCAGGGAGAGACTGAGTTGGACTGACCCCTCTTCCCTGCACGTTTCTGACCCAGCCCTCGTGTCCCCCAGGGCGGCCCCCCGGGGCTGGAGGGGCCCATGCCCTGGGGACAGGCGACAGGTTGGTAGCCCCTTTTCTCCTGTCCCAAGTCCTAGCCCCACCTCCACCTTGGAACGGGGCGCCCTGCCCGCTGGCGAGTGCCGAGTGCTGGGTGTCCCCTCGCGGCCGGTGTCACGGCAGAGGGAAGCCAGAGGGCAGGGAGGAGAGTCCGTGGAGGCAGGGAAGCCGTTCACCGGGAGCTTCTCCCCGTTTTGTTTTGTTTTTATTCAGTGACGCCATTTTTAGTTTGTTTCCTGAGAGCAGAAGGAGAAGACCCAGTCCTCCAAAGGCCCCGCCCCCTGTTGTCGGTGACTCGTTTGTCTTTCTGATAGGTTGAAAATTGTGTAATAAACTTGATGACGCTGTCAATCTTTTATACTGCATTGTATTTTTTTCCTTTTGTAACAAAGTATTTTTAAATAATAAATGGGGTGTGAGCTATTTCGTGGATTCTGCATTGAATAGATTTGTGGAGGTGGCGGGCGTGGGCGGGGCTGGCCTAGCGGCTGCGGGCGATAGGGAAACCCAGTTCACTGGACTCGCATGCAGGCGTGTGGCTGCCTGTGGTGCCTCGAGGAGGCCTCGAGCGCAGGCCTATTTCTGAGCCACCTGAACAGTCTGCTTAAAGGCATCCAGGTCAGCCTTTAAGAAGACGCCTCAGTTTATGCCCAGAAGAAATGTCCTCCTGGTGCAGGTGTCCTGCGGCAAGTTTGGGAAGGGAAGTGGCCCCAGGAGTGAGACGTCTGATGGCTAGCCCCGCCCTCCAGCCACTGGTGTGACCATGGAGAGTCGAGATGGTCCTGTAACAACCAGAGACGAGAGAGGAACCAAGATGGCGGCATAGGTAAACGCCTATGCTGCTGCCCCGCACCACAATTTCAAAACTACAACTAAAAGACAAAACGGACATCATCCAGAACCACCAGAAAGCTGGCTGAGTGGAAACCTGCAGCTAGACGGAAAGAGGAAAGGACGCAGACTTGGGGGGGGGGGGGTGCGGAGGGCAGAGTGGCGGAGAGGCGGCGGAGACACACGCCAGCGGAAAGGGCAGGGGGCTGAGTACCCGGCTGGCTTTCTCGAACGGGTAGGGAGACAAAGGCTCCCCACTGCACTGATCCCCAGTTCCAGGCGAGTCTTGGGGAACCTAGACTCAGACAGGTGAAACTGGACTGTCGGGAGGGAGAACACTGAGACTCGGGAGCTGCGGAGGTACGCGAGCTTGTGGATAGGGCGCGTGGCTGGCTCGTTCGGGAGGAAAAAACAAAACCTCCGGACTGCATTGTTTTCCAGTTCTGGTGAGACTTCGGGTACCCAGACTCATTCGGGGAGAAACTGGACTGTCCGGCAGAGGGCAAAACCTGAGGGCAGCCTTCTCTGAGGTGTGTGTAGCCATTGCCACAGGACAGGGAGACCCAGGGGCTGCTTAGGCGGGGCTGATGGGAAAACAAAGCTGACTGCTCAGCCCTGAGACTCCGCCCCATCCAAGCCGAGCACAGAGGCTCTCCCAGGGTAGACACAGCTGATCCTCACAGCCAACTGGCCTGGAGGTCAACCCCTCCCGGTGACACCAACAACAATCAAGACTCAACTACAACAAGGCTGAGCACACAGCCCATAAAGGGGCGCACCGAGTCTCCACCTCAGGTAACTGGGGAGGCTGAGCCACTGTCCCCTAGAGGAAACCTACCACACAAAGCTACTCGACCAACTCAGGGAAGCAGTGAAAATGCAGAGACAAGGAAACGGATCACATTTGAAAGAAATGTAGGGGGAAAAAAACGGCTGGACATAGAGTTCAAAACCACAGTTCTAAGGTTTTTCAAGAGATTCCTAGAAAAGGCTAAATTTAATGAGACCCTCGAGGATATGAAAAAAAATCAACTAGAAATTAAGCATACACTGACTGAAATAAAAAATATTACACAGAGACCTAAAAGCAGATGAGAGGACCGCAAGAGTCAAGTCAAAGATTTGAAACACAAAGAAGCAAAAACCACTCAGCCGGAAAAGAAGAAGCAAAAAGAATCCCAAAAATTGAAGATAGTGTAAGGAGCCTCTGGGACAAGCATACCAACATCCGAATTGTGGAGATGCCAGAAAAAGAGAGCAAGATACTGAAAACCTATTTGAAGAAATAGTGACAGAAAACTTCCGCCACCTGGTAAAAGAAATAGACTTAAAAGTCCAGGAAGTGCACAGAACCCCAAACAAAAGGAATCCACAGAGGACTACACCAAGACACATCATAGTTAAAATGCCAAGAGCAAAAGAGATTTTAAAAGCAGCAAGAGAAATACAGTTAGTTACCTATAAGGGAGCACCCATACAATTGTCAGTGTATTTCTTCTCAACAGAAACTATGCAGGCCAGACGGGAATGGCAAGAAATATTCAAAATTATGAGTAGCAAGAACCTACAACCAAGATTACTCTACCCAGCAAAGCTATCATGCAGAATTGAAGGGCAGATAAAGTGCTTCACAGATAAGAAAAAGCTAAAGGAGTTCACCACCACCAAACCAATATTGTATGAAATGCTGAAAGATACTCTTTAAGAAAAGGAAGAAAAAGGTAAAGTTAAAAATTTTGAACAACAAATACATATCTATCAACAAGTGAATCTAAAAATCAAGTGAATTAAAAATCTGATGAACAGGATAAACTGGTGAATATAACAGAATCGGGCATGGAGCGTCGGCCTGCGGGTCCCGGGTTTGATGCCAGTCCAGGGCTTGTACCCTGGTTGCGGGCACATCCCCAGCCCAGGCCCTGGTCGGGGCGTGTGCAGGAGGCAACCAATCAATGTGTCGCTCATCGATGTTTCTCTCTCTCCCCCTTCCGCTCTAAATCAGTGGAAAATTACCCTTAGGGGAGGATTTTAAAAGGGGGATGAACCTTTGGATACCTCTAGGTTCAAATCCCAGCTCTTACTGTTTAACCTTGGAACACGTGCACTTGACCTCCTTCGGCCTCGGAGTCGCTGCGTGGGCAACTACCTGCCGTGACTGGACGAGCATCCGTTCCCACGTGGCCGCCTGCAGCCGGAAATCAGGCCCGGACCCCCGCCCCCAAAGACGGCCACGCAGTCATCACCTGACAGTTTGACATACGTGTGACTGTCCCGGCAGTCATCACCTGACAGTCTGACATACGTGTGACTGCCCCAGCAGTCATCACCTGACAGTCTGACATACGTGTGCCTGTCCCAGCAGTCATCACCTGACAGTCTGACATACGTGTGACTGTCCCAGCAGTCATCACCTGACAGTCTGACATACGTGTGACTGTCCCAGCAGTCATCACCTGACAGTCTGACATATGTGTGACTGCCCCAGCAATCATCACCTGACAGTCTGACATACGTGTGACTGCCCCGGCAGTCATCACCTGACAGTCTGACACACGTGTGACTGTCCCGGCAGTCATCACCTGACAGTCTGACATACGTGTCTGTCCCAGCAGTCATCACCTGACAGTCTGACATACGTGTGACTGTCCCGGCAGTCATCACCTGACAGTCTGACATACGTGTCTGTCCCAGCAGTCATCACCTGACAGTCTGACATACGTGTGACTGTCCCGGCAGTCATCACCTGACAGTCTGACATACGTGTGACTGTCCCGGCAGTCATCACCTGACAGTCTGACATACGTGTGGCTGTCCCGGCAGTCATCACCTGACAGTCTGACATACGTGTGACTGTCCCGGCCGTCATCACCTGACAGTCTGACATACGTGTGGCTGTCCCGGCAGTCATCACCTGACAGTCTGACACACGTGTGGCTGTCCCAGCAGTCATCACCTGACAGTCTGACACACGTGTGACTGTCCCAGCAGTCATCACCTGACAGTCTGACATATGTGTCTGTCCCAGCAGTCATCACCTGACAGTCTGACATACGTGTCTGTCCCAGCAGTCATCACCTGACAGTCTGACATACGTGTGCCTGTCCCAGCAGTCATCACCTGACAGTCTGACACACGTGTGTCTGCCCCAGCAGTCATCACCTGACAGTCTGACATACGTGTGACTGTCCCGGCAGTCATCACCTGACAGTCTGACATACGTGTCTGTCCCAGCAGTCATCACCTGACAGTCTGACATACGTGTGCCTGTCCCAGCAGTCATCACCTGACAGTCTGACACACGTGTGGCTGCCCCAGCAGTCATCACCTGACAGTCTGACATACGTGTGACTGTCCCGGCAGTCATCACCTGACAGTCTGACATACGTGTCTGTCCCAGCAGTCATCACCTGACAGTCTGACATACGTGTGACTGTCCCAGCAGTCATCACCTGACAGTCTGACATACGTGTCTGTCCCAGCAGTCATCACCTGACAGTCTGACATACGTGTCTGTCCCAGCAGTCATCACCTGACAGTCTGACATACGTGTGCCTGTCCCAGCAGTCATCACCTGACAGTCTGACATACGTGTCTGTCCCAGCAGTCATCACCTGACAGTCTGACATACGTGTGCCTGTCCCAGCAGTCATCACCTGACAGTCTGACATACGTGTCTGTCCCAGCAGTCATCACCTGACAGTCTGACATACGTGTGGCTGTCCCAGCAGTCATCACCTGACAGTCTGACACACGTGTGACTGTCCCGGCAGTCATCACCTGACAGTCTGACACACGTGTGACTGTCCCGGCAGTCATCACCTGACAGTCTGACACACGTGTGACTGTCCCGGCAGTCATCACCTGACAGTCTGACACACGTGTGACTGCCCCGGCAGTCATCACCTGACAGTCTGACATACGTGTGACTGTCCCGGCAGTCATCACCTGACAGTCTGACATACGTGTGACTGTCCCGGCAGTCATCACCTGACAGTCTGACATACGTGTGGCTGTCCCGGCAGTCATCACCTGACAGTCTGACATACGTGTGACTGTCCCGGCAGTCATCACCTGACAGTCTGACATACGTGTGGCTGTCCCGGCAGTCATCACCTGACAGTCTGACATACGTGTGGCTGTCCCGGCAGTCATCACCTGACAGTCTGACATATGTGTGACTGTCCCAGCAGTCATCACCTGACAGTCTGACATACGTGTCTGTCCCAGCAGTCATCACCTGACAGTCTGACATACGTGTCTGTCCCAGCAGTCATCACCTGACAGTCTGACATACGTGTGGCTGTCCCGGCAGTCATCACCTGACAGTCTGACATACGTGTGCCTGTCCCAGCAGTCATCACCTGACAGTCTGACACACGTGTGGCTGCCCCGGCAGTCATCACCTGACAGTCTGACATACGTGTGGCTGTCCCGGCAGTCATCACCTGACAGTCTGACATACGTGTGGCTGTCCCGGCAGTCATCACCTGACAGTCTGACACACGTGTGACTGTCCCAGCAGTCATCACCTGACAGTCTGACATACGTGTCTGTCCCAGCAGTCATCACCTGACAGTCTGACATACGTGTCTGTCCCAGCAGTCATCACCTGACAGTCTGACATACGTGTGACTGTCCCAGCAGTCATCACCTGACAGTCTGACACACGTGTGGCTGTCCCAGCAGTCATCACCTGACAGTCTGACACACGTGTGACTGTCCCAGCAGTCATCACCTGACAGTCTGACATACGTGTCTGTCCCAGCAGTCATCACCTGACAGTCTGACATACGTGTGCCTGTCCCAGCAGTCATCACCTGACAGTCTGACACACGTGTGGCTGCCCCAGCAGTCATCACCTGACAGTCTGACATACGTGTGACTGTCCCGGCAGTCATCACCTGACAGTCTGACATACGTGTCTGTCCCAGCAGTCATCACCTGACAGTCTGACATACGTGTGACTGTCCCGGCAGTCATCACCTGACAGTCTGACATACGTGTCTGTCCCAGCAGTCATCACCTGACAGTCTGACATACGTGTCTGTCCCAGCAGTCATCACCTGACAGTCTGACATACGTGTGCCTGTCCAGCAGTCATCACCTGACAGTCTGACATACGTGTCTGTCCCAGCAGTCATCACCTGACAGTCTGACATACGTGTGACTGTCCCAGCAGTCATCACCTGACAGTCTGACATATGTGTCTGTCCCAGCAGTCATCACCTGACAGTCTGACATACGTGTGGCTGTCCCAGCAGTCATCACCTGACAGTCTGACACACGTGTGACTGTCCCAGCAGTCATCACCTGACAGTCTGACACACGTGTGACTGTCCCAGCAGTCATCACCTGACAGTCTGACACACGTGTGACTGTCCCAGCAGTCATCACCTGACAGTCTGACACACGTGTGACTGCCCCGGCAGTCATCACCTGACAGTCTGACATACGTGTGACTGTCCCGGCAGTCATCACCTGACAGTCTGACATACGTGTGACTGTCCCGGCAGTCATCACCTGACAGTCTGACACACGTGTGCCTGTCCCAGCAGTCATCACCTGACAGTCTGACATACGTGTCTGTCCCAGCAGTCATCACCTGACAGTCTGACATACGTGTGGCTGTCCCGGCAGTCATCACCTGACAGTCTGACATACGTGTCTGTCCCAGCAGTCATCACCTGACAGTCTGACATACGTGTGACTGTCCCGGCAGTCATCACCTGACAGTCTGACATACGTGTCTGTCCCAGCAGTCATCACCTGACAGTCTGACATACGTGTCTGTCCCAGCAGTCATCACCTGACAGTCTGACATACGTGTGTCTGTCCCAGCAGTCATCACCTGACAGTCTGACATATGTGTCTGTCCCAGCAGTCATCACCTGACAGTCTGACATACGTGTCTGTCCCAGCAGTCATCACCTGACAGTCTGACATACGTGTCTGTCCCAGCAGTCATCACCTGACAGTCTGACATACGTGTGTCTGTCCCAGCAGTCATCACCTGACAGTCTGACACACGTGTGTCTGTCCCGGCAGTCATCACCTGACAGTCTGACATACGTGTCTGTCCCAGCAGTCATCACCTGACAGTCTGACATACGTGTGCCTGTCCCAGCAGTCATCACCTGACAGTCTGACATACGTGTCTGTCCCAGCAGTCATCACCTGACAGTCTGACATACGTGTGCCTGTCCCGGCAGTCATCACCTGACAGTCTGACACACGTGTGACTGTCCCGGCAGTCATCACCTGACAGTCTGACATACGTGTCTGTCCCGGCAGTCATCACCTGACAGTCTGACACACGTGTGCCTGTCCCAGCAGTCATCACCTGACAGTCTGACATACGTGTCTGTCCCAGCAGTCATCACCTGACAGTCTGACACACGTGTGACTGTCCCGGCAGTCATCACCTGACAGTCTGACATACGTGCCTGTCCCGGCAGTCATCACCTGACAGTCTGACATACGTGTCTGTCCCAGCAGTCATCACCTGACAGTCTGACATACGTGTGACTGTCCCGGCAGTCATCACCTGACAGTCTGACATACGTGTCTGTCCCAGCAGTCATCACCTGACAGTCTGACATACGTGTCTGTCCCAGCAGTCATCACCTGACAGTCTGACATACGTGTGCCTGTCCCAGCAGTCATCACCTGACAGTCTGACATATGTGTCTGTCCCAGCAGTCATCACCTGACAGTCTGACATACGTGTCTGTCCCAGCAGTCATCACCTGACAGTCTGACATACGTGTCTGTCCCAGCAGTCATCACCTGACAGTCTGACACACGTGTGGCTGTCCCAGCAGTCATCACCTGACAGTCTGACACACGTGTGACTGTCCCGGCAGTCATCACCTGACAGTCTGACATACGTGTCTGTCCCAGCAGTCATCACCTGACAGTCTGACACACGTGTGCCTGTCCCAGCAGTCATCACCTGACAGTCTGACATACGTGTCTGTCCCAGCAGTCATCACCTGACAGTCTGACACACGTGTGACTGTCCCAGCAGTCATCACCTGACAGTCTGACACACGTGTGACTGCCCCAGCAGTCATCACCTGACAGTCTGACATACGTGTGACTGTCCCAGCAGGCCCCTGCAGCTCACGGGACAGGGCCTGCCCCTCTGTCCTCGCCCGTCTCGGAATGCTGGAGCCACGGCACCAGCCGGGGCAGCCTTGACCAGCTCACCGGGGGGCCAGCTGCGCGGGTCCTCAGCGGCCTGTCTGTCGTCTGATGCTCAGGTGACTGTCCACACGGGTGGCTCCAACAGGCATGAGGAAGGAGCATTTATGGAGCCACGGGGCGCTAAGCCTCCAGGCAGCCACGAGGTGAGTTCCCGTGTGGCACTTCCAACCCGTCGTGCTGTCCCGCTGAGTGACGTCCCTTAGTTCTCACCGAGACTGGCGGGGTTTCTGGCCCCCAGCTGCCAGTAACCTGTTGTACGATGCTTGGCTGTTGCTTCCTCGTTTACACCCGCCAAACGGCAGATTAGGTTGAGATCAATCTCTAAAGTCCCTTTGGATTATAAACCACCTCTGCACTCCCCACTGAGCCTTCCATTCCTTTGTGCTGCTGGGCATGGCCTTAGCCACGGAGCCCCTGCAAGAACAGGCTGCCCTCCAGTTTACAGCCAGCCACCTTCAAAGCGGGGCTGGAGGCAGCAGTGAGAAGCACCGGAAAATCGGAACAGTGGTGTTTGGGATTGAAACGGCAGCCCTGTCCCCGCTGGAATCGATGCTGCTCTGGGGTTGGAGAGGCCTGCCCGCTGGTTTCTGGCCGGACCCAGAGCAGAGGAGGCAGGGCTCGGAGGGGTAGGGAACAGGAACAGGCTTCAGTGGGTTGGACAGTGGGGACCTGCCCTGGATGAGAAGGGGCCGGGCCACAGGGGGAGCACCCCGGAATGCTAACAGGCCTGTTGCTTGGACTCTAAGAGCAGCTATTCTAGGGTTCATCTCAAAGGGGCCCTTGATTCAAAGTAGTGGATTCTGCCGTGGCTCCCGGCGGCTTCTTGGGCTAAAAGACAAAGGGGCTGCCAAGCAGATGGGAAGTTTTAGTGACGATTAAAGTATGTGTTCCTTTCGTGTTAACTGTAAACTTTAAAGTAAGTGACCAAAAATACTGCTAAGTTAGTAGATGCTTCTTGCCATCACTCACTCCTGCTGCCCCCCGAGCTGCACCTGGGCCTGGCTCTCGGGGGCGGGGGGTGAGGGGCCTGAAGGAGACATGGAAGCCGGCAGCGCCGTGGGGAGAGCCGACCTCCTCCCGGAGTGCGGGAGTTTCTAGGTCCCCCAAGGAAAAGGCACACAACGGAAAATACGTGTTTATTATAAAATAAAGTTTGCTTCGTGATGGGATAGAAAAATAACACTATGAGCCACTCCAGAAGGCCCGGCGCTCCGGGCTGGTGCGGGGCAGGCGGGCACGCATCAGGGCGGAGTGGCCCAGGTCCTGGGAGCCGAGGAGCCTGCGTGGCCCTCACAGGTGCTCCGGCGCGGCGATCGGAGAGGAGCCTGAGTCATGGGAGCCGGTCCTGAGCACGGCCAGGGGACAGCCGTGCCCCCCGTGCCAGAGGAGTCAGGTGAGGGTCCTGGTGAGAGGTGCCCCGCGCCCTGTGCTTGGTTTGCTGCCCAAACGTCTGCTGAGGAAGAGCTGCTCGCGCTCTCGGGCCATGTGACCCGCCACCTCGCTGCTGTGGCCAGGGGCCAGGGCGTGCGTGTCGCGGGCTGAGGGCTGCGGCTGGAATTCCTGGGCTTCACATCCTGTCCACGCTGGTGACAGACACACAGATGTGAGACCAGTGAGCTGAGCAGCTGGCCTGAGCTGTTCTAGCTTCCAAGCTCCTGGCCCCCAAGAACAAGGAATCATCTAGTACCAGTACCTCTTCTCTAAGGGGGTAATGCCTACGCCAGTGGTCGGCAAACTGCGGCTCCTCAGCCACAGTTGACTAATGGGTTTGCCGACCACTGGCCCACCCTAAATGGGAAGGGCAGTCCCACAGGCACTCTTAGACCCCTCCGGCTGCAGAAAAAGCGACTCCTCCCGGGATGCTGGGGCCCGCCCTCGGGGCCCCCCCGGCGGACCTGGAGAAGGCGGCCAGCGTGAGCGCGGCCAGCAGCAGCTCGGAGCCGCAGAAGAGCAGCAGGATGGCGCTCAGCACGGCCTCCAGGCGGAGCACGTAGGTCTGCAGCAGCAGGTAGTACGAGGCCATCACGGCCGAGGGGAAGGTCAGGGCCACGCTGATGGCCAGCGGCATCTTCCGCTGGCAGAGGTTGCCCTTCGTACCTGCGGGACACGGCCAGGGTCACCCCACGGGCGGCTGCCCTCGCTCAGAGGGAGGGTGGGGGCGTGATGCCGAGGGGACGGGCGGCTTTCTAAACCGGGGAGAAGGCAGAGGGGAGGAGTTTGGGACTGGAGTCATTCACCCCAAAGGCCCGCTGGGGCGCTGGGTCTTCATTGGGGGCCATTTCCTTTAATTATAAGAAGAACAGGTAGTCACTGGAAACTCTCCAACTTCTATTAGGAAACAATTTCGGAAAATATCGCTCACTCCCTGGAGAGAGCGGGTAGAAGCTGCAGTTTCCGACTCTGTACGTGCCTGCACTCAGCCTGTTGTTCTGGTAACAGCGAATCGCTCTCTGACACTGTTTTGCAACTTTTCCCACTTAATACAAGTCAGACACCTCCACACACTACCCCTTGTCCTGTGACGGCTCTGCGTGGTTTCATCGGACCAATTCTGTAACTGGCCGCTGACCCTGTGCTGACAGATGTTTAGGTCGTCTCTGGCCTGTGGCAGCGAACACTCTGACATGTTCACATCTGGGAAGCGTGTGTTTTCAGCTGAAACCATTCGGTCTGAGGGCACAAGTTTTTTTAAACTATATTTTACTGACTTTTCCCAGAGAGGAAGGGAGAAGGATAGAGAGTTAGAAACATCGATGAGAGAGAAACATCTGTCAGCTGCCTCCTGCACGCCCCCCACTGGGGATGTGCCCGCAACCAAGGTACATGCCCTTGACTGGAATCGAACCTGAGACCTTTCAGTCCGCAGGCCGACGCTCTGTCCACGGAGCCAAACCGGTTAGGGCTAAGAATACAAATTTCACGCCGAAACCGGTTTTCTCCGTCGATAAAGCGTCGGCCTGTGGACTGAGGGGTCCCAGGTTCGATTCCGGTCAAGGGCATGTACCGTGGCTGCGGGCACATCCCCAGCAGGGGGCGTGCAAGAGGCAGCTGATCAGTGTTTCTCTCTCATCAATGTTTCTGACTTTCCCTCTCCCTTCCTCTCTGTGACAAAAAAAAAAAAAAAGAATACAAATTTCACAAGGTAAAACTATCGCGAGGACAAACTAACTCACATTCCCAGAGTCTGAGGCCATCGGTGCCCGTTGTCACGCGGGTGCTGGGTGACAATGTTCTTGTTCCAGCTGACACTCCCGTGAGGAGGCGGCTGGCGTGTCGCTGGTCCCTGTCGTTTCCCTGCGACCTGCCCATCGGTTGCCTCCGTGTCTACAAGTCCGTTGCCTTGGCCCCGGGCAGGCGCAGCTCAGCTGGTCAGAGCGCCGGCCCGTACCCCAAAGCTGGCGGCTTCCACTCTGGTCGGGGCGCTTGCCGGAGGCAACCAGCACACACTCTCTCCCTTCCTCTCTCTAAACTAGTGGTCGGCAAACTGCGGCTCTCGAGCCACATGCGTCTCTTTGGCCCCGTGAGTGCGGCTCTTCCACAAAACACCACGGCCTGGGGGAGTCTATGTGGAAGAAGTGGCGTTAGGAGAAGTTTAAGTTGAAAAATGTGGCTGGCTCTCAGAAGAAATTTCCATCGTTGTCCTGTCGATATTTGGCTCTGGTGACTAATGAGTTTGCCGACCGCTGGTCTAAACCGTTTGAAAGACCAGGTTGTGTTTCCCTCGAGATTTACATGAGCCCCATTATCCTGTTACATGTAATGCAAGCATTTTTCCTGTTTTGAGCGCTAACACCGATTTCAGAGAGGAGCGATTCTAACTCGTGAGAGGTGTGCTCTGTGTTTGTGGGGACAGAGCTTCTCCTGAGGGGACTTGGTGCTGATGGGTGCAGGCACGTTCTGTCCGGGACAGGGCGTGACAGCCCATCATCCTCCAGGCGCCGGCGGGGAGCCAGGCACTTGGATGGCAGCTGGGCAGCTGGAAGGAGTTCTCTCCCATCTCCCGCGACCGCCCAGCCCAGCCCTGCAGAGCACAGACGGGGGGGTCCTGACCCAAACCCAAAGCAGCCGGAAACTTCAGGAAGGAGGGATGCGTTCTGCCGCCAGAGCCAGTCTCCTGCTGGGAGCCCGGGCTGTGGCCTTCCCGTTGGTCAGTTACAGACCCCGCTCGGCGCCATGGGAACAGGAACGCCGTCCGACGGCACTCACCGAAAAACAGCCGGGTCACCTCAATGCCCAGGTAGAGGAAGAGCATCGCCACGTCCAGCACCAGGTTGGCGGTTGGGTATGGCAGGAGGAGACCTGCCAACACAAAGGCCGGCGTTGCCAACGCAGCAGCCCCCACGCAGCTCCCGCACACGGGACGACAGTCCCATCAGCTCGCCAGGAGCTGGGCAGGGAGACGGGGCAGGAGCCGTCAACCTGATGCGGATCGGCTCACAGCGGGACGGGTCTGTTCGGGGCAGGCTTCTCATGATGGAGTGTTTGTTGTTTTTTAAAATATATATGTATATTTTTTAACATATTTTATTGATTTTTTTACAGAGAGGAAAGGAGAGAGAGAGAAACATCGATGAAAGAGAAACATCGATCAGCTGCCTCCTGCACGACCCCCACTGGGGATGTGCCCGCAGCCAAGGTACATGCCCTTGACCGGAATCGAACCCGGGACCCTTCAGGTTCACAGGCCGACGCTCTATCCACCAAGCAAACCGGTTAGGGCTAAATATATTTTTTATTGACTTCAGAGAGGGAGGGAGAGGGAGAGAGAGAAACATCACTGATGAGAGAAACATGGACCGGCTGCCTCCTGCACGCCCCCCACTGGCGATCGAGCCTGCAACCCAGGCCTGTGCCCTTGGCCGGAATCGAGCCCAGGACCTTACAGTCCACAGGCCGACGCTCTATCCATTGAGCCACCCCGGCCAGGGCTTATGCCAGACTTTTACTCCCAACTCCCAAAGCCCGTGGGGCTGCACTCTCCATGGCCAGCTGGACGTGGCACACCCGCTGCTGGGTGGCTCTGAGAGTCATCCGGGGGCTGAAACGGAACGTGGACTCACAAAGAGACCGGGGAGGGGGGCACAACGGAGGAGCCCACATCCCCACACCCCAGAAATTATTGTTTCAAAATATTTGATTGATTGATTGATTGATTGAGAGACATCCATTTGTTGTTCCACTTATTTATGTATTCACTGGCTGATACTTTTATGTGCCCTTGACCAGGACGGAACTAGCAACCTTGGGGTACGGGGACGAGGCTCTAACGCAGTGGTCGGCAAACTCATTAGTCAACAAAGCCAAACATCAACAGTACAACGACTGAAATTTCTTTTGAGAGCTGGAAACCCATGTCTGCGCCTGGGCCACGAAGTTCCAATCGCGCTGTACGCATGCGCCCACGTTTTGTGAAAGAGCCACACTCAAGGGGCCAAAGAGCCGCAGTTTGCCGACCACTGCTCTGACCGCCTGACCACCTGGCCAGGGCCCCAAACACAAGAAATTCTTGCTGAGGGGCTCCCTAGGAATGGCTCTCAGGAAGCCCTTCCCAACCTGCTGGGAAGAGGAGAGAAGAAGTGGCTGATGGGGAAGGGGTTTGGGGACAGGGCGGTCAGGCCCCAGGCCTTACCTTTGTACAGAAACATGAAGAGTTCCAGCAGGAAGTAGGTAGCGTAGTACCAGCCGTTGAGAAAGAAGAGGATTTCCAGGGGGGTGGAGGACAGCCGCTTCCCTGCAGAAGGCCCGGAGGAGGGGGTGAGCGGGAGGGCAGCTGGCCCTCCAAATGGCGGGAAGGGCTGCTTGGAGGACCCCCCACCCCCCGGCCGCTGATAACGAGGGGTGGGGGGTGAGCACGGGATGTGGAGGGGCTTCCTTCAATCCGTTCTTTCCTCGGAATCACAAGCTCCACTCCGGCTTCGGGGTGGCAGTCCGTCCCCCTGAGCTCTAACCCGTCACGCTGGGAGGGGAAATGGCGCGCAGAACCCGCACTGGCTGCTTCGAGGCCACTCAGCAGGCACGCCCGTCCCTGAGCCGCCCCGACGGGCCCAGCCGAGGCCCGGGGGCATGAAGGACCCTCACCCGGAGCCTTCAGCATGCAGGAGGGGTGGGGCTGCGAACCCCGCTTTGGGCAGAGAGGAGTCCCTCCCACCGACAACGGAGGGGTGGGTCGCGCTCGGGGAGACCAGGGAGAGGAGGCCGAGGGGACCAGGGAGCCACTCACACACCTCCGGAACCTCACCTCGCGCCGCCATCCTCGGTCCCCATGGAAACTGCGTACGCGGCCGCCGCCGCTCCGGAGCAGCGAGGCGCTGCCGGAAATGGGGACTGAGCGGCCCCAACTTCCGGCCCCTCTGCCCGCCAGCGCACTCTATGGTCAGCGGCCCGGAGGTCTTTGTGCCTTTGGAGTTCGTCTGGGGAGGAGCGCGGGCCCTCACTGGGGACTTGGACCCACTGAGAATTGGGGGAACCGCGGTCGTCACGGAGCGGTCCGCTGGGCCCCGGGGCAGGGGCAGCTCTCGGACTCCCACCCCCAGTTACAAGGCACTGGCCAGTTGCTCATTGGTGAGGCGTCCACCGGTGCACCAGGAGGTCACGGCTGGACCGGGCAGGACATGCGCGCTGAATCCCCAGTGGGGGGCCTGCAGGAGGCAGTGGGTCCGTAATTCTCTCATCACGGCTGATTCTATCTCTGTGTCCCTCTCCCTTCCTCTCTGACATCAGTAAAAATACATTTAAAAAATAGATGTTTGGCCGAGACCGGTTTGGCTCAGTGGATAGAGCCTCGGCCTGCGGACTGAAGGGTCCCGGGTTCGATTCCGGTCAAGGGCATGTACCTTGGCTGCTGGCACATCCCCAGTAGGGGGCGTGCAAGAGGCAGCTGATCGATGTTTCTGACTTTCTATCCCTCTCCCTTCCTCTCTGTAAAAAATCAATAAAATATGTTTTAAAAAAATAGATGTTTGAAGTGATCAGTTGTGGCCACGTGACCACAGGATTGGCCCCACGATTCCCTTTTCTAACTTCCGTCTGAAAACGGTGTGCCTGCTGGTGCTCTGCAAATGCAGGCTGGGATTAGGGGTCATCTGTCCAGCGGCCTGGGGTTAGGGGTCATGTGTCCAGCGGGCAGCCTTTTTTTTGGGTGGGGGGGGGAAGGGGGCTGTTGTGCGTGGAATGTTCCAGGTAATGAGAAGACACCGAACTGAATCCGAACCGGAGGCTCCTCAAGGAGCACAAAGCAGAGCAGGTGAAGGTGACACGTGATGAGTATGTGACCACACCGAGCTGGCCGGGTCAGTGAGAGGTCATACCGAGCTGGCCGGGTCAGTGAGAGGTCATACCCATCTGGCCGGGTCAGTGAGGGGTCAGAGCTCTCCGCGGGCCTGGCCAGAGGCTTCCAGGAGGCGGTCTGCAAACCGGGATGGACACCTCAATGCGGTGAGCTGTCCCGGCGTGACCTGCCCGCGGGGGGAGAAGGGAAAGGGTGTCCCCGCCCGCGGGGGGAGAAGGAAAGGTGTCGAGGGGCCTGGAGCTGCCCCGGCTCAGCCCTGGTCGTCGGGCCGGGACGGAAGCAGGTAATCGGAGTCGCGAGGCTGACTCAGGACAGCGCTCTGACCGCCGGCTGCGGCGGGTGGGCGTCCTGTCGCTGCCCCCAGGGACGGGCGGAGCGGCGCCCGCACCGGAGAGCAGGGTGCGGCCTCCTCACCGGGAGAGGGGCCGGTGGGGACGGTCGGCCTGGAAAGCAGGGATGGTCACAGCTCGGAGGGATCCGCGGTGCGGACGGTGCATCGGCAGCTGAGCAGGCGGGACACGGGCTTGGCTCCACATGGACCTCCAGCTCCCGCGCTGCGGTGCTGCCTGGACCCCGCACCGCTCCCGGGACCGCGAGGGCTGGAGGGACCTGGGGCGGGAAGGGCTCGGCTTTCAGCTTCCCCTCCGTGAGCCCAGGTTTGCTTCTGGCTCCTGCACCGACGTGAGGGCCGTGCCAGTGCCTGATCGGCCACCAGGGGGCGCTCCGCTCCAGCTGCTCCGAGAGCCGCTCTCCCAACCCACCCCCCTCTCCGCGCACCTGCCCCCCAGCCGTGTTGGCTGATGCCCTGGACCGGCCTCCCAAAGCCCTCCGGGCCCTGTGTACCCAGCGCAGGGCCCAGCCCCCTGCCCCAGCTCATCCGCTTGGGCTCCTGCCACGCCCCGTGCGGGCACCACACCCTCCAGCACGCCGACCTCCAGCTCCTGGCACCTGCCCCGGCCTTGGCCCACCCGTGCCAGGGGGTTGTTTTCAGGCCTCGGTTTGAGGTTAGTTTGTTGTTAACTTTATCACCTCTTTGTGGTGTGTGGTTTTGCTCTTGCCACTTTCAAGATTGCTCTTTAACTTTCAATAATTTGACCGGGATATGTGGCCGTTTCTTATTGTATTGTTCATGTATGTTTTATTGACTTCAGAGAGGAAGGCGGAGAGAGACATCAATGATGAGAGAATCGTGGATCAACTGCCTCCTGCATGCCCCCTACTGGGGACCGAGCTGGCAACCCTGCATGTGCCCTTGACCGGAATCGAACCTGGGACCCTTCATTCCTCAGGTGAGGCTCTATCCACTGAGCCGAACAGGCTAGGGCAGTGCAGTGTGGCTCTTTTAAAAAAACCACAATATATATATTCCAC
This sequence comes from Antrozous pallidus, assembly GCA_027563665.1. Lineage (NCBI taxonomy): Eukaryota > Metazoa > Chordata > Mammalia > Chiroptera > Vespertilionidae > Antrozous > Antrozous pallidus. The sequence continues at coordinate 2,062,652 of CM050520.1, read as the reverse complement.
TTATGTATGAATTCATTAGTCATATATATATAGAGAGAGAGATTTGAGGAGAGGAGAAACGTCAACTTGTTCCACCTATTTATGTATTCATTAGTGATGTGTGTGTGTGTATTGATTCGAGGAGAGGAGAAACAACTTGTTGTTCCACTTATTTATGCATTTCTCTGTGCCCTGACCGGGGACCAAACCCCAAACCTGGGCGGACGGGAACGAAGCTCTGAGCAGCTGACCACTGGCCAGGGCTGCCTCTTTCCTCCCGACAGGTCCGTTTGTGGTGTCTTAACACCTTCTCTGCCGGGCAGCGTGGCTCGCGGCTGGGCTGGCACCGGTGCGCCAGGGAGTCGCGGGTCCATCTCTGGTCAGGGCACATCTGGGCATTGGCCCAATGCCCAGTAGCAGGGGGCAGAGGGCGGCAGTCAGTGCCGTCTCTCTCCCTGCCTGGCCCTCCCCTCTCAGCGGTCACAACAGTGGCAGTGTGGGCCTCTCCGGACCGGCTGGCGGCTCTTCCGAAGCAGACTTTGTGTAGAACAGAGGGTGCCTCTCGCCGGGGGACAGAGCGTCCACTGGGGCCTGAGGGTCCCGGCTGCGCTCCAGTTCCTGGTGAGGAGCCCCCCAGCTTTCCCCTGACGCCGGGCTCCCCGGCCCCCGGCCCTGCAGCCTGGGTTCTAGTCACCAGCCGGCGCGCTAAGCCGGCCAGCAACTCCGTCCTGCGCTCCAGAGGCTCGAGTCTGAGCTTTTCATAGCCTCTGTCCGGGCACAGCTCCGGGGCCGAGGGGTTGTGTTAAGGCTTCAGGCTCCCGGCGTCCCCACCCTGTCCCCCAGCAGTGTGAGCCCAGGAAGCTCCGCCGACTCCCCTGTCCCTGGCCCAGCCCGCCTGCAGCCCTCCCCTCCCCTCCCCTCCCCTGTCCCAGCCTGCCTGCAGCCCTCCCCTCCCCTGGCCCTGGCCCAGCCCTCCCTGCAGCCCTCCCCTCTCCTCCCCTGTCCCTGGTCCAGCCCTCCCCAGTAGGAGGTGTGCAAGAGGCAGCTGATCAATGTTTCTCTCTCATCAGTGTTTTCTATCCCTCTCCCTTCCTCTCTGTGAAAAATCAATAATATATATATATATAATTTTTTACAGAGAAGGGAATGCGATAGTTAGAAACATCAGCGAGAGAGACATCGATCAGCTGCCTCCTGCACACCTTCTACCGGTAATGCGCCCATAGCCAAGGCACATGCCCCTGACCGGAATCGAACCCGGGATGCTTCAGTCCGCAGGCCGACGCTCTGTCCACTGAGCCACACCGGCCGGGGCCCTGCAGCCGTGCCTTGTGTCCGGAAACCTGTGCTGGGCTTTCCCCGAGAGTCGGCAGCCACATGACCTGCTTTGGCCAAAGGGAGTCCAGGGACGGACCCCGAGCGGAGGCTCCTCGGCCGCTGTCGCGCCAACAGACCTCGCCAGTCACGGACGGGTCATGTGGCCCCGAGCTCACGGCCCGGCCGTCCAGCTGAGCGGCCGGTCAGCACGAGCCACGGGGCCGGGACCGTCACGGCTGGCGGCTGACCCGCAGCTGACAGACCACGAGCGAGCCCCGCAGAACCAGGTGGCCCGAGCCCGGCCCGGGAGCCGCGTGACCGTTGCGTCAGACGCCGCTGAATCTGGCGGGGGCTGCTGGCACGCTGCCCGGCACAGACAACCAGACTCGGGGCACACGCAGTTTCCAAAGGCCTCTACCGACACGGGCCGAGGAGCACGTCCCCTCCGCTCGGGCAGTTTAGGGGCTCACAGGGGCGCGGTCTGAATAAACAGGCGTCTGGAGCTCCAGGGCTGGGGTGGATGGGGCCCTGGGTTACATTTTGAATTTCTGTAAAAATATCTTGTGTGGCCGAACCCGGTGTGGCTCAGTGGACAGATTGTCGGCCTGCGGACCGAAGGGTCCCGGGTTCGATTCCGGTCAGGGGCATGTACCGTGGCTGCGGGCACATCCCCAGTGGGGGGAGGGGGGTGCAGGAGGCAGCTGGTCCATGTCTCTCTCTCATCGATGTTTCTGACTCTCTATCCCTCTCCCTTCCTCTCTGTGAAAAATCAGTAAGATACATATTTTTAAATAACCAATTTTTAAAAAAGAGTTTATTTAAAAAATCTTGTATGCGTGACGGGACTCGATGAATTGCATTATCTGGGTCGGCTCTGGGGCCCGATCTGGCCGCGGGGCCCTGGCATGCCTCCAACGGGCAGAGCAGCCACCCAGCCCCACGGACGCCACCACTCCCGGGAAGACTTCACTCTGTTTCCTGTCCACAGACCGAGAAACGGAAAGGGCCGTGGGCGAGGTCTCCGGTCGGAGGCGCGACCGGCCAGCAGCACAGACACATCTTGGTTTCCTTGCTCCTTGGTGTGCGGAGCGGAGCGTGCAGGTGCTGGGCGCCCCCCCCCCCCGAAACCCGGGGGCCCGGAGCGGGGGGGGGGGGGCAGGCAGAACAGAGGGGGGCAGGGGGACTCGGCTCGTCCTGAGTCCGCACCGGGCACTGGAATTGGCAAGAGGGAGGATCTTGCTTCCCGGCTGCTGGACGCAGCTGGCCCGAGCCTGCAGGCTGCGTCCCGGGGCCCGGGGCCGACGTCCCGCAGAGCACGCACCCTCAGAGTGAGTGACAGGTCACCTTCGGACCTGCGTGAACGCCTTGCGCAGCCACGCCGAGTCCTGGTAGAGACGAGGGTCGCCCAGTCTGAGGGCCGTGCGCTTGTAGAAGTAGCAGTACAGCACCGCCGCTGGGGGGGGACGGGCTCCTGAGGACTCGCTTCTGGGATCAGAACCCCAGGAGGCCCGCAGCAGCCCCGGGGTGGGTGTGGCTGGGGGCTGGCAGCCGGGGGCCAGCCTCGCCGCGGGGAGCCCGGGGAGCCCCCCTTACCTAGCCTCTGGAACACGAACAGCGTCTGAAGGCCATCCGTCCAGACGAAGCGGTTGGAGTCTTTCCAGCGTAAGTTCTGAGGAGACAGGGGGGCGGCAGGGCCGCTGGGCCAGGGTTTAGCGGGCCGGCCACCCCTCCCCGCAGCCGCCCGCTGCTCACGGGCGCCGCCAGGCCCTTTTCTGCTGAGAGCGGACCTCCCTAACCCGGGGGAGGGCGCGGGACCTCAGCTGCTGACCACCCGCACCCGCAGCCCGGCCACCGAGAGGGGCACAGCAGCGGGCGCCTTGGGTCCCCGTCCCCCCGGGCCTGCCGGCGGAGGGCGCGGGCAGTGCGGCCGGATCAGATCGCGGCTTCGCCGACGAGGCTCCGGGACCGGAGCAGGGGCCAGGGACCATGTCGTTCAGGAGGCCCCTGCGCCCCGGTGCAGCCGCTCCGCCCCCGAGCAGGTGGCCTTGGTTCAGAGGGGACCAGACGCCCCGAAGTGACGCGTCCCCTCAGGACGCCATTGAGAAACGCCGACTCCCCCGGGAGGAATCCGAAGCCGTGAACACTGCTCTGCGCCAGCTCGGCGCCGAGGGGCCTCAGTGGCTCTCCGGGAGATGCTGCCTCCCCCCCCCCCCCCCCCCATGCTTGTCTCCAAGACCCGACACTGAGCCACCACCAGCCAGTCGTGCCGGGGCCGCCGCTCCGGAGTGGAGCCGGCCGCAGCGCTCTCCCTGGCTCTTTCTCAGAGACACCGGGGCCTACCGGCACCCCGCCCAGCACCCCCCAACCGACGGGAGAGATCCGACTGCCCGTTTTAGCCCCGTCTGGGGTCCCGGAAGCGGGTCTTCCGCCCCGAGGTCGGGCAGAAGCGCCTCGGGAGACGCACGACTGCCCGGCCTCCCAGTCGCCCTCGCGGGCCCGGACTGTGTGACGGGCGGAAGGACGGCGGCCGAGGGCCGGCCTGGCCTCTGGGATTGGGGCTCCGGCCCCGCTCACCATGAGCCAGACGTGCAGGGCGATGCTGAGGGCGAAGTACACGGCGGTCAGCACCATGGTGCCCTTGAACTTGTGGAACAGCAGGCTGACCAGGCCGGCCTGGAAGACGAACGTGTTGAAGAACATGAGGAAGATGACGATGATGTTGAAGAGGATCGCGATGTCCTGGATGCTGCAGGCGACACAAGGCACAGCCAGGGGGCGACTGAGCACCGCGCTGGTGCCGGGTCCCCAGGGCCCGGGCGCTGCCCCGTGACCCAGTCCTCCGCCCCCCCCCGCCCCCCCCCCCCCCCCCCCCCCCCCCCCCCGGAGGGAGCATGAGCGACTCCCTCTGGCCCCGGCAGCTGCCGCAGCCACAGACAGGCGTCCCGCTCTGACTCTCCCCGGAGCCCCGGCGCAGTGGGAGCCAGCTCCTCCTCCGTCCAGGGCACACGGGGGGCCGGGGGGGGGGGGGGCACAGCCTGTCCCGCAGACGTTCCCATCGGCAGACACCAAAGCGCCTCCCGATCTCTGCCCGGCGGCGGCCTCAGGGCCAACAAGTGTCAGTTCAGGTGTTGCCCTCAGAAAGACTTCCTTCTGCACGTCACCTAAAGTGGCCCTGCCCTCCCCTCCGCTCCCCTCTCTCCCCTCCCCTCCCCAGTGACTGCATGGCCATTGCACGACGCTTATTGCTATCTGCAACGGCCCCTTTGTGACGTGTGTCTATTCCCTCTCCACCAGAATGAACCCCAGGACAGCAGGCGGGCCGGGGTCGCCACTGCCGAGTGCCGACGGCAGGCGGGGCACCGCTGAATGGGGGTCGCGTCTAAGACTGTCCTTTCCTCCCGGAACTGCCTCGTGGCGGCTGCCTGTTCTCGTGAAGGGAGATGCCAACGGCTCCCGTCGATGAGGTTCATGTATTTTATTAAAACAACTGCCCTCGCCCTCACCGGCGTGGCTCGGTGAATAGAGCATCGGCCTTCGGACTGAAGGGTCCTGGGTTCGATTCCGGACAAGGGCATGTACCTTGGTTGCGGGCACATCCCCAGTGGGGGATGTGCAGGAGGCAGCTGATGGATGTTTCTGACTCTCTGTCCCTGTCCTTCCTCTCTGTGAGAAATCAGTAAAATGTGTAAATATAAAAAAGACAACTGCCCTTTAACTTGGCGCCTTGCAATCCTCTTCATGGCATCGTGAGACAGTATTTCTGCTCGCAGATGCAGGAAGGGACGGGGCAGCGCCGGAGCCTCATTCCTGTGTGAACGGCCTCTGCGGCCCTCATGCCTCCTCCCTCCTGCTTTTCTATTAATAACTGGAGGCCCGACGGCCCCGCCGCCCACCGCCCGCCCACCGCGCTCACATGAAGAGCACCAGCTGGATGACGGGCGCGGCGCGGAGCAGCTCCGAGAAGGAGTTGACAAAGAGGTCATAGGTCAGCAGCAGCAGCTGCAGGGAGAGCACGAGGCTGTAGCCGCTGGCCTGCAGCATCTTCCCCCGCCGCCCGGCCCCGGGGGCACATCCCCCGCCGCCCGGGAGAGCCTGCCCTCGGAGAGGGCCGGAGCTGTTCCTTCTACTCCAGACAGAGCCTGTTGGGCAAAAAAAAAAAAAAGTGGTTACAAGTTCATTAATACAACGAGGATTTCCCCGAGGGCCTATCAGGGGCCGGGCACCGTGACAGCCGTGAGCAAAACCAACAACCAGACCCCAACCAGGCCTGCCGTCTGGGCCCCCCCTGTCCCCCGTCCCCCGAGCTCCATCTCGGGACACTCAGAACTCGAACCACTTGGAGGCCAAAGGCCTCCAGCAGCACAAGTGTCTGGTCAGGCCGAGACCGGTGTGGCTCAGTGGATAGAGCGTCAGCCTGCGGACTGAAGGGTCCCGGGTTCGATTACGGTCCAAGGGCATGTCCCTTGGCTGTGGGCACATCCCCAGTAGGGGGGTGTGCAGGAGGCAGCTGATCGATGTTTCTCTCTCATTGACGTTTCTGACTCTCTATCCCTCTCCCTTCCTCTCTGTAAAAAAAGAAAATCAATATATTTTTTTTAAAAAGTGGTCGCAGCCGAGACCAGTTTGGCTCAGTGGATGGAGCGCCGGCCTGCGGACTGAAGGGTCCCGGGTTCGATTCCGGTCAAGGGCATGTACCTTGGTTGCGGGCACATCCCCAGTGGGGGGTGTGCAGGAGGCAGCTGATCGATGTCTCTCTCATCGATGTTCCTGACTTTCTATCCCCTCTCCCTTCCTCTCTGTAGAAAATCAATAAAAAAATTTTTTTTAAAAAGTGGTCGCATAGTAATACTCACTCTCATACTGATACTCACTGTGGCGGGAACCCTCACATGTGCCAGGACAGCGTCAGAACCCCTAGTGTTTAAGCCCCACGAGGCGGAAGATGCCCCCATTTTACAGACGGGACCACTGAGGGCCAGAGATGCGACCATCTGTCCGAGGCCGGGAAGCGGCAGAGCTCGGGCTGGGCTTGGGCTCCGGGCCGCCTGGCGCCCTCACCCCCGCACAGAGCGGCCCGGGCCCCTCCTCACCGACAGGCCGACATGGGACCCGGCGGGAACAGGTTGGCGCGGGAGGAGTGGGCAGTGGTGCGGGCGGAAGAGGCTGAGAGGAAACTGCTCTCCCTCAACCTGCCTGTGCGGTTATGGGAGCAGCACAGCGGGCACCGGGGAAGCTGGGTCTTTATGTCCGAACCAGAGGCCCAGTGCACGGAATTGGTGCGCTCGGGGTGGGGGTGCCTCAGCCCGGCCGGTGCCCTCTCGCGGTCCAGTCCGGGAGCCCTGGGGGGGGGGGGTGTCCAGCTGCCACCGAGGCAGGAGAGGCTCCCGCCGCCACCACTGTGCTCAGCAGCCATGAGGCAGGCTCAGGGCTTCTGGCTGAGCACTGCTCCCCCCATGAGCGTGCACTGACCACTGGGGGCAGCTCCTGCATTGAGCATCTGCCCCCCTGGTGGTCAGTGCATGTCATAACAACCGGTTGTTCTGCCGTTTGGTTGACTGGCATAATAGCCTTTCATTGTACAGGAGGACATGACAAGACCCAGAAGTCGCCCTGGGCGTGTCCTGTGACCACTTCATCTGGATTAAATTTATAAACAAGTTTCGAAGTGCCGGGAGGTGGCCTGAGCTCTGTCCTATGAACCAGCTCACGGCCTGATTCCTGGTCAAGAGCACAGGCCCGGGGGCCGGGCTCCATCTCCAGCGTGGGGCGGGCAGATGGTTCTCTGTCACCCCTGATGTTTCTCTCTCCCCCTCTCTGACATGAATAAAAACATATTTTTTTAAAGAATGCTTTGAGGTGTTAGAGATTGGATTATCATCTGTAAAATACTTTACAATTTACAACTCTTTTCAGATGCATTCCTTTGTTGGCATGCACACAGAGGCTCGGGCGGGGAGACCCTCGCCCACCTCCCCTGGCGAAGGCCCACCTGGCGGGTGTCTGCCGGCGGTTTCCTCCTCCATCAAATACTGACAATCATACTTACCAGCCCAGGCCACGCCCTCGAACCCGGCCGCTCCCCTGGAGGCGGGAAAGTGACCCCGCCCTCCAGCCCAGGGCACAGGTCCTCGTTCGGGTCCTGGGCAGGTGGCAGGGCGTGGGGCCGGATGCACGCCTCGTGTGACACGCACGCCCTGCTCACACCCCCGCTTCACAGCCCGCAGCGCCCGCCCGCCGCCATCTGCCGCGTGGCCTTTGTCCCGCCGGGCGCGTCCCCTCACCGTCCGAACGAACCCGCTTTAAAAACGGGGCGCTCTGGCCAGAAGCCAAAACCAAAACAGTAACAAGCGCCGACTCTGGACACTGTCTCTGCCAATCCTCCAGCTCGCTCACCTCTCAGCCCCAACGACGGTTGTCATGGGGACACCGTCCTGGCTTCCGGAAGCCGGTTTCAAATTCCGGAAGTAGGTGGACCAGGAGGCTTGCTCGGCCCGCTCTGCGGCCGGCCGGGTGGCCATGTTGGATGGCCCCCGGCGTTCCTAGGCCCGCCTTGCTGAGCGCCAGCCGCTGGCGGGAGGGTTCGCTGGGCCCCAACAATCCGGGGAGTGAGGGACAGGGAGGCCCCTGGGTCCCCGGGCTTGGGGTGCGGGTGCGGTGAGGGGAACGCCCGCGGCGGAAGTGGGGAGGGAGTCAAAGCAGCATGGCGCGGTGGGGAGGGCGAGTCCGGACTACATTTCCCAGGCGGCCACGCGCGCGGCCGGAAGTGCCATGAGCCTATAAACGGCCGAAGTGGCCTTGCCGCTCAGATCCCGGGCCGTGGTGCCCGGGGTGTGCGGCTCTTTCCCTCTGTCTGTCTCAGCTCACCAGGACCCTTGAGAACGGCCGCCGGTGGCAGAGGCGGGTCTCGGAGGCCCCAAACTCGGCTGCATCCCACTGGGGTTCGGGGGTGAGAGCCGGGCTGAGAGTTCTGGGACCTGGGTTCGAGTGCCGCCTTCGCTGCTCCCCAGCTTCGCTGCTCCCCAGCTTCGCTCTGTCACCGGCCCTCGCTCGGCCTCAGTTTCCTCTTTTCGGAAGTGGACACCGTTGTCCGGGAGGACACGGAAGCTTCCGAGGGCGCCGCCAGCAGGTGGAGCTGGCGCCTTTATTTCCGCCCGCGGTGGGCTGGGCCGCCTCCGCCCCGCAGGGGAGTCGGGGTTGGTCCCCGCGGCCGGGTGCTGGCCCTGTGGACCCCTGAGCCAGGCCGGGGCACAGTGCGAAGAGCCAGTCTGCAGTCACTGGTGCGAAGGAGGGCTTTGCTTGTCCACCTTCCCGGGGCTGGAACTCGGGGTCCCTCGCTCCTGAGCCCTGACTTCACAGGAGCAGCCCTTGGAGGTGGGGAGACCTTGCAACCGAGGGGAGTGACCAGGGAGGGATTGCTGCACCCGCTCAGCTCCGCACCGGGGCCAGGTCCCGTTTCCTCTTTGGAGCCAGTTTGTTTTGGAGAGGACGTTTATGAACGCTGGGGTCCGAGGAGCACGGACAGGCTGAGGGTAGGCACAGCAGCAGCAGAAGAAAACGGAGCCTTGGCCACGGGATCAGGGGGTGAGCCCAGGACAGGCTGCCGCTGCCCGCTGCTCTCCTGGCTGCCAGCCCTGTGGGGACCCTCAGAGTGCAGAGAGGAAAGCTGGGGTGCGCATGCTCCGAGGGCAGCCGCGGGCTGGTAGTTGTGCATTCAGGACTTGAGATTCTGGATTCCTCAAGCCCCCACTCTGCCTGGGGAGGGGGAGCAGCAACGTGACTTTGACCTTTCACCCGCTTGCAGTTCCAAGTTGTAAAAGTAACGTTTACGACTTTGACACGGAGCCTTGGCCTGGTCTGAGCTCGCCGGCAGGTGCAGGCGTGTGTCCCTCGGTTGCGCGGCTGCACTCGCTTTGTCGCGCTTCGCGGCTGTTGCCTTTCTTACAAAGGCGAGGCCCTCCTCCAGCAGAGGTTACGGCCCGCTCTATGGCGACAGCCTTGCCGATGGCCCGGAACCAAACGCACGGTATCCCCCAGCAGCGCCCCACCTGATCCTGCCCCCGCCGAGCTGTGTGCCGGGGCGCCCCGTGTTTGCACCGGGGAATCCTGCCCAGATGGCAGGAGAGGTTCAGGGGGGCGAGTGGTAGACGCCTTCAGTCGGGGGACAGAACTCGCCACCCTCCGGAGTGGTCTGCGCACTCGTGAACGGTTGGGGAGACACGAGAAGGGCGCTGTTTGGGGACGGGCGAACACGATGGCGAATGGAGGCGCGGCGCCACCGGTCACGGTTCTGTGGGACAGCCACACTGCTCTGTGGCGGCGGCGCCCGTGGCTGACAGCAGAGGAGGTGGCATGGTTGTGACGGACCCGACGGCCTGCCCCGCCTGAGAGAGTCACCATCCTGCCCTCCACAGAGGAGCCGGCGGACGTCTGTCTGAGAAGGTGCCTGTGCAGCAAGGGCGGAAGACGAGACTGCGTGGCGGTGAGCACATCGGGACAGCACCTGCTCAGCAGACCAGAGGGTGTTCCAGGCGGAGGAGAGGGTGCTCCCGGCGGAGGGGAGGGTGCTCCCGGCGGAGGGTTGGGTGCTCCCGGCGGAGGGGAGGGTGCTCCCGGCGGAGGAGAGGGTGCTCCAGGCGGAGGGGAGCGTGCTCCAGGCGGAGGGTTGGGTGCTCCCGGCGGAGTGGAGGGTGCTCCCAGGGGAGGGTTGGGTGCTCCCGGCGGAGGGGAGGGTGCTCCAGGCGGAGGAGAGGGTGCTCTCGGCGGAGGAGAGGGTGCTCCAGGCGGAGGGGAGGGTGCTCCCAGGGGAGGGTTGGGTGCTCCCGGCGGAGGGGAGGGTGCTCCAGGCGGAGGAGAGGGTGCTCCCGGCGGAGGGTTGGGTGCTCCCGGCGGAGGGTTGGGTGCTCCCGGCGGAGGGGAGGGTGCTCCCGGCGGAGGAGAGGGTGCTCCAGGCGGAGGGGAGCGTGCTCCAGGCGGAGGGTTGGGTGCTCCCGGCGGAGGGGAGGGTGCTCCCAGGGGAGGGTTGGGTGCTCCCGGCGGAGGGGTGGGTGCTCCCGGTGGAGGAGAGGGTGCTCTCGGCGTCTGATTGCCGCTGTCCCTGCAGCTCTTCCCTCTTCTCTGCTTTGCTGTCTCGGGCAGAGGGAGGGAGGGAGGGCTGTCTGTGCCCAGTGCACTGTGCCCATCGGGAAGCCCCTGTCTGCTCCACTCTGCCCCCCGCATAACGGGCCCTCTGCCAGGGCCTGGGCGCATCCCCTTTGGATTAGATTCCTTTTCCCGTTCACGAAGGAAATGCTGACCGTGGATGTTGTTTGATGGTGGAGCCCACTGACCAAGAGACCTTCTTGCTGACTTACCCCTTTCGGGGGGGGGGGGGGGCGGGGTGACTGAGGCTCCCTCTGCTCTCGCAGGAGCTAAGGGACCGCTCTGGGCTCCAGGTGAGGAGGAAGCTGGTGGCATGACTGTCTCCTTCCAGCCTCATGGGAGCTTGGGTCACCCCCAGACCTCGGTGACCCTTGGTCAGAGATGATCCCAGCTTGGGTCACGCGTGAGAGCACTGTGTGTTCCGCTTGGGTGGACGCCTGGCTGAGAGAGCCGGCCTGGCACAGAGTCAGCCACGGAGAGGGCTGGGCGGGCCCGGGGGCCGCGAGCTTGAGGTTTCAATGTTTAATGTTTAAATGTTTTTATTGATTTTAGAGGGGGGGGGGAGAAGGGGGAGAGAGAGGAACATTGATGATGAGAGAGAATCATTGATGGTCTGCTTCCTGCACACCCCCCACTGGGAATGGAATCGACAACCTGGGCATATGCCCTTGACCGGAATCGAACCCGGGACCCTTCAGTCCAGAGGCCAGTGCTCTGTCCACTGAGCCGCACCCGCTAGGGCTGAGCTGCGGGTTTTTCCGGCAGGTTTTTGTTAGCGGCAGCACTGAGAAAAGGGGAGCGCCTCCCCTTCACCGCGTCCTGACATACATTTCTCACGCCCGGCCCTGCGGCCAGCCCGGCAAAGTGTGCGACTCCCTGCTCCGTGGCTGGCCTCGGTGCCAGCTGCTCAACCCTCTGAGCCTCGCGTCCTCGCCTGTAAAACACGGAAAGTCCCCCCCACTCCCCCCCCCCCCCAGGGCTGTAAGAGGAGTCCGGCATCGTGTGTAAGGCTGCGTGTGCTCCTGGCGTGGCTGCCTCGTGGAGCTCTGTCCTCAGGCCGTGTCTGTCTTCCAGCTGACAAGACCGAGTCCTGCAAGGGGGCCAGGTCTGCTGGGTGCCCCGCCTCCCAGGCCCCCCACTCCGCAGCCGGCCGGGCCAAGGTGAGGAGGAAGGGCGCTCTCTCCTGGGGAGTGCTTGGCTCTCTTAGGGGCCCCCCTCCTCCCCCCCCCCCCCCCCCGCAGGAAGCCACCGTGTCGCCTGTTTGGCGTGGCGGCTGGAGGGCTGGCTGCTCCCTGCACATTAGCTGAGGGCGGTGGGTGCACTTGCCCCGAGCCTCCCGCCACCTGCCTGCCTGATGGGCACTGCTTGGGGCCCGCGCCCCCCAGGCCTGGCACCAGAGTTGCTTTCTGAGTTGTCGGGTGGAAATGTAGCGGGGCCTTGAATGGTGTCGCCTCGTCGAACCCCGATGAGGGAGTGGGGGCTTCGCTCTGGTTTGGAACAGGAGGCGCGGGGGGGGGGGGGGAACTGGCTTCATCGCCTGTCGTTCCCCCACAGTCCAGGACCACCACCCCCGCCCCCCGTCGAGGACGGGCGTGCTGTGAGCTCCTGCTTTCTAGACCATGAGTTCTTGCTTCCTCTTTTCTCCCCTGGACTTTCCCCGGAGGAAGAGAAAGCGGAAGTCTCGGGCCTGGGGCTTGGCCGAGGCCGCCCCAATTCAAGGTGTAGAGCGTGGGGATCAGGAGGGAGGGAAGGCGCGGCCCCCAGAGCTCACCATCTGGGGAGAGCTGCTCTGTAGAAGGGGGGCCCAGGGCCTCCCTCCCGGCCTGGAGTCTGGTTCCTGCCCCTTCTTTCCGCTTGGAGGTCATTCTTCATCCCCGGTCCCGTGGGCCCGGAGCCCCGACCCCCGCAGAGCCGCGGGGACGCCACTCCGGGCCAGCCCAGGCCCGCGGGGTGCCCCGGGTGCTGCCAGGCGCGGCGTGGGGCTCGGTCACGGTCCCTAACGGGGAGGGGGCGGGGGGCAGGCCTCACCGGGCGGTGCCCAGGGGTCTCAGCTGGCGGGGGCACTGAGCGGCCGGGACGGTGACGGTGACGGCGCCTGCTTCCAGGAGCCGGCCGGCCGGTCGCGATGGCGGAGGGGCACTTCTACCTGTCGGTCCTGGTGCTGTCATCCCTGGGCTCCGTGTGCGTCCTCTTCACCGTCTTCTGGATGTGGAGCTGGCACGGCGGCTTCGCCTGGGACGGCAGCATCCTCATGTTCAACTGGCACCCGGTGCTCATGGTGGCGGGCATGGTGGTGGTCTACAGCGCGGGTGAGTGCGGGGGGCGCGGGGGGCGCGGGGGGCCCCTCCCGGGCCGGCCTCTGTCCCCGTCGGGCTCGGCGCTGTGGACGCCGCCCGGCGGGCCTGCCTTGGGGCGCAGGTGTCATTCGGAGGGAGCAGCCCGGAGAGGGGGCGTGGAAAGGGCGGCTCCCCAGGTTTCTCTCCAGAAAGGGCCAGGGCCTGGGGGCCAGGCGTTCGGGCCGTGTGAGCCGCGTGGTGGCCCCTCGGCTCTGCATTTGAAGGGCTGTGCTGTGAGGAGCCGTGGCGGGACGGAAGCCATGGGCCGTCCCAGGGACGCCTCACCCGGCGATGGACGGGGCTGGGCTGGCCTGCGAGCCGCAGTTTGCCGTCCCGGCTCCGGGAGCGGGAGGTGGACGGTGTTGGCCCAGGGGGCCCTTGTACAGGGGTCTGCTTACTCCTGCCGGCCCCGTCGCGGCCCCGGGCGTCCAGAGCTGGGTGGGGGGCCCGGAGGCCTTCCCCCACTTGGAAAATCGGGGTGACGGTGACACTGGTGAAAGAGCTCACCCCGTGAGCCTTAGGGACATCACCCCATTTTGTTTTCATGAGAAGCTTGTGAGGTGGACTCTACTGTGATCCCCGTCCTACAGATGAGGAAACAGATTTAGAAAGAAGATGCCGAGGAGCGAGGAGGCAGGGCCAGGCCTGGGACCTTGGTCACCTAACCGGCCCCCGTTAGACTTTTCCCAGAGAGGAAGGGATAGAGAGTCAGAAACATCGGTGAGAGACACACATCCATCAGCTGCCTCCTGCACCCCCCCACTGGGGATGTGCCCGCAGCCAAGGTACGTGCCCCTGACCGGAATCGAACCCGGGACCCCTCAGTCCGCAGGCCGACGCTCCGTCCACGGAGCCACACCGGTTTCGGCCGGCCTGCGTTCTAGACAACCACCCGCTGTGAGTGCAGGTAGATGAACTAGGGACAGGTCTACCCCGGAAACTGCCCCCAGGCCACCCCGAGCGTGGCAGGAATCCTCCTCCCTCTTCACCTCCGCCCGGAAGTGAGGAAGGGATGGAGGACGCCGCTGAGGCCGTAGCATTTCCCGATCCGAGATCCGCGTCCCGGCGTGTCCCCCGCTCGCCGGCGGCTGTGTGGGCACCAGCCAGGACCCCCCCCCCCCCCCCCCCCCCCCCCCCCGTGCGCGGCCAGCACGAGGGGAGGAGGCCGAGCCGGACGTGTCTCCGCAGCGTCTCTGGTGTACCGCCTGCCCCAGTCCTGGGTGGGGCCCCGGCTGCCCTGGAAGATGGCCCACGCGTGCCTGCACCTGCTGGCCTTCGTGCTGACGGTGCTGGGGCTGGTGGCCGTCTTCGGGTACCACAACACGCAGCGCATCGCCAACCTCTACTCCCTGCACAGCTGGCTGGGCATCACCGCCGTGGTCTTCTTCGCCTGCCAGGTGGGTCCGCCCCCTCGGGCTCCCGCTGCAGGTGGGTGCCGTCCCCTCGGGCTCCCGCTGCAGGTGGGTCCGCCCCCTCGGGCTCCCGCTGCAGGTGGGTCCGCCCCCTCGGGCTCCCGCTGCAGGTGGGTCCGCCCCCCTCGGGCTCCCGCTGCAGGAGGGTCCGTCCCCTCGGGCTCCCGCTGCAGGTGGGTCCGCCCCCTCGGGCTCCCGCTGCAGGTGGGTGCCGTCCCCTCGGGCTCCCGCTGCAGGTGGGTCCGCCCCCCTCGGGCTCCCGCTGCAGGAGGGTCCGTCCCCTCGGGCTCCCGCTGCAGGTGGGTGCCGCCCCCTCGGGCTCCCGCTGCCGGTGGGTGCCGCCCCCTCGGGCTCCCGCTGCAGGTGGGTCCGCCCCCCTCGGGCTCCCGCTGCAGGAGGGTCCGCCCCCTCGGGCTCCCGCTGCAGGTGGGTCCGCCCCCTCGGGCTCCCGCTGCTGGTGGGTCCGCCCCCTCGGGCTCCCGCTGCCGGTGGGTGCCGCCCCCTCGGGCTCCCGCTGCAGGAGGGTCCGTCCCCTCGGGCTCCCGCTGCAGGTGGGTGCCGTCCCCTCGGGCTCCCGCTGCCGGTGGGTGCCGCCCCCTCGGGCTCCCGCTGCCGGTGGGTGCCGCCCCCTCGGGCTCCCGCTGCCGGTGGGTGCCGCCCCCTCGGGCTCCCGCTGCAGGTGGGTGCCGTCCCCTCGGGCTCCCGCTGCAGGTGGGTGCCGTCCCCTCGGGCTCCCGCTGCCGGTGGCAGCCCGGGCTCTGGCTGAGGCCTCCCTTATTCCCTCTGCTCGCGGCCTGGAGGCGGCTAGGCAGGCACCGCTGTCGGTGGGCTTTTTAACGGGCCCCGCCCTCGCCCCGTGCCCAGCCCACTGCTGGCCTGTGCGTGAGCCAGGGGGTGTGTGAGCCAGGACGGAAGGAAGTGGGGGGCAGCGAGGATGCCTGTTTGCAGGAGGGAGGTATGGGAACTCCTTTTCACGTCCCGTGCGATTCAGGGTCCCCGGTTCAGGGTTCGGGTTTCTGGAGGAGGCCGCACACAAATGAGTAAAGAGACTTAGAAAAACAGCAATTTGGAAATGGGGGCCGGGCGGTAGTCACAACTCTAGTGGCAGAACTCCCCCTCGCTCTGGCTTCACCACTCCTTTTATTAAGATTAAGATCATAAGTTACAGCCGTATCCCCCAGGCCAGAAACACCAGTAAAAGCCAATCAGTGAATGTTCTTAGGACTAACAGGTGGGGCTGTTTCAACTACGGACATCCAGTAACCAGCTCTGAGCCCTCAGAGCCATCAAGGTGGACCAGCCCCCCAAACTCCCTGTCCACAGCTGTCCGTCATTAAGACAATGATTGGCTTCCGGCAGGGGAGTTGTAGCTACGCAGTCATGGAAGGTTCTAGTTTGTGTAGGAGAGACAGTAGTGAGGACCCGGTGGTGCTGGGCAGTTCCTGGGGGAGGTTTGAGATGGGAGCGCAGGGAGAAGGTCCGAGGTCCCTGACCAGTGGGAGGCGCTGGGGGTGGGGAGCCAGGTCGCACAGGCGGGTCAGGGCCTTCTCCGCGTCCGCAGTGGCTCCTGGGCTTCTCCGTCTTCCTGCTGCCCTGGGCGTCCCTGTGGCTGCGCAGCCTCCTCAAGCCGGTCCACGTCTTCTTTGGAGCCTTCATCCTCGCTCTGGCCATGGCGTCCGTCATCTCCGGCATCAACGAGAAGCTGTTCTTCAGCCTGTGAGTGGCGGCCCCTGAGCCGGAGGGGGGAGAGCGGGGCTTCAGAGGAGGGCTCTGTGGTCACAGGGCCCTTCCGAGGGGGGCTTCTGGGGCTGTCCGGCCCCGATCTGAGGGCAGCAGCCTTCCTTTAGGGGGAGTGGGTGGGTGGTCGGTGGGCGGGGTTAATGGGTGGTCGGTGGGGGGGGTTGGTAGGTGGTCGGTGGGGGGGGTTGGTGGGTGGTCGGTGGGGGGGGTTGGTGGGTGGTCGGTGGGGGGGGTTGGTGGGTGGTCGGTGGGCGGGGTTGGTGGGTGGGCGGTGGGCGGGGTTGGTGGGTGGGCGGGGTTGGTGGGTGGGCGGGGTTGGTGGGTGGGCGGTGGGTGGGGTTGGTGGGTGGGCGGGGTTGGTGGGTGGGCGGGGTTGGTGGGTGGGCGGGGTTGGTGGGTGGGCGGTGGGTGGGCGGGGTTGGTGGGTGGGCGGTGGGCGGGGTTGGTGGGCGGGCGGGGTTGGTGAGTGGGCGGTGGGCGGGGTTGGTGGGTGGGCGGTGGGCGGGGTTGGTGGGTGGGCGGTGGGCGGGGTTGGTGGGTGGGCGGTGGGTGGGGTTGGTGGGTGGGCGGTGCGGGGAGTGGGGAGCCCGGGCAGAGCGGAGGATCCGAGGGAGTCTAGACGCACCCCGACGGCTCCTGCGTCCCTCAGGGAAGGGCGCTCCGCGGGTTGGGGGCCGGGCTCAGCGGGTCGGCTCTGCGGTGCGTCCGGGGGCTCGCCGCCCCCTGCGTGGCCCAGGTCGTCCCGGGGAGCAGGCGAGGCTCAGCCGCACGCTGTCCCTGCAGGAAGAACGCCACCAGGCCGTACGCCAGCCTGCCCGGCGAGGCGGTCTTTGCCAACAGCACCGGCATGCTGGTGGTGGCCTTCGGGCTGCTGGTGCTCTACCTCCTGCAGGCCTCACCCTGGAAACGCCCGGAAGTGGGGGGCACGACCGAAGGACAGGTGCGGCCCTGGGCTCCCGTCTGGGCTGGATCTAGAGAAAGGGCACCGGGGAGGCTGGGCCTGACCAGGAAGGCTAACCCAGGAGCGCAGGGGGGACCAGGCAGCTGCACGTGGGGACACTGGTGTCGGCCAGCCATCGGGGCAGATACAGGCTCTGGGGCTCCCGGGTCCGGTCTGCCGGGAGAGGATGGGGGGTCCTCCCTTCCCCAGGTTCTGTGGCTTCAGGAGGGCAAGTGGGGCCTTATCCTCCCCGGGGGAGGCTTGGGCACGAAGAGGGGTGTCGTCACCTGTGCGTTCCCAGCTCGAGGCTGGTCTAGCAGGCGCTTGGTGACAGCTGAGTTCTGCCTGTTGGCCACTCGGCATCTGAGGGGTGGGGTGAGGGGGGTGTCCAGCTGAGGGCCTTTGGGGTTTCCCCGAAGGATGCTGTGACCTGGGGACTGTGAACAGCTCAGACCTGGTGTGCCACCTGCGGGTGCAGGGCCATTGGCATCCCGCCATTAACGCTGTGCGCCTGCTCTTTCCAGCCCCTGCTGCGTGAAAGGGAGTGAAGGAGCAGGGACGCAGGAGCCGTCGGGGTGCGTCTGGACTCCCTCGGAACCTCCGCTCTGCCGGGCTCCCCGCGGTGTGCCCAAGCCCCACCTCGCCGCCCGGGGGCTGCTCTCCGCCACGCGCTGCCTCCTTCCCTGGTGCTTCGGCTTCTGCACTCCCTCCTGGCATCGGCTCCTGAGCCCCCCCTTTCCACGCCCTCCTGCCCAGCTGCTCACACTCGTGCACCCCCCTGCGCCCCGGGAGGTGGTGGGGAGTCCCAGCAGCCCGACGGCCCGCCTCAGGCGCGTGTGTGACGTGAACGAGGGGTGGCCGCCTGTCCGTCTCCCACGGAGCTCCCGTGTCATCACAGCGCCCGCGTGGCTGGCCCCTGGCCTTGAGGCCGGCGGGAGCATCGGGGTGCTGGAGGGAGGGGTGGCAGAGCGGCTCCGCAGGGGAACGGAGGCGCGCCCTGCTCTTCGCCGGTCTGCTCATGTCTCCAGTCCCTGTGACCCTGTGGCCTGTCACTTCCGGCTGGGACCCGGATCCTGGCCCGTCCCCGTCAGCGGCCCAGCTGTCCCAGCGGGGCGGGCTGGCGGGGGGCCTACGCTCCTTCGCCAGGTTGGAGCCACCGCGATGCGACTGGTGTTGGGGTGCCCTGTCCCAGGGAGCCGAGGACCGCGGCCACCTTTGCCGGTGTTTTCTGCTGAGCACGAGCGCCTCACTGCCCCCCACAGTGGCCGCTCGCAGGCCACAGTCCGCCTCGTGCCTTGTGCGAAACGGGGGAGGGGCCTGAGCTGCGGCCTCGAGGCCTGCTGGGTCCCGGGGGCCACGGACGACAGGCAGCAGGACGCCAGGGTCCGGGGTGTGCTTCGTCTGGCCACCGACCTCACGGGCCAGAGGCCGGCAGGACGCCCCGGACCTCTGGTGGCCGAGGGCTCCAGGCCCCTCGCTGACTGCCCGGCAGCTTGGTCACCTGACCCCCCCCCCCCCCCACGGGCAGGCATTTCGCCGTTCAGAGAGCCTGGTTGTCATGAAATACCATTAAATGAGTTTGTAAGAACCAAAGCCTCCTCTCGGCGGTGGGGTTGGTTACATGAGCGCCGGGCAGCGGGAGAGGCCTCCGGACACATGACCCTGAGGCCTTGGGAGGGACAAGGCGTGGCCGAAACCGTGTGGCTCAGTGGAGAGAGCATCGGCCCGCGGGCTGAAAGGTCCCGGGTTTGATTCTGGAAGATCAAGGGCATGTGCCTTCGCTGCGGGCACGTCCCCAGTGGGGAGGGGGGGGGTGTGCAGGAGGCGGCTGATCCATGTCTCTCTCTCATCGATGTTTCTGACTCTCCCTCGCCCTTCCTCTCTGTGAGAAACCAATAAACTATATTAAAAAAAGAGGGACAAGGCGGACACTGGAGGCCCAGACTGGCACCCGGGAGCCGCTGCTCCTGCTGGGGGGCCGTCCCTCGGGCGGGCGGGTGGCCCTGAGCACCGGGACCACAAGTGCTCCCTGGTGTGCACTCGCACTCGCTGAGGTCACCCAACAGGAAGTGGCGGCGCGGGGACCTGGCAGGTGTCTGATGCCAGTCCCCTCCCCAGCTGCTGGGTGTGCGTCTGCGCACACTGGTAACTGCCTCGTGGTCGGGGACCCGGGGCCGGGTGGGGGGTGGCTGGTCACAGGAGCCCTGGGCTGAGTGAGGCTGCAGCCAGTTGGGGCGTGCGTGATGGATGGGGCCCAGTGTGACCAGCTGGGAGGTAGGCGGTGGAGCAGGACCTGGGCGTTGGATGCAGACACCAGAGGCAGCAGTGGCCACAGGGAGTGGGCCCCTAGACTGCTGGGGCTTCACATCGAGTCGTGGGGCCCTTTTCCTGTCCCCACAAGACGGGCACCGTTCTGTTTCTCAGATTCCGAGAGGCGAAGGGACAGGCGTGAGCTGCTGGAGCTGGTCTGAAGCAGAACCAGGGCCCAGCCGGGTCCATGTGGGGGCACGCACGGGTCGGGGGGCGCTGCCCTGCCCACCACGCACTGGACTCGGCCGGGTTGAGAGCGGGCTGGCCGGCGCGCTTTCTGTGCCACCACCGGCTTCTGGTCCGGTGGCTTCTTTCCCTCTTGGCGTCCCATTTGCCCGCTCAACGCCTGAAGAACCGGGTTCTGTGAGTTCGGCGCTGAGGAAAGCACGCCGTCGGGGTGGCGTGGGTATCGGGAGGACAGGACTGAGGTCCCGGGGAGCCAGCCCAGCGGTGCGGGCCTGGCCTGCGGGTCTCAGGTGGAAGGAGGGGTCACCTCGCGGGGGGGCTGGGCGCTGCCCGGGGCAGCAGAGGGCGCTCCGCACACGCCTGGAGACGGCTCGGAGGCGCCGGGAGCTCTGGCTCTGATGCTGTTTATTAGCTGCTTTTCACACGGGCACAGGCTCAGCAATGCCAGCGACGCTGTGCTGCCCCCGGGGGCCCGCCCGCCCGCTGCTGAGGCCCAGGCGGCGGGGCTGGGGCAGAGTGGGAGCCCGGGAGCCCGCCCGCCCCGAGCAGGCAGGACCCCTCGGGGCCTGCAGTCTACGCCACCGCGGCTCTGGAGGCTGGCAGGGGGTCCTGCTGAGCCGGAGGATGGGTGCGAGGGAGGGAGGTGGCAAGTGGAAGGCGGGGGGCGGCGACGGGCGGCCTCTGCCTTCACTCGTCCACATCCTCCTGGCTCTGCAGGACCTCCAGGATGGCCCGAAGGATGGCCGCGGTGGCCACCGCCCCGGGGTCCGGCTGGTCGAGCTGCATGGAACTGATGTAACTGGCTCTCCCGGCTCTCGCTGTCATGTTCTTGGTGGCCTGGGCCGCAGCTTCTGCGCTCTGAGGGGGGCCGAGAGGAGCAGGTCAAGGACAAGCCTCCAGCCTCCTTCCTGCCCTGGAAGCAAGGCCTGGCCTTGGGGGGGCTGGACCCTCCCGTCCCACTCTGCCAGCACCTCTGTCCTGCCCCAGGCAGAGCGGCCACCCCGCCTGTCCGCAGCAAGGCCGGGGCCCGTTCACCGCGGACCTGCCGAGTCCAGTTGCCAAGTCCTCTCTCCGGCCTCGCACACCCTCTGGACAGGCGTCACTCCATTCTCAGAGGAGGGGGCCGAGCAGGGGAGGGGACTGCCTGGCCCCCAGCCTGCCTCCCGGGGGGCGGCGCCCCACCACTCACCTCCACGGCCTTGGTCAGGATGGGGCACAGAGTAGCCTTCGGGTTCTTCAAGGCCTGGAGCTCCTGTCCCGCTGCCCAGAGAGAATCCAGCTGGACAGGGTGAGGGGGGGGGGTGAGATGCCCTGGCACCGAGGGTGGCCTGCAGGGCTCTGCGATCGAGGGGGGGGGGGGGGGGGCTGGGCGCATACACACCATAGTCCTGTCTCCCGGGGCAGCCTTCCCATACCTGCAGGGAGAGGGCAAGGGGTTCGCTGGAGGGGATGCTGGGGGGGGGCAGGGCCTGGCTGGGAGCGGGTGACATCTCTCCCCACCCCCTTAGCCCCCGCCCACCCGGGGCCGAGGCACAGGCTCCACTCACTTCTTCATGGCCTCCAGGCCGGCATCCATGGCAGCAGACCAGGCCGGGAGGCCAGTGTTGGCCTTGAGGGGCTGGGCCGCCGCGGTCAGGAACAGGCCGTAGAGCTGGGAGGACCGGTTTGGACACTCAGGCCCGGCCGGAGCCGCAGCCAGCCCGGCCCTCAGCCCCCCGCCCGGCACCGAGCACTCACTGCCCCCGACGAGCCTCCCATCTTCTCCAGCAGCAGGAGGGACAGCTGGGAGAGCAGCTTGGGGGGGCTGGCGGGGGGCGGCCCCCCCCTCAGCCACTCCTGGATCGCTGCAGGCAGAGAGGGGGCGGGTCAGAGACCCCACAGCAGGCGGGGGGGTGGGGGGCGGGAACCCCCCGCACCCCTTCCGTGTTCCCTGTCCAGCCACGGAGGATGAGGAATGGTGGGTGGCAGCCTCCCCCTGCCAGGCCTTGCTTCCCGGCTTCATGGCCCCCCCCCGGCCGCCACGCCGTCCTGGGTCCCGTGCTGGGCACAGGTCACAAGGGCCGCACTTCTCATCGGCTTCGCTCGCTGCCGTGTCCGCGTCGCCTGCCCCACGACAGGCACTAGTGTCCCGACCGACGCTGGACGATGAAGAGGGTGCCCTTGCCCAGGAACGTGAGAAGCGGACTACAGAGCGAGTTCCCTGGGAGCCTCGTCTCTCACCGAGAGACCCCCGCCCTCCAATGACAACGCCCCGCGTCGCGGCGGGAAGGGCCTGTCCTCTGACCTCGGTGGACAGGTGCACGGGTTCGCGCGTGACTGCGCTTGGCAAAGAGAGGCTGGCAGCCCACGCGAGCACTCGGAATGCTTCTGAAACGGCTCTGGTTCACGAGATGCCAAATCTCAGAAACGGGCCACCAGCCCCTCTCGGCAGGGGGCCTGCACCCACCTCGGGCAGCGCGGCTGTGGGTGGTCCCGCAGTCCCCGTCGCCAGCCACACGGTCCAGGGCGTTGAGGTACTCCTCCAGGTCCAGGAGGGTCGTGCACACCCGCTCCAGCACCAGCACCATCAGCTTCGAGGTGAAGCCTGCGGGGGGGAGGGGGGGGACGGGACAGTGGGAGCAGGGGTACCCGGCCTTCTCACAGCGAACTTGAAGGTGTGGGAGATAGAGGTGTTAGGGCCCCTGCACACCCCTCACCCTTGGGGACTCGGCCCATGCCCGGGGTCGCCGCCCCAGCAGCAGGGCTTGGTACCTCTGGCAGTGGGTTCAGGGGCCTCGGGGGGCTGCGAGGGCGCCGCCCGGGTCCGCTTCCGCCCCGTCACAGAGACCCTGGGCAGGTTCGGCCAGGCGGACGCGGAGGTCTCAGCATCTGGAGCCGACAGGGTGGCTTTCTTAGACGTGGGGGGGCTGCTGGCCAGGGGTCAAGGGGGCCCTGGATTCCCCCTGGAGGCCAGTTCCCGCCATCTCAGAAGGCAAGTACTGAGTCCCCGCTGTATACAAGGGAGGAGCCCGGCACCAACCCCTCCAGTCCGGGGAGAGCCGGAGATCTAAAGGGCCCCCCATGGGGCCCTGGCGGCCATGCCTCTGCCGGGCTCTCCCCAGGGCCCGGCTCTTTCCGGCTCCCAGGAGCCTGGCTGGCCGGCCCAGGCTGCGGGGCTCACCGATCAGCTTCAGGAGGGCCTCGTCCACCAGCAGAAGGGTGAGAGAGAGGCCGGGCATCTCCAGGGCTGACATGAAGGTGCCAACCAGGGCACGGGCAACCTTCACCCCTCGGTCCTCTGCAACAGCAAAGCACGCCGCCGTGAGGGGCGGCGAGGAGGCGGCGCTCCCCCCCGAAGAGGAACGGGATCAGAGACGCGGGGCCCCGAGGCCAGCAGGGCGACGGCCGGGTCTGCTCATGGGATCCCTCCAATGCCCGAGTCGCCGTCCCCTGGCCGTGTCCCTTCCACAGGGCAGATGGTCACTGCGGGTGTCGTTTGCTGAGCTCTGCCAGGTGCCAGGCACCGTGCCAAGTGCGTTACGTACAGCCGCCTGGGACAGTGTCGGCAAACTGCGGCTCTGCTGACTAATGAGTTTGCCGACCCCTGGGACGGGGGCTTACTCACAAGGAACAGCCGCCGCCTGTGACGATTGGAACCGGGTTTAGGTCAGTGGTCGGCAAACTCACTAGCCAACAGAGCGGCAAACCAGGGTGGCTCGCGAGCCGCAGTCTGCTGCCCGCTGGCCTGGGCGGCAGGGACTGTTCCGTCCCCCCTCCGCCAGGGCCGGGCTCGCCACTCGCCACCGGGCGGAGCGGGAGGCCTAACTCGGGCCGTCTGACCCCGCGCTCCGGGCCGTTGCAAGACGCTGCCTCAGCGGCTTTTCTCTTTTCTTTTTTAATTGGCTTCGCAGAGGGAGAGGGAGGGAGAAACATGGATGCGACAGCGAGACAGCGACGGGATGCCTCCTGGGATTCAAGCCTGCAACCAGGCCCGAACCGACCACCTTTCTGTGCCGGGGAGGAGGCCCAGCCCACTGCGCCACACCGGCCACACCGGCCGCTTTTCCAACGTGCAGCTCTGGAGGCCGGAGGGAAGGGCTCCGGGTGCCGGCAGGGGCCCCCCGGGGGCGGGGGGGGGGCTCACCCAGAGCGCGGACGGCTGCGTCGGCCATGATGCCCA
Organism: Antrozous pallidus; assembly: GCA_027563665.1. Lineage (NCBI taxonomy): Eukaryota > Metazoa > Chordata > Mammalia > Chiroptera > Vespertilionidae > Antrozous > Antrozous pallidus. Next base: position 2,039,135 of record CM050520.1, on the reverse strand, counting down.
GCTCCAGGAACGACAGGCCGCCCAGGTTGTTCACCACCAGCACCACCGAGGAGCCTGCGGGCAGACGCCGCGGTGAGACGCTCTGGGCTCCTCTGGGGGAGGGGGGGGGGGAAAGGCGGGAGAGCCCTCACCGGCCTGCACAGACACGTGTGACACGCTGGAGGCGTTGGTCATGTGGTCGAGCATGAGCTTCACAATCTCGTCGGCGGCTGCCATCTGCCGAGGGACCAGGAGTGAGCCGTGCCCGAGGCCTTGGCCTCAGACCAGCCGGGCCGGGGCGTCCGCCTACCTTGATCCGGCGCACGCCGGCTTCCCCGTGGATGCCTGCGGACAGAGCGGTCACTGCTGGCGCGCTCAGGCCTGGGGGGCGGCCAGCGTGTTTTTGTCAAGATTTACTCGGGCCGAGACCGGCGTGGCTCGGTGACAGAGGGTCGGCCTTTGGACTGAAAGGTCCCGGGTTCGATTCCGGTCAAGGGCATGGACCTTGGCTGCGGGCACAGCCCCATTGTGGGGGGGTGCAGGAGGCAGCTGATGGCTGTTTCTCTCTCATCGATGGTTCTAATCTCTATCCCTCTCCCTTCCTCTCTGTAGAAAATCAATAAAAATAAGAAAAGATTCACTCGGGGCTAGCTCGGTGCCGCGCAGTGGGGAGCGGGCGGAAACGCGGGACGGGGCACAGGACTCGGTGTCGGCCCTCCAGGGCGGGGGCTGTGGCGGAGAGAGCCGGGAACTGGACTTGGAAGCAGTGAGGCAGTTTGAGCGAAAGGCAGTCAAGCGAGGAGACGGGAGCCTCTGCCCATCGCTCCGGAAGCACCAGGGGCAAGAGGGGCGCTCTGAGCGGCTGTGAAAGGAGGGGCCGGGGCGGGAGACCCCGAGTGACTGAGCAAAGGCAGGAGGCGGGCAGAGTGCGGGTGGTGCCTCTCGTGGCGGGAGCCCGGGGGTGGGTGGCAAAGCAGGTGGAATCGGGCCGGTGGAGCCCGAAGAGCTTCCGGTTCCCATTTAAAACCGGCAAGCGCCTGTGGGACAGCTGCGGCTCAGCGGGAAGGATGGGCAGAGGCCCCCAGGGCATTGTGGGCACAACCCAGGGAACGGGCACGGCTAGGACGGGTGGCCAACACTCACCCAGGCCCAGCTCTACCTCATCAGCGGCAAGTTCAAAGGTGGGTCTGGACCCAGGGACACTGCAGGATGACAAGCTCACGCCCAAGGTTCCTGTGAGAGAGGAGGTGCCAATGGATGACGGCTCTGGGCTGGCGTCGGTCCGGGCACAGCCGTGGGCGGGCAGCCTCTTCACCTCGGACGGAAGAGACCTGGCTCTCGGAGACCCCTCAGCCCTGGGGGACCACCGGGCACGCCCTCCTAGGCAGCCCTGGGAACTGCTCCCAGGCCCACGGCAGCCTCCCCCTCCCTCCCTGCTTCGGACCCCTGGGCTGGCACTCACCCATGGCCTTGGCAGTCACGCTCACCCGCTCTGTGATCTCCTTCAGCCCCACCCCGGCCTCGGCCAGGGCGCCCGCGATCTGTGTGCACACAGAGAGAAGCCCCCCGGGACAGGAGTCACCGGAGCCCTTGGGGGCTGAGGACAGGAGGGCGTGTCTGGCTGGCAGGGACTCCGGGCACTGCCACACCGACCAGGCCCCCCGGGCTCAGGGCAGAGCGGGGCATCCTGGCGCTCACAGTGACCTGCCAGGAATCGACAACCGGTCTGTTGGGCCAAAAAGAACGTTACAGACGGAGAAATGGGCCCAGAGAGGGAAGGCGACCTGCTAATGTCACACAGCGCGCTGATGGCCAGCTCCTGACTCCTAGTCTAGAGTTCTTTAAAAAAAATAAATATATCTTATTGAGTTTTTACAGAGAGGAAAGGAGAGGGATAGAGAGAAACACCAATGAGAGAGAGATATTGATCAGCTGCCTCCTGCACACCCCCTACGGGGGATGTACCCGCAACCAAGATACATGCCCTTGACCGGAATCGAACCCGGGACCTTTCAGTCCGTAGGCCGAGGCTCCATCCGCTGAGCTAAGCTGGTTTCGGCAGTCTGGAGTTCTTTTCCCAGGGCATGCGTACTGTGGCTCACTTTACGCCCCCCACCCTCCCATATTCACACATGGACCCACCCACCCACTTTTTGCCAAGCTCTAGTTTGTGCTGAAATGAAAGGTCGCTCGCACCCCTTCCTGGAAGGGACTAATGTGGGGAGGAGCTGGGAGCACACAGAGGGACCGCTCAGTGGAGGCGGCGGACGCAGCAGGGGAGGGAAACCGCCCAGATGGGAGAGTCCAGAGCTGGGCCTGGGCCGAACAGGAGGATCACCCAGACCAGCAGGGTTAGCCGGAGAGAGGGCTTCTGAGGCCGCAGGCACGGCAACAGCAAAGGCCCGGCGGGGGCCGCAGCCCGTGGTACAGGAACGGGATTAACGGAGCAGGAGAGCGTGGCGGGACGATGGGACGTGAACTTGGAAAGTTCAGGGAGGAAGGCAAGTGCGTGGTGGGCGCAGGGATGACTCGGGAAGCCCAGAGGGCTGTCAGCAGGCGGGCAGCCTCATCAGATGCTGTCCTCCAAAGGCACCGGGGCGGTGCGGAGCAGACCGGGAGGGGCCCGCTGACCAAGGCGGCGGAGGGCAGGCTCGGAGGAGGAGGTGCCGGCAGAGGCAGCAGGAAGGGGCCGGCTGGGTGGGGATGGGAAGGGCGGGACAGTGGGGGGCGCTGGGAAGGAGTGGCCTGTGGGGGACAGGGGCGGGGCTCACCTTGTGGATGAGCACCGTGCCACACAGCCCGCGCCGGCCCGTCTTCCTCACCGCGGTGAAGGCACAGTCGTCCCCGATGACCACCATCTCCACGGCGATGCCCTCCGCCCGCGCCTGCTCGCGCGCCAGCCCGAAGTTCAGCCGGTCCCCCGTGTAGTTCTTCACGATGAGGAGGGTGCCCGCTGCGGGAGCCGCAGGCCCATCGGTGCTCGCCCTCACCCCCCCGCCTCCCCCCTGGCAGCACCCCCCCCGCCTCCCCCCTGGCAGCAGCCCCCCCCCCCCCGCCTGGCCCTGGCAGCAGCCCCCCTGCCCCGCAGGCTCACCTGTGCCCGCCTGGGCCACCGCCCTGATGGCTGCCAGGATGCTGCCCACTGCCGGCGAGGTGAACACGGCCCCCGCGATGACCCCCGTCAGCATCCCCTTCCCTATGAACCCTGTGATGGCAGGGGAGGCTGTGGGAGGGTGCTGGGGGTGGGGGAGGGCTCTGGGGAGGCTGTGGGGAGGGCTTTGGGGGAGGGGGAGGGTGTGGGGAGGATGCTGGGGGAGGGTACTAGGGGAGGATGCTGGGGAGGGTACTAGGGGAGGGTTCTGGGGGAGGGTCCTGGGGGAGGATGCTGGGGGAGGATGCTGGGGGAGGGTGTTGGGGGAGGTCTTCCCTGGACTTCTCTCCCTGGACAGGCCTCCCTGACCCTCAGTGAGTGCCCCCCAGCCCATGACTCCCCGCCCCCCCCCCCCCCCACCCCCCCCCGCTCTCGTCTTCCTGCCGCACATACACACTCGAGGGTCTCCTCACTCCTGTGTTCCCTGGCTCCTGTCCGTCTCCCCAGAGGACACAGTGTCACGAGGGCAGGCACCCGGTCTGTCTGGCTCACTGTCCCTTCCCTAGTGCCCAGCACAGTCCGGTGCCCGGTGCCCTGGCATGTCTGCGGCATGGGGGGGTGGGGGGGCTCGCCGAAGGGAGGCAGCAAGGCACAGGCCACGCCGCCGGGTTCCCGCCCCAGGGGCTCCAGGGAGAGCTCGCACGCCTGGCACCAAACAGCCCAGGACCGGTCATGCTGCTGTGGCAATGCGGGTGGGAATCCACAAGAGGGATGTTGCTCTAGGCTGGAAGAGCCAGGAGGGCTTCACAGAGGAGGTGACAGGTCAGCGGGGAGGCCAGGAGGTCTCCCAGACTCACTGACTCTCAGAGTTGGAGGGCCTGCGAGGTCAGTTACTTTTATAAGCTACTGAGGCCAGAGAGAGGCCGTACCTGGACCCAAGTCACAGCCTGAGGGAGGGGGAGAGGAGAGTGGGACCCAGCTCTGGACTCTAGGCCGCGTTCGGAGCCTCCTGCCAGCACCCAGGGTCTCCTCGGAGCCCCCCCCCCCCACCCCACCCCGGGCCCGGGCCACTCACCGGCGTGGGCAGGCTCATGGCCGGAGCCCCCACCCGACAGCAGTGCCACGCGGCCCTTGAGGCTGTCCAGGTCGGAGCGGAGGGCCACGCGGTGGCCCTGCAGCAGCTGCAGGTTGGGGTTACAGGCCACCAGGCCAGCTAGGGTGTCGTCCGCACAGCCTGCCACCGAGTTCACCAGCTTCTTGGAGGCCTACGGGGAGGCGCGAGGCTTTCAGGCTGTCTAACTGCTACGGCCGTGACCCCTCTCCCGTGCCCGCTCCGGACCCCAGGGCCACAGGCCTGAGGCAGGACTCGGGGGCGCACAGCTCTGGGCGTATGTGACCAGGTGGGGGTTTCTGTGAGTTCTCTGGATAAGCTGTATCTTTGGACCTTTTGAAACGTTGTCGATTATGGCATAACTTTATCCTGAAGAGTGGCTTCAACACAAGGAAAGTGGGGGGCTGGAGTCCTAGAGGGCCAGGCAGGCCGCATGAGTTCCTGGGGGGGGCGCAGGATGATGCGGGGCGCAGGGCACAGCAGTGAAGCTTGGGTTCTGCGCGCGCAGCGAGGCCTCAGGGAGCACCATCTCCCCTTCCTTCCCAGCGGGCCGCACAGGAAACGCTGAGCACAGACAGCGACTTCCGTCTTCAGAAAGCTGTAACCGGCCGAAACCGGTGTGGCTCAGTGGATAGAGCGTCGGTCCCGGGTTCGATTCCGGTCAGGGGTATGTGCCTTGGTTGCGAGCACATCCCCAGTGGGGGGTGTGCAAGAGGCAGCTGATTGATGTTTCTGGCTTTCTATCCCTCTCCCTTCCTCTCTGTAAAAAATTAATAAAATATACTAAAAAAGAAAGAAAGAAAGAAAGCAAGCTGTAACCAGCTGGTGGAGGCTGCGGCCCAGGCCGCCCCTGCTTCTGTCCCCCGGCCAGTGACACCAGGACCCCAGAGGGCCGGAGGCGGGCAGCTTGCCGGGAGCCAGGCCCTGGCAAGGGGCATGTCCGCAGCTCCTCCCTCAAGCCTTCGAGCAGCAGCTCCTCTGTGTGAACTTTGACCTTGCCTGGGGCTGGCGGGTCAGAGCTGAGCCGTGTGCCTGCCGCAGGACCCGGGGACAGATAGGCCGGCAGGGAGAGAGCAGAACAATGAGATCGGCTCCACTCCGTGCGGAGGCTGAGAGCCAGCTGCTTCTCGGTGCTTCTGCGCTTGTTCCTGTTCCCCCAACGCCTTGGAGGAAGGTTAGCTCGGAGAGGAAACCGAGGCCCGGGTAAGTGACTTCTCCCGAGACCACGTGGTCAGCCAACGTCTGCCTGGCTCCCACGCGGGCTCCGTTTTGCTGCTCTCCCTGAAGGGAGGCTGCGGAGGGCAGAGGGCGGAGGGCTCGCCCCCGCCAGGGACCGCACCGGCGACGAAGCTGTGATCAGTCTCCGCTCCAAGCCCAGCCTCCAGCGCCCCCCGCCTCCAAGAAGGTGACCCCTCGCCATCGCTGACAGCCTGTCCTGCCGGCATCGCAATGTCCCCACACGAGTCAGAGCAGGGCCCGAGGGCTTCATCTGATAAACACCCCAGGGCCACCACTGGGGAGGAGGGGAGGGTTAACCTGTGTGTGTGTGTGTGGGGGGGCAGGAGGGGGCCCTAACTTGCCCTGCTCGCTCTTCAAGGAGGAAGAGGTTCAGAGAGATCAAGTGGCACAGCTAGTCAGAGCAGCTGGCATTTGGACCTCGTTCTGTGCCAGGCCTGCTCTGGTGCACATCCCTTCTAGAGGGGGACAGGGGGCACTGCTCAGTGGGGCCGAGTGTCCCGAAGTGAGGAACCCCCCCCCCATGGGACCAGCCCACACAAACCACGCCCTTCCTCAGTCCCTCTGGCTGGGACAGGGTCCCCCCCAGTGCAGGTCACTGTGCCTATTCTACAGCCGGGCCCCAGCGGGATCGGAGCTGCACCCAGGCCTGGCCGGGACCAGCAGGAAACGGAGGGAAGCGGGGACCAGGCCCCGAGAGGGACCCTCTGTCCTCACCTCTTGAGCCTTTGAGGCAGCAGCTTCTCTTGGTCAGAGTGTGAGGACCTCCAGCGTGCCCAGGGTTGGCATGCCCCCTGTCCCCCATGCCCCGAGTCCACAGCATCCATTCCCAGTCCCGGCCCTCCTGAGACTCACCATGGTGGGGAGGGGCTGACGCCAGCGAGCTAAGGTCGAGTCTTGGCACTGAGCTGCTGGAGGACGGGCGATGCCGTGGGTGCTGCCCGGGCCTGAGCAGGGCACAGGCGGCAGCAGCACCTGAGGACAGAGAGTGTGTCGCTGGAGGTGCCCGCAGCCGACTGGCACAGTCACGCTTCCAGGCCCTGGTACTTAGAGAGCCGCCCCAGACTTTGATCCCAATCTAAACTCCAGCACGTGGGCTGGGGATGGAGTGGAGCGTGGGACTGACCAAGGTTCACCTGCTGCGGCTGCCAGAAGGCAGAGCTGCCCACAATGGGCACAGGGCGGCCTTTATGCCCCGGGGCACCCACCTCATCGCCAAAGGGCGAGAGGAGCCAGAGTGGCACCCTCTCCTGTGTAAGCATCGCGTGAACAGTCACAGGATGTTCACGCGCGCGGGCTCTGGCTGCTGCTGGTATCAAACCAAGAGGGAGGCAGCTGAGCTGCGAGCACATTTCACTTCGAGGACTGACTCACAAGGTCTCGGAACCTGTCCAAGGTCATGCTAAACCCACGTCTAGTCTTTCCACAAAGCCCGTGGGCTTCCCACTGGTAATGCCACGCCTGCACAGGCATGCAGAGTCCCCGGTGTGGGGAACCGCCATGGAAACCCTACACGTTATAACGCCCCTTAGTTCAGCCCGGTTCCGGGGTGTCTTGGGCGCACTGAATGAGTCTGCAACGGGGAAGAGTACACGCCAGGCTCTGCGCCTAGTGCTGCCTCTGACTTATCGGGGGATCCTAGGTAAATCAATGCCAGGGTGGCCTCAGCTTCCCCATCTGTAAAATGGGGCCCTGAGGCATTCTGCTGGCGCTCCACACCACGTGGTTCCCCAAACACGTGATCTGCTGAGGCCTATTCAGTTGCAGAGCTAAGGACTGCCTTTTCTGGGTCATTAAGGTCCCGTCGTCCCCCCCCCCTCCCCCCGGGAAATCCTGGTTTTGTACGAGGTCGGAATTCGCACAGCAATGAGGGCACTGATAATGCTAGGCCGGCGGCCCGGTGGGCTCTTCAAAGTCTGAAGAATAAAACAAAAGTTCAAAGGGGAGAGGTGAGCCTCCTGGTACTCCCCTCTCCAAGGTGAGGCTGGGGTGAGAGGCCATCCTGAGGTCAGGAGAGGGTCCTTCTAGGGTCGGCGGGGTTTGGGGAACCGGGAGGGCTGAGGGGAGGGAGGTACGGACCTTGGAGCTGCACACACCGCTGTCACCTCCCCCTCCCCTCCAGCGCCCGGCAGCTCTTCCGGTTCCAAAGAATGGAGAGCCCGAGGGCTGGGAGGCGCGGAGTCGGGAGGGACGGGGCCTGGGGAAGGGGGAGGGCGCGCTCTAGGGGGGTCGGCGGGTCAGCTCTGAGGGCGTCGGCGCAGCTCCCCCACCCCCTTTGCTCCCTGGTGGGCACCAACCCGCCGACACCACAGCTTCCCGGGGCCCCACAACGCCCTCATCCGGGTACTCCACGCTCAAGCGGCCCGCGGAGGGGCGGGGCCTCCTGGGCGGAGCCTCCTCTGATTGGCCGCCCGGGGCGCCGTGAGTCCTCCAGGCGGCCAGGGGAAGCCGTCCCGTGATGCCCCGCGCCCGGGCCGCTCTGGGCTGCAACGTGTCTGCGGGGCGGAGGCAGCGGCCGCGGAGTCCGGCGCGCGGGTAGGGCCCCCTGTGTCTCCGCCGGCGTCCGGCTCTCTATCGTCGCGCTCGCGTCCCGACAGGCCGGCCCCCGTCCCCGTCATGTCGTACAACTACGTGGTAACGGCGCAGAAGCCCACCGCCGTGAACGGCTGCGTGACCGGTGAGGCTGCCAGGGCCGGAGACCCCGGCGAGGGCGGGAGCTGGGGGCCCCCGAGGCCTAGGGAGGCCCGCGACCCTTGGGGCGGCCGGGCGGGATCCGGCCCGGGGAATGGAGGGCGCCGGCGGCCCAGGAACCTCTCCGAGCCCACGACTCCAAAGGAGCTGTGTCCACATGCGCCTTTTGGGGTTTGAAGGCTGCTTTTGGGGGTCCCCTTTCGTCCTGGGAGGTCATCCGACCCCGAGGACAGGGACGGGCCGTCTAGGACAGAGAGCGAAGTGTGAGTTGGGCTTGCGGTGCTGCTTGGGGCCCCGGGCTGGGCCTCGTGTGGTCGGGGGAAGGGGCTGTGGTGGGGGCGATTTGAGGGGGGGGCGTCAGAACTTGCCTTCGGGAGAGTCTGGGGCGGGGGGGGGGGCGGTGGAGGGGTGTGGGGAACGCTCGCCCGGAGCTGAACGGGATGGAGCCCTGTTGGCCTGGGGCTGTTGTTTACTCGCTGCTGGGAAGGCTGGTGAGCACGGCCCGACCCGGTGCTGGGTCTGCCTCGTTGACTCGGAGCGGATTGAGAAACTAGGTGTCCAGAACCTGGGAATAGTCATTCCTCTTGAACCCGGTTTCAGCAAACTGAGGGCCTCAGACTTGCAGCAGATGCTAATTGTGACTCCAAAACAGCTGTCAGAGTTGCAAGCGGTGGGAAGTGTGGGTGAGGGTGCTTATCGGAAGACTGGGGGGGCAGGAGGTGTGGACAAAGCAGTGTTTCAGGGCAGAGCTCGAGAATGTGCATCTGACGGGGTCTGCTCCTTCCGTAAAGATTTTGTGAACATTTCGGTGAGGACGTAATGGAAGTGAACGCGCCTCCAGCCCACCATCCTTCAGTGAGAGGGTGCGGGTGGGGGAGCACGCAGAGCCATTGAAGGGGGTTCACAGTCACTGTGAGCTGAAGGACACACCGCCCTGATGCCCTGTCCAGGTTTCCTCGTCTGGTTTTTTAAAAATATATTTTATTGAATTTTACAGAGAGGAAGGGAGAGGGACAGTGAGTTAGAAACATTGATGACATGGGACCCAGGTGGCAGACAGAGACTCGGCCTGCAATAGCTGCTCTATATTTAAATTCTGTCTATTACCAGGAATGCTCAGGACCTACTCAAAAATGCAAATACTCTTTTCCATTAATATTTACAGGGTAAACTAAGACTTCTGCTTGAGTATTAAAATTGACAGTAAAGTAGTAATCGAGTTTTCAGAAACATTGATGACAGAGAAACATCAATCAGCTGCCTCCTGCACACCCCCTACTGGGGATGTGCCCGCAGCCAAGGTACATGCCCTTGGCCGGAATTGAATCGGGGACCCCTCAGTTTGCATGCCGATGCTCTATCCACTGAGCCAAACCGGTTTCGGGTCCTCTGATTTTCTCAGTCTGATTAGAGAGGCAGTTTTCCCGATGGAGTGAGTGAGACTGAGGCGGGGTTTGGTGACACGGAGCAGGAGCAGGGACGGGAGGGAGCTGGAGAGGCTGCGGATTGAGGGAGAATGCTGAGACTGGCTCTCGCCGCTGAGAGGATCTGCCTGCTCCTCAGGACACTTCACTTCAGCGGAAGACTTGAACCTGCTGATTGCCAAGAACACGCGGTTGGAGATCTATGTGGTCACCGCGGAGGGGCTGCGGCCCGTCAAGGAGGTGGGCATGTACGGGAAGATCGCGGTCATGGAGCTCTTCAGGCCCAAGGTGCGTGCGGGGGAGGGTCCTGTGTGGTTCTGTGTCTGCTTGGGATGGGCGGAGTCAGAGTCAGGCTTAGGAGAGAAACAGCTCCTTTTCAGCGGCAGGTTTTCATTTCCATTCTTTTAAAATATATATATATATTTTATTACTTTATTATTTTACAGAGCCGAAGGGAGAGGAATAGAGAGTTAGAAACATCGATGCGAGAGAAACATTGAATAGCTGCCTCTTGCACACCTTCTATTGGGGATGTGCCCGCAACCAAAGTATATGCCCTTGACTGGACTTGAACCTGGGACCCTTCAGTCCGCAGGCCGACGCTCTATCCACTGAGCCAGACCGGTTAGGGCTAATTTCTATTCTTGAACAAGCTTCCTAGAAGTGGGAGAATTGACAAGCGGAAGACTCAGCAAGCGGACTGCTGTGAGACGGGGAAAGGGAAGCCGTTGGGAATGTGGGTCACCATACTGTGGTCGCCATGGCGACTCTGAGCCTTGGCTCCGGACGAGGGCAGCCCTGTCTTCAGTCCTTAAGAATTCTCACTTTGGGTGTCCCTTAACCTTTTAGAGCCTTATTTTCTGTTTGCAAAACGGGGATAAAAAGTAGCCAATCCCCTGGTTTAGTGTGAAGATTAAATGATTTAATAACAGGGGCCAGCCAGTAGCAAGCATGCATTGTTATGTTAAGTTATCCCATTATTATTATAATTTAAAGGTTTTTACTTAGCTGCCATGCTACTTCATCATATCGGAATGAATCTGGCAAGAAGCCGCGGTTCAGAATTGTAACTACAGCCCCTTTGAAGAAAACACACTTTGGGGGTCTGTGTTCGTAAGACTGGAGGTGCCTTTTAGCCTCACTGTTGTTCACATGTTCTCCCTCTTTCTCCAAATACTTGGAGAAGATTAGAGAAGTCCTCGCGTTCACCTTTTAGCATTTGAATGGGACGATTGCTACTAGCTTGATAAGGAAATCCCCGAGGAAACTGGATGCAGAACAGAGGTGTGGAGTCTGGCCCGGGCGGATGAGATGTCTACCAGCCTCTGTCCTGGTCTTTCGCTCACACCCCTCCAGTGCGGCTTAGGCCTGCTATGTGCTCCGGCGGGCGTTCTCTGCAGGGAGGAAAGAGTGCTGAGGTGGATTAGCATGCTGAAGGAACGCCGCTTAAAGGCTGGCCAGGCGTGTCTGTTTTAAAAAGAACCTCTTTAATAGCCTCAGTTTGGTTCCAGGGGGAGAGCAAGGACCTGCTGTTCATCCTGACGGCCAAGTACAACGCCTGCATCCTGGAGTACAAGCAGAGCGGCGAGAGCATCGACATCATCACCCGCGCGCATGGCAACGTCCAGGTGAGGGGGCCTCCGGCTGGTGAGAGTTTGGGGAGGGGGGGGGCTCTGCCAGGATTTGATGAAGAAATTCAAGTGCCGGAGGCAGCTCTCTCCGTCAGCAGAGAAACAAGGAGAAAACAAGGGTTTGGGCTTTAGAAAGGACTTCTCTAGTTGCTGAGTCCAAGGGACAGGCTACACTAAACAGTCCACCGAGTTCGGTGTTTTACAGAAAGACACGCCCTGACACTGGTTTCCTGCGTGTCCCTGGTGCCACCAGTTCTGCACCTGTCCTGACCCATCGTGGGAAAGGGGCGCGGTCCTCGCTGCTGTGGGTGTGCAGGCCTCCCCTGACCCCCGTTTCATTTCTCAGGACCGAATCGGCCGGCCCTCAGAGACCGGCATCATTGGCATCATCGACCCCGAGTGCCGGATGATTGGCCTGCGGCTCTACGATGGCCTCTTCAAGGTCATCCCCCTGGACCGGGACAACAAAGAGCTCAAGGCCTTCAACATCCGCCTGGAGGAGCTGCACGTCATCGACGTCAAGTTCCTCTATGGGTGCCAAGCCCCTACCATCTGTTTTGTCTACCAGGTACCGGGCGGGAGGAGAGGGGAGCGGCGGGGCGGGCGGGCAGGCAGAGCAGTTCATTCTCGCTGCGTGAACGGCCTGGCGCTCGTAGGCCGATCGGCAGAAGTACCCTATGTATTTGCTCCGGATCAGTCGTTCGGGACGATGCAGTCAGTGCATGTGGGTCAGACTTGGTTGACGACGGGAGCGCGGCGGCACTTGCTGCGGAGGAACGAGCTCTCTGAGGCCTGCAGCAGGTTTCAATCACGGAGACGTTGTAGGGTGACCCAGTTTACGCTTTGTCTTGGTCTCTTGCGGGCGTGCTAGGGGATTGTTAAAACGGAAATGGCCCCGGGTACCTCGGTTAGAGTGTCAGCCCGATGTGCCAAGCTTGCGGGCTTGTCCCCGGTCAGAGCACGTACAGGAGCGGCCAGTGAACGCATTCGTAAGTGGAGCAGCCAATCCACGTTTTCCTCTCTTCCTTCCTCTCTAAAACCTCAATTGAGAGAACTTAGGAGAAAGGTGGAAGTTGCCTTCCTAAGCAAAGAGGAAAACGTCTTGGTAATGCCATATTTATACGTATAAATGTATATATACGTATATATATGCGTGGGTGTGTGTGTATATGTACCTGTATGTGCATATATGTCTTCTAAGAAAAGGCTGGCGTTTTGTTCCGCGCTCACTTTGTGGTGCCGCGCTGGCTCTTGACTTCTATTTCAGTCTGTGCTTAAACCTTCAGCAGAGCTGCTGATGGGCAGCTGTCTCTGGGCAGATCTGTGGCAGGAGCAGGTGGCCGAGCACTGGATTGACATGCCTGTCTCGGTAAGAGCCCAGCCTTTTCTCCGAGGGCCGCACCGCGTGAGGTCACTCGAGGACCGAGGAAGCCGGCGGTCCGGGCGGCGTGCGGCGGGGAGCACGGGCCGCGTGTGAGCGGTTAGGGACACAGGCGGGCATGTCTGTAGGTGTCTCGTGGCACTGCCGTGTTCTGCCTCCAAGGCGCCTGGCGGAAGGTTCATTCTAACAAGTTGAAACCATTTCGGAAACTGCTCTTTTTTACGGCGCGTCGACTGTCAGCTGAAATAAGCCATGCGATTCCTCTCGCCATCAGCTCTGATGGTGGCTGTTCTGGCGCATGTCCAGCCCCGGCGCTGCCAGTGTGACCACCTGTTCTTTCCTCTGTGTCTCAGGAGGCCCGAATCCAAACCCCAGGCTAAACTTCTTGTGAAGTCCAGTCTTACCGCAGTCATTGTTGAGAAGATATTTCCTTCTTTCCCTCCCTCCCTCCCTCCCTCCCTCCCTCCCTCCCTCCCTCCCTCCTTCCTCCCTCCCCCCCTCCCCCTCCCTCCCTCCCTCCCCCCTCTTTTTCTTTTAAAATATATTTTATTTATTTTTTACAGAGAGGAAGGGAGAGGGATAGAAAGTTAGAAACATCAATCAGCTGCTTCCTGCACCCCCCCCCCCCCCCCGCGGGGATGTGCCCACAACCAAGGTCCATGCCTCTGACTGGAATCGAACCTGGGGCCTTTCAGTCCGCAGGCCGACGCTCTATCCACTGAGCCAGACCGGTTTCGGCATGAGAAGATGTTTTCATCAACTGGAAATTATTTTATCTCCTGTTTTTGTGTCCAAAGTTCCGTTTGACAATGTCTGCGGACAGGAAAGCGTTTCGGGAGCGGTCACAGTGGCTAAGGCGTGGGCCTGCCCCGGGGACAGCACTGCATTCCTTTCGTGTCTTGTGAGCCTTGGTCCTTTGTGAGGCCATCCTTCCCCCAGACCCGCTCTCCGTCTCCCAAACTCTGTCTCCCAAAGGTGGCCGGCAGCTCCAGGACAGGGCGTCGCGACTCAGAGACAGGAGGGGCCTGGTGCTGGCCGGGAGGCCGGAGGGTGTGACTGACTTTGAGCGGCAGTGTGTCGTCATGCCCTGCCGTCCTGCATCGGAATGCTTTTAAGAATTTAGCAGATAGGATGTGAGGGCGGTCTGGCTGCGACATCTGTCACCCCATTGATCGCCAGGGTCGATTCGGCTGATCTGGCTGGCTAGGCGGGTGTCCCCCTCTCCCTCCCCGAGCCGTGTTCGTCCCTCCCGAGGCTGCGCGCTCGGTCGAAGAGGATGACCTTCCCCCAGAGGAGAGGACCGGTCCTCGGTCCAGGGCGTACGAGGAGCTGCGCTCCCCTGCCAGAACCTCCAAACCAGCTCTCAGGAATTTAGCAGATAAATTTTTAAAATTTGCTTCTCTATAGGTTGGTTTTTTCTCTTTAGCTGTTTTGTAAATTCCTTGAGGCCAAGGAATGCATGTAGAAACACACACACACACATCTACATGTTTACTCAGTATCTCATAGTGGTGGGTAGTGTAACAATTTTATTTTTCCTAAATTTTTGTTGTTGTTACTCCTCAGTTGAGGATATTTTCCCCATTGACTTTTAGAGAGAGTGGAAGGGAGGTGGGCAGAGAGAGGAGAGGGAGAGGGGTTAAGAAACATTGATGTAGGAGAGACACATTGATCATGGCCTCCAGGGAGTGACCTTGCAACCCAGGTAAGTGTCCTCGACCCGGAACTGAGTGACCCTGGGACCCTCTTGTGCGCAGGACGACGCTCTAACGCCGAGCACACCGGCTGGGGCTCATGCTTTCTGATTTGTGAGCGGCTGTTGGCGGTTGCCGTTGGTAACAGCCGGCCTCACGGCCAGTCTGCCCAGGCCCAGGATGGGAGGCTGACGCGGCAGGAGGGAGACCTGGCAGGAAGGAGACACTGGGTGGCACTCACCTGTCCCTTCAGGGCCCACTCCTCTCCTCTGGCTAACGACCCCTCCCCCCGCAGGACCCTCAGGGGCGGCACGTAAAAACCTACGAGGTGTCTCTGCGAGAGAAGGAGTTCAATAAGGGCCCCTGGAAGCAGGAAAACGTCGAGGCGGAAGCGTCCATGGTGATTGCAGGTTGGTTGGGGGTTTGGGCCGTTGCCATGGATCCCGCCTCACCTGCTCTGCCCTCCTCCCAGGGTTCCGTGCGGCAAGTGTGTGTGCCCCAGCTGGTGCCCTCTCCATTTCTGTCTTCAGGAGTGCCTTGTTTTCCCTTCCCCCAAATTAGAATTTTCTTTTAATCGGGAGTAGCTGTAAAACACTGAAATTGACGTGTAGCGTGGCAGCTGGCAGGTGGTTACTTTATTTTGAGCGTAACATTTAACAACGGACAGGGACCCGCAGCTAGAGCTGATCTGATCTGACTCCTTCACTTCGTAGAGGAGGCCTGGGGGCCGAGGGCCTGGCCCGCATCCGTGCCTCCTGACCGCCGGGCTGTGCCGGCCTGCACGGCCTGAGCGGGGCTCTTTTTTAAAAAATATCTTATTGATTTCTACAGAGAGGAAGGGAGAGGGAGAGAGAGTGAGAAACATCGATGAGAGAGAAACATCGAACAGCTGCCTCCTGCATATCCCCCACCGGGGATGTGCCCGAAACCAAGGCACGTGCCCTTGTCCGGAATCGAACCCGGGACCTTTCAGTCTGCAGGCCGACTCTATCCACTGAGCCACACCGGTCTCGGCCTGAGTGGACTCTCGCCCGCACTGAGCCGCGTACTCAGCTAGTAGAGGAATTTAAAACTCCTCCTCAGGGCAAGGTGGCACCTCAGTGGCGGCTGTGACACCGGGGAGAACTCAGCTAAGGGCACGGAGGAAGGAGAAGCTCGGTTCGGGTGTCTTTAAAATGCCGATTGTCTGCGTTTGCCGCGGGCCCCTGGACTGCACGCCCTTGTGGTCTCGGGTCCGCAGCCCCGCACAGAGCCCCTAACGCGCCTCTCTCCTCAGTCCCCGAGCCCTTCGGCGGCGCCATCATCATCGGGCAGGAGTCCATCACCTACCACAACGGGGACAAGTACCTGGCCATCGCTCCTCCCATCATCAAGGTGAGCGGCTTTTCCTTTCCGCTCTGTCCCCGCTCTCGTTTCACCCTGTTCCTCTTTCTTCCCAACGTGTGAGGAACGTCACCGGTGCCTGCTGTCCGTTCACCGAGTGTGTAAGACGGTGCTGGGCATTGGCCATACACAGAGGTTTGCCTGCTGGTGGTGCTTAAGAACGGCTTGCGTGCTCAGAGAGAGATAGATAGAATAGAATAGCCCTTTCCATTGATTGGCCTGGGTAACTTTATGAAGGGAAAAGTTTTGCAAATTTAAGTATTTGTTGCGTTCATGTCATGTAAAGTACTGTAGTGACAGATGATGCAGACTTTCAAAAAAATCCTCAATATTTTTTTCCATTTTTTATTTACTTACTCATTTTTTAAAAAATATTTTTTATTGATTTTTTACAGAGAGGAAGAGAGAGGGAGAGTTAGAAACATCGATCAGCTGCCACTTGCACACCCCCTGCTGGGGATGTGCGTGCAACCAAGTTCATGCTCTTGACCGGAATTGAACCCGGGACCTTTCAGTCCGCGGGCCAAGGCTCTATCCACCGAGCCACACCGGTTTGGGCTTCCTTTTTTTTAGAGAAAGTGGGAGGGCGGGGGAGAGAGAAACACTGATGTGAGAGAGACACCTCCAGTGACGGCCTCCCCCCGTCTCGACCGACCGAACCGAACCTGCCGCCCAGGTCTGTCCGTGACCGGGGATCGAACCTGTGGCCTTCCGGCGTGCGGCCGGCGCGCCCCCGAGCCCCACCGCCGGGGCAGGTTACATACCTGTTTAAAAACCAGTCAGGAGAGTTCCAGATCTCAAAACTTCAGGTCATAAAAATCAAGCCTTGGGGACAAGTAACAATCTGTGGTCGCAGTAGTGCTGGGAGGTGGCCGGGGGGCGGAGGGAGGGCACAGCCACCATCTCTGGTAGCGTGTACAGTCCCCGGGTGATGATAGCTGCTGTCCAGGAGAGAGACTCACATGTGACAGCCTGTTAGGTGTATTTATTTTTATTTCTTAAGATTCAGCATTTATTTATTTTTATTGAGTTGAGAGAGAGGGGGCAAATGATGAGAGAGAACCATGGGTCCTGCATGCCCCCCACTGGGGATGGAGACCGCAACTTGGGCATGTGCCCTTGACTGGAATTGAACCCGGGACCTTTCAGTCTGCGGTCGGCCCTCTGTCCACTGAGCCACACCAGCCAGGGCAGCCTGTCAGGCGTATTGACCGCCTCAGACCGTTGTCCTCAAAGTGAACGCCTCTGACTGCACTGGCACATGCGGGTGGGCTTCGTGCCGCCAGAGGCCGGGTTGGGAAGAGTGGTTTGCGCTCTGCTTGGGGCCGGCGCTTCATCGCTAACGACGGCCCTCCCTCTTGGCAGCAAAGCACGATCGTGTGTCACAACCGCGTGGACCCCAATGGCTCCCGCTACCTGCTGGGGGACATGGAGGGACGGCTCTTCATGCTGCTTTTGGAGAAGGAGGAGCAGATGGACGGCACGGTCACCCTCAAGGATCTCCGCGTGGAGCTCCTCGGAGAGGTGGGGCCCGGTCCCCCTCCCCTGCATGCTCCTAGGGGCCCACTGAGCCCCGTGTGAGGCCCTCACTGGGACTGGGGGTCCCATCACCCAGCCACACCTAGTCAGGCCTGCTGATCACCCAGCAACACCCGGTCAGTTCCCTCTGATCACCCAGCAACATCCGGTCAGTTCCCTCTGATCGCCCAGCAACACCCGGTCAGTTCCCTCTGATCGCCCAGCAACACCCGGTCAGTTCCCTCTGATCGCCCAGCAACCCCCGGTCAGTTCCCTCTGATCACCCAGCAACACCCGGTCAGTTCCCTCTGATCACCCAGCAACACCCGCTCAGTTCCCTCTGATCGCCCAGCAACACCCGCTCAGTTCCCTCTGATCGCCCAGCAACACCCGGTCAGTTCCCTCTGATCGCCCAGCAACACCCGGTCAGTTCCCTCTGATCGCCCAGCAACCCCCGGTCAGTTCCCTCTGATCGCCCAGCAACACCCGGTCAGTTCCCTCTGATCGCCCAGCAACCCCCGGTCAGTTCCCTCTGATCTCCCAGCAACACCCGGTCAGTTCCCTCTGATCACCCAGCAACACCCGCTCAGTTCCCTCTGATCACCCAGCAACCCCCGCTCAGTTCCCTCTGATCACCCAGCAACCCCCGGTCAGTTCCCTCTGATCACCCAGCAACCCCCGGTCAGTTCCCTCTGATCACCCAGCAACCCCCGGTCAGTTCCCTCTGATCACCCAGCAACCCCCGGTCAGTTCCCTCTGATCGCCCAGCAACCCCCGGTCAGTTCCCTCTGATCGCCCAGCAACACCCGGTCAGTTCCCTCTGATCGCCCAGCAACACCCGGTCAGTTCCCTCTGATCGCCCAGCAACCCCCGGTCAGTTCCCTCTGATCTCCCAGCAACCCCCGGTCAGTTCCCTCTGATCGCCCAGCAACCCCCGGTCAGTTCCCTCTGATCGCCCAGCAACCCCCGGTCAGTTCCCTCTGATCGCCCAGCAACCCCCGGTCAGTTCCCTCTGATCGCCCAGCAACCCCCGGTCAGTTCCCTCTGATCGCCCAGCAACCCCCGGTCAGTTCCCTCTGATCGCCCAGCAACACCCGGTCAGTTCCCTCTGATTTCCCAGCAACCCCCGGTCAGTTCCCTCTGATCGCCCAGCAACCCCCGGTCAGTTCCCTCTGATCGCCCAGCAACACCCGGTCAGTTCCCTCTGATCACCCAGCAACACCCGGTCAGTTCCCTCTGGTCACCCAGCAACATCCGGTCAGTTCCCTCTGATCACCCAGCAACACCCGGTCAGTTCCCTCTGATCGCCCAGCAACACCCGGTCAGTTCCCTCTGATCACCCAGCAACCCCCGGTCAGTTCCCTCTGATCACCCAGCAACACCCGCTCAGTTCCCTCTGATTTCCCAGCAACCCCCGGTCAGTTCCCTCTGATCGCCCAGCAACATCCGGTCAGTTCCCTCTGATCACCCAGCAACACCCGGTCAGTTCCCTCTGATCGCCCAGCAACCCCCGGTCAGTTCCCTCTGATCACCCAGCAACCCCCGGTCAGTTCCCTCTGATCGCCCAGCAACCCCCGGTCAGTTCCCTCTGATCACCCAGCAACCCCCGGTCAGTTCCCTCTGATCGCCCAGCAACCCCCGGTCAGTTCCCTCTGATCACCCAGCAACCCCCGGTCAGTTCCCTCTGATCACCCAGCAACCCCCGGTCAGGCCTGCTGTGGGAGTTTGTGTGTGAATGAGTTTGATCCGTGGTCGGCAGACTGCGGCGGCGCAAGAGCCACATGTGGCTCTTTGGCCCCTTGAGTGTGGCTCTTCCACAAAGTGCCACGGCCTGGGTGAGTCTGTTTGGAAGAAGTGGCGGTAGAAGTTGAAGTTTAAAAAATGCGACTCTCAAAAGAAAGTTCAGTCGTTGTCCTGTTGCTGTTTGGCTCTGTGGACTACTGAGTTTGCCGACCGCTGGGTTAGATGTTGGGGAGACGCACAGGCGGCCAGGCGCTGTCTGAAGCATAAACAAAGAAAACAAGCGAAGAGAAGGAGAGGTTAACACAACGCTACCTTCCGTTTCCGGGGGAGTCCCCAGAGCACGTTAGGAATGAGCAGCGGCTGCAGAGGGTCCAGACGGTTGGAGTGGTGGCCGTTGGGAGTTAAGCGATCGTTGGGGGGGCACTCTCCAGATAAATTACAGATTTCCCTGTCCGGAGGGAGAGGTCGGGGGCAGTCAGGAACCTCAGCGATCGGGGCCAGTGTGTGCGTGGCCTGAGGTTAGAAACGGCGACTTGGGGGCACCACGGCTGAGGGGTGTGTGCTCAGCACAGCCTGCGGGGAGCACGGTGTCCGGTGCCACCGGGTCCTCCTGACCCCCCGTGCTGTTGACTCCCCTAGACCTCGATCGCCGAGTGCCTGACGTACCTGGATAACGGCGTGGTGTTTGTCGGCTCCCGCCTGGGCGACTCGCAGCTTGTGAAGGTGAGAAGGCGTTTCCTCCTCTCGCTGCTGCTTCGTCCGGGTTCTCCTGCGGTCAGTGCCTCTGGGGATGCCCTCCACCTTCCCCTGTCTGTCCTTACTGTCCGGCTTCCTGCTCGATCGGCTGCGCGCCTTCCCCACGATCTCTCGTCCTCCTGGTTGTTCGGCCCGTGTGCGGGCAGGGTGCCGGGTGCAGCGGGTAATGAGCGAGGCCCTGCTCCGTGTGCGGAAGGTCACGTCTAACGTGCTGCCTCCCCGTTAGAGTGGGTGGTTTGCACCTCGGCACAAAGACACGTGCCAACATTTCCACTGGTTTCCAAACTGCTTCCTTTGTCAGCACCCCCCCCCCCCCCCCAGCTGCCTCCCGGGGCGCACAGGGCCTGAGGTTCTGTGGGGTGAGACTGTTTCTACCGAGGGGGGGTCCGCTGGCCGAGCTGCAGGACTGACTGCTTTCTCCGCAGCTCAATGTTGACAGCAACGAGCAGGGCTCCTACGTGGTGGCCATGGAAACCTTTACCAACCTGGGGCCCATCGTGGACATGTGCGTGGTGGACCTGGAGCGGCAGGGCCAGGGGCAGGTACGGGGCCTCCTGGAGCCGGAGGGGGCTGGCGTGCCCTCTCAGACTGTCCCCCGCGGGGTTGCCTGTGGGTGGTGTGCACTCAGATAACCTTTGAGAGCCGCCTCACCAGACCGATGGTGGAAGGGCAGCCCTGTTGATGAGCGCCTATCTTGGTCTGCCAGACACTTGATGGACGTCATAACCGCGGGCACCCCGAGAGATAGGGGTTCTGGCATTTCAGGAGGGCTGGGAGATTCAGAAATGCGTCCACGGTCCCACACCTAGTAAATGGCAGGGGTGTCTGATCCCAGGTCCCGCGACCTTCCCAGTTAGCTGGGCCCGGGGTGGGTGGGAGGGAGCTTGCGAGGTAAGTCGCAGGACCCTTTGCTTTTTGGACCAGGACCGTGGTCGGCAAACTGGTTCGCGAGCCACATGCGGCTCTTTGGCCCCTTGAGTGTGGCTCTTCCACAAAATACCACGGCCCGGGCGAGTTTTTGTTGAAGAAGTGGCATTAGAAGAAGTTTAAGTTTAAAAAATGTGGCTCTCCAAAGAAATTTCAGATGTCGTACTGTTGATATTTGGCTCTGTGGACTGATGAGTTTGCCGAGCGCTAGGTTAGAATGTGCTTCCTGTCCTGTCTGTCAGGACGTCGCAGAGACTGCTGCGTCTGCATCCGCACACCCAGCCACAGTCAGGTCCTGGGGGGCGGGGCCCGCTCTGCACCTGCTGGGCCTCGGCGCGCAGCCGGGCGCCGGGGGTGTCTGCAGCCGCTTTGTCTCTCTCTGCAGCTGGTCACGTGCTCGGGGGCCTTCAAGGAAGGCTCCTTGCGGATCATCCGGAACGGAATTGGAATCCACGAGCACGCCAGCATTGACCTCCCCGGCATCAAAGGTAGCCGCCTGGTGGGTGTAGGGTGCGGATCTTGCGTCAGTGACCTTGGCCTTGTCCTTGTTCCATGTGGGGAAGGCACTTGGGTGAGAGCTCGAGGAAAGCTGAACAGACGAAGGGGAAAGAAGGAAGAAGGTCACGGGCAGTGGGGTGGTAGGAGCTGAAACATCCCTAAAAGCTTAGAAAAAACGCGGCTGACCAACCTTGGCTTGTGAGGAGGGAGAACGGGAGGGAAGGCTGCAGGTGATGTCGGGTGTCTAGCGAGCTGGCAGCCGCCCAGGGAAGCGGGGACTGAGGAGATCATGGGAAGGGGAGGAACTTCGAGGACAAAATGCAGATCTTCAAGTCCAGGAGAACTGATGTAATCGGAGAGATCCAAGAAAGGCTACAGGGTGAAATATTTGCAGGATGTAAGCAGTGAACGTAACACAGTAACACGGCAGAACGGACACCACACACGTACGAGTGTCTGTGTCTCCTGTCAGGTGCCTGGCACGGGGTGGTAAGTGTACACGGGCTGAACTCACCTGTTAGAGAAAAAGGTGCCCAGATGGTGTAAGAAAGCCAAGCCAGTGGGAGGTTGTGTGTATGAGCTGCCGCTGAAATGAAGTAGTTCAGAAAAGCAACAGGTTTATGAACTAGAAAGGAAGAGGTCATATAACCACAAAACCCAAGAGAATCAACTGAAAAACTCGACAAGAAGAGCTCGTTAGGGTGGCAGGTCATAAAACTAACGGACTGCAGCCAGTCACTTCTGTTTAGAAACAGCCCTCGCTGATGTGGCCCAGTGCATAGGACATCGGCCCAGGCTGCAGGGCCCCAGGTTCGATTCCGGTCTAGGGCACATGCCCGGTTGTGGGTTTGAGCTCCAGTATGACCTTTCTTTCTCTTTCTCTCCCTTCCTCTCTGTAATCAATAACTATATATATACATAGATGTATGTATACACACACATATACACACATATACACATACATACATACATACACACATAATAAAAGACAGTTACTGTTTTTAAAAAACAAGAACACAATTAGAAGGTATAATAGAGGTCATTTGCAATAGCAGCAAAAAGGTAAAATACCAAGGAAAAATTCTAATAAGAATGTGCAAAGTCTATACATAAAACTTGAAAGTACTCTTGAAGGATTAAAAGGCTAGCCTGTCCAAATAAAAATACAGCCTGCTCTTTAAAAATCGTTAGGAAGCTGTTCTCACTTTATGCACAATGTGTCAATGTCAGGTTTTTCTCTGGTGACAAGTCAAAGTCGAAATCAAAAGAGCACGAAACAAAATCCAGGCAAACGTAAGAGCAGTGATGCAGGGCAAGCCTTATCCGATGGTAAAACGTATTATTAAGCCCTGGCTGGTGTGGTTCAATGGTTGGAGCACCAGCCTGCATACCGAAAGGTCTAGGTTTGATTCTGGGTCAAGTGCGCATACTTTGGTTGCAGGTTCAATCCCTCGCCCAACTGATCTATACATCACTCTCACGTCAATGTTTCTCTCCCTCTCTTCCTCTCTCTCTTCTTCCCCACGTCTTCTCTCCCTCCCTCCCTCCCTCTGAAAAAGCAATGGGCAAATACCCTCAGGTGAGGCTTAGCTAAAAATAACACACATATATGTCAAAACGAAACAGAACATACTGTTAGACCTGAGAAACTAAAAGTGGTTTGCTGCAAAGCAGGTAGAGTCCCATGGACAGACTCAAAAGTCCAGAAATAACAATATATGAGGGAGTTTCGTGTATGATAGTGGCGGCATTAAATTCCGTGATTCTTTTTCATAAATGATATTGGGGTAACAGTCATTTGGGAAAAGACAAGGAGGAACCCATACTGCACAGTGTACATCTTGCTAAACAGTGTTTACCCGTTTCTCTAAATAATAAAATAAAGTTGAATTATTAACCAATGTTACCTCAGTAAATCTAACTAAATAAATTGGGAAGACAAACCAGAAACTATTCTTTTAAAAATATATATATATATTACTGATTTTTTACAGAGGAAGGGAGAGGGATAGAAAGTCAGAAACACTGATGAGAGAGAAACATCGATCAGCTGCCTCTTGCACGCCCCCTACTGGTACATGCCCTTGACCGGAAACGAGCCTGGGATCTTTCAGCCCCCAGACTGACGTTCTATCCACTGAGCCAAACTAGTTTTGGCTAGAAACTATTCTTTTTAAAAATATATACTTTTATTTGTTTCAGAGAGGAAGGGAGAGGGAGGGCGAGAGAGAGAAATGGATCAAAGACTTCATGTAAAAAAATGAAGCCACGCCAAAGCTAAGAGCACACGGTGGTGAATTCCTTCCTAGTTTTGGAGTGGGGAAGGTCTTCTAAACTCTGACTCAACGCACAGGAGCCAAAAAGAAAGATTGATAAATTCAACAAGAAAAATAAAACATTCCTACATGTTTATTTATTTACCAGACAGAACACTGAAGTTAGAAGAAATGGCAAACTGGTTAAAAACGTTATTTTCCAGCCAAAGACGCATTCTCCCTAATTTATTTAAAAAAAAATTTCTGGAAAGTGCGCCAGAATTCCTGTCCCCAGTTTGGCAAAAGACACGAACGGACAGGTCACAGGCCTCACTGTGTAGGAGAAGAAACGCTCATCAGAACGAAGGAGTGGTAGCGTCCTTTGCCACGTGACCCAAACCCGGAAGTTACGCCTCACGGGGGTGAGGCTAGAGATGTGTGCTCACTAGGGGTGCCCCCCAGCTACAGCCGCGGCGCCTGATCCCCGCAACCCCAGCCCCGGGCGTCTGCCCATAGACCTCCGTCTACAGCAATGACATAAGCGGCAGGTTATTCTTGGTGGCCTGCGCGTCCCAGCAACACCCACTGAAAAGCTGAAACCGGTGTGGCTCAGTGGATAGAGTGTCGGTCTGCGGACTGAGGGGACCCGGGTTTGATTCCGGTCAAGGGCACGGACCTTGGTTGCGGGCACATCCCCAGTTGGGGGTGTGCAGGAGGCAGCTGGTGGATGTCTCTCTCTCATCGATGTTTCTGACTCTCTATCCCTCTCCCTTCCTCTCTGTGAAAAATCAATAAAAAGAACATTTGAAAAAACAACCACTGGAAAAGTGCCTGGCGGTGGACTCGCCGGCAGGCTGGCTCGGCCACGTGACGCAGTGTCGCGCCGCGCCACCACGGCCTGCTCTGCTCTGCTCTGATAAGGGCTCGGCCTGTGGCGGGAGAGCAGGCGCTCACCGGCGTGTAAGGGGCCCGTTCATTGTGTTTGCTTGTGACCCGGTGTCTACCTGTGTCTCTAAGTTACAAAATGAAGTTGTGTCATAAACCAGTATTACCTCAGTACACCTAATTCAATAAACTGGAAGGAGAGACTAGAAACTTGTTTTTTTAAAAAATGTATTATTTATTTCAGAGAGGGAGGGAGGGAGGGAGGGAGGGAGGGGGGGGAGGGGGGGAGGGGGGAGGGGGGGGAGGGGGGGAGGGAGGGGGGGAGGGGGGGAGGGGGGGGAGGGAGGGAGGGGGGGGGGAGGGAGGGAGGGGGGGGGGAGGGAGGGAGGGAGGGGGGGGGGGAGGGAGGGAGGGAGGGAGGGAGGGGGACATCTATGGCGAGCATTACAGACTGACAGGCAGCCCCTGAGCCACACTGGCGGGCTGGAGGCTGTTCCTGATGACTTACTCGCAGGATGGGTTGGAGCGAGGGGTAAAGGAGTGCGACCTCCGTTATATTTTTTAAAAATCAGATTTTGAACCGCGCACAGGCATTATCTGAAATGAAATTGGGAGCGTTAATGAACCGAGGTTGGGATGTCTGACTCGCTCAGAGTCTGCCTACCCCGGGGGAGCACGGTGTGTTGCCATGAGGACGGCTTCCAGGCGCCCTCCCCGGGCCGCTGGCCTCCCGCAGGCGTGTCGGGCTGTGCGGCGCGTCTTAACCCTTGACCCCTGTTCCAGGCCTGTGGCCCCTGCGCTCTGATCCCACGCGGGAGACTGACGACACTTTGGTGCTCTCCTTCGTGGGCCAGACGAGGTGAGCGGAGCCTGGCCGGCTCCGGGGGCGCCTGGGAAGGTGGGGGGCGCTGGGAAGGTGGGGGGCCCTGGGAAGGTGGGGGGCGCTGGGAAGGTGGGGGGCCCTGGGAAGGTGGGGGCCGCTGGGAAGGTGGGGGGCGCTGGGAAGGTGGGGGGCGCTGGGAAGGTGGGGGGCCCTGGGAAGGTGGGGGGCCCTGGGAAGGTGGGGGGCCCTGGGAAGGTGGGGGGCCCTGGGAAGGTGGGGGGCCCTGGGAAGGTGGGGCCGCTGGGCCGGCTCCAGGGGCGCTGGGAAGGTGGCGCTGGGCCAGCTCCGGGGGCGCCTGGGAAGGTGGGGGGCCCTGGGAAGGTGGGGGGCCCTGGGAAGGTGGGGGGCGCTGGGAAGGTGGGGGGCCCTGGGAAGGTGGGGGGCCCTGGGAAGGTGGGGGGCCCTGGGAAGGTGGGGGGCGCTGGGAAGGTGGGGGCGCTGGGAAGGTGGGGGGCGCTGGGAAGGTGGGTGGCGCTGGGAAGGTGGGGGCGCTGGGCCGGCTCCAGGGGCCCTGGGAAGGTGGGGGGCGCTGGGCCGGCTCCAGGGGCCCTGGGAAGGTGGGGGGCCCTGGGAAGGTGGGGGCGCTGGGCCAGCTCCAGGGGCCCTGGGAAGGTGGGGGGCCCTGGGAAGGTGGGGGGCGCTGGGAAGGTGGGGGCGCTGGGCCGGCTCCAGGGGCCCTGGGAAGGTGGGGGGCGCTGGGCCGGCTCCAGGGGCTCCTGGGAAGGCGGGGGCGCTGGCGGCTCACTGAGGCTTCCGCTGCAGAGTCCTCATGCTGAACGGGGAGGAGGTGGAGGAGACGGAGCTGACGGGGTTTGTGGACGAGCAGCAGACCTTCTTCTGCGGCAACGTGGCCCATCAGCAGCTCATTCAGGTACCGGCTGGGAAGGGGCGGGCCCAGGCCCTTGAATCTGACCTCGAGTGCAGTGCGGAGCACCCCCAGTTGTACAACATCCATGTTTATGGCTCTCAAAACAATGGTAAAGGGCCGGTAAAAGTCAAATTACCTGAGAACCCAGTGCTCAGAGAAGAGGTCAGTCCCTCTTCACTGGGGAGGGCTGCTCTCCACGCTGTTCCCCTGCGGGGGTGTGCGTGTTCACATGATCCCCTCTGGACCGGGCTTCGAGTAAACGTGGGGAGCATTGCTGTTTAGTACTTAGACCTGTCTTCTGAGACACTCATTTCCTCTTTATAACATTCACGCGTACTTATTGGGAACATACAGAAAAGCACAAAGGAAAATACTCAATGCTACCGCATCTGATTATTGGCAGCACTTTACACGGGCTAGTTATTGGAATCAGTTTTCTGACTGTGCCTGCTGTGTGGCCACTCATGCTGGAGAGCCTGATTGCTGAGCCCCGCCCCCTCGCCCCGTCAATCTTATGTCTGGGGTGGCCCCTGCCCTTTGATTGGCACCCCCACCTCCATTCTGGCAGTCGGTGTTTGCCGGTGGACATCTACTCTTGAGTGCCTGAGGGTTGTGAGCCGTTTCCACCTTTTATCCTCGTGCCTGCCTTTTAGCCAGTCGGCGAGGGGGGCTGGGTGGAGGCTGGAAGGAAGGTGCTTCCTGTCTGGACTCAGTGGGGGGGCTGGTGCTGATCGCCCTGTTGGAATTTTCTGGCTTGCGGCCTGAGGACTCATTTTCCTCACAGATCTCTTACTAAAGGGCTTCCTTCTCACATGGGAACTCCGTTTTGGTAGTTACGGCGAATCCATGCATAATGGCATCGATCTGCTTTTTGTTTCATTTCAGGGATGAAGTCCTATATAAAAAAGAGTACCATGCAAATTTGACCATACCTTGGCTCCTGATTGGCTATGCTACCAGCCAATCAGGAGCGGGGGCAGGGCCAAGTGGCAGGAGCGGTTGGAGGTGGAGATGAAGTGGGTGGTGGTGGCGGTGAGAGGAAGCGGCAGCGGTGGTGATGGTGGCAGGGAGTGCCCGGCCCCTGGGTGCTGTGAGCTGAAATGGTGGCGAGTGCCCAGCCCTTCCCTGGGGCTGGGTGGTTGCAGGCAGCTGGGGCTGAGCTGAGCAGGGTGATGGCTGGGTGTCCAAGGGCTGTGGGTGAGCCATCAATTGGACATCCCCTGAGGGCTCCCAGTATGTGAGAGGGGGCAGGTTGGGTTGAGGGACCACTCACGCCCCAGTGCACGAATTTCGTGCACCGGGACCCTAGTAAACTTATAGAATGTCAATGGGATTTTGTGATTTGTACGCAGTAAAGAACTTGGATGTTAAAAAGCCTCACAAGTTTACATCATTCCATAGTTGACACCTTTTCCAAGTAATGGTACACCATTTGTTAGTGCTCTTATTTATTTGTTTGTTTGTTTGTTTATTCATTTATTACTTTAAAAATATGTATTTTATTGGTTTTTCACAGAGAAGCAGGGAGAGGGACAGAAAGTCAGAAACATCGGTCAGCTGCCTCCTGCACGCCCCCCCCTGGGGATGTGCCCGCAGCCAAGTGTGGGGCCCTCAGTCCCAGCCGGTGCTCTGTCCACCGAGCCGCACGGCTCAGGGCCCGTAGGCTCCTTTGTAGAGGAGGCTCCTGCTCGCTCCTGCACGCACCTCCCCGTGCCTGTCTGTGCCCGGAGCAGGAGTCAGGACAGTGGCTGTGCGGTCCCTGCATACCGGGCGCAGACGCCTCTCACTCAGCATTTCTGTCCCTTCGGCATGGTGGCTGTGGGCTCGAGCTTTCCTTCCCTCACTCCAGCGCCCGGAGTTAGTGTCGGGGGCTGCGGGGCGGGCGGGCGTAAACGTCCCTGCTGTCATTGACACGCCTGGGAACGCTGCGTGTCGGGTTCGGAACGGGGCCGCGATGTGTCGTTCAGACCTTGTCTTGGCTGACGGGCTGCCCGAAGGTGGTAAGAACGTCGAGCACCATCTCGGGACACTGTCAGCACTGCGACCTCGGTCAGTGTTACATCCTGGGGGAGCCTGCAGAATGGAAACGAGGCCACTCTAAGAGAGCCTGTTCTTCCCGCTCTGAGCCCTTCATTTTCCCGCTTGACGTGCTGTGTTTTCTAAAAGTGCCACAGACCACGAGCACGGTTCATGAGTAGACACCAGAGTGTCCCGTGAGCCCGGGATCTGGATGTGGCGTCTGATGTGGTCAGTGTGAGTAGCTGAGATGACTTTATGGCCTTGAATGTTTGGATGACAGTGTGTGCTGTTCCCAAGTGTAGCACTTTTGCTTTTAACATGTCTGTCACTAACGTTGGTGTGCTGTAATGTGCATTAAAAGAAAGAACCTGGGCCCTAGCCGGTGTCGCTCAGTGGATAGAGCGTTGGCCTGTGGTTTCAAGAGTCCCAAGTTGGATTCCGATCAACGGCATGTACCTTGGTTGTGGGCACATCCCCGGTAGGGGGTGTGCAGGAGGCAGCTGATTGCTATTTCTCTCTCTCCCTCTCCCTTCCTCTCTGTGAAAAATCAGTAAACTATATTAAAAATTAAAAAAAAGAACGTGGGTATCGTAGAGGTCTCCTTTTGGGGGTGATGACAACTGCAGGACGGGCATCACCGGGTCTTAGCTGCCTTCCCCTGGACCCTCCCTCCGGGTGCAGCAGGCCTTTCTGGCAGCGGTGTGCCAGCTGTACCTGCCGTAGGCCAGTCTCCACGGGGCTCCGACGACGAGTAACACTCATCCGGCGCTGCAGGGTTTTGGAAAAGATGCCCGCGGTGAAGAGGACTTGCGGCGCTCATTCGCAGGGCGGCTGGGTCCCTGCCAGTCGGAGACACGCTCTTCTCCCTCCAGATCACCTCCGCCTCCGTGAGGCTGGTGTCTCAGGCCCCCAAAGCGCTGGTCAGCGAGTGGAAGGAGCCGCAGGGCAAGAACATCAGCGTGGCCTCCTGCAACAGCAGCCAGGTGGTGGTGGCCGTGGGCCGGGTGCTCTTCTACCTGCAGATCCACCCGCAGGAGCTCCGGCAGATCAGGTGTGTGCTCCGCCCGCACCCCTGCCCGGCCCCGGGCCGCTTGCCTCCTCGCTGCTTCCCTCTTCCCTCTCGCCCCTGCCACGTTCCTGTCGTGCAGCCGCACGGAGATGGAGCACGAGGTGGCCTGCCTGGACATCACCCCCTTAGGGGACAGCAGCGGGCTGTCCCCGCTCTGCGCCATCGGCCTCTGGACGGACATCTCGGCCCGCATCCTGAAGCTGCCCTCGTTCGAGCTGCTGCACAAGGAGATGCTGGGCGGAGGTACGGGCTTCTGGGGACCGGTTGGGATTGGTCAGAATGTGGGGCAGTAGCCAGGACCGGTGTGGCTCAGTGGATAGAGTGTCGGCCTGCGGACTGAAGGGTCCCGGGTTCGATTCCGGCAAGGGCATGTACCTTGGCTGCGGGCACATCCCCAGTAGGGGGCGTGCAAGAGGCAGCTGATCGATGTCTCTCTCTCATCGATGTTTCTGACTTTCTATGCCTCTCCCTTCTGCTCTGTAAAAAATCAATAAAATATATTTTTTAAAAAAATGTGGGGCGGTAACTGAGTGTACCCCCCTCCCGCAGAGATCATTCCCCGCTCCATCCTGATGACCACCTTTGAGAGCAGCCACTACCTCCTCTGTGCCTTGGGAGACGGGGCGCTGTTCTACTTCGGGCTCAACATCGAGACAGGTGAGAGCTGGCTTGCGGCTGCTTCGCCTGAACTCGCTGCGTGGGGACCTTCCCAGTCCGCTGTCGCCCTGTCCCTCCCCCCCTTGCTCTGACGCTGTCTCTGTAGGCCTGCTGAGCGACCGCAAGAAGGTGACCCTGGGCACCCAGCCCACGGTGCTCAGGACGTTCCGGTCGCTGTCCACCACCAACGTCTTCGCCTGCTCCGACCGGCCCACCGTCATCTACAGCAGCAACCACAAGCTGGTCTTCTCCAACGTCAACCTCAAGGAGGTCAACTACATGTGTCCCCTCAACTCGGACGGCTATCCCGACAGGTGAGCCCGCTCAGCGGGGGCCGCCGGGCACCGCGGCGTCTCCCTCCGGCCCCACCCCCCGCGCCCCGCGCCGGCCCCCGCGGCGGCCAGGACAGGCTGAGCCGGGGGCAGAGCAGAGCCTCAGACCGGGCTGCGCGGAGAAACCCCGGGAAGCTTTTTATCTTATTGGTTTTTAAAATACACCGATTGTTCTACAGAGAGGAGGGGAGAGGGAGAGAGAGTCAGAGACATCCATGAGAGAGAAACATCGACCAGCTGCCTCCTGCACACCCCCCACTGGGGATGTGCCCGCAGCCAAGGTCCGTGCCCCTGACCGGAGTGGAACCTGGGACCCCTGAGTCCGCAGGCCACCGCTCTGTCCACTGAGCCGCCCCGGTTTGGCGTAAAGCGCAGATCTTTCTGACTCCTCAGGTTCTGATCCGGCAGCCCTGAGCTGGGACCCCAGAATCTTTATTCTCACCAAACTCAGGTGCTTCTGATGAGGAACCGGCAGCTTTGTTTTTTATTTTTTACTTATTTTTTTAACCCGCAGCCTCAGAGATCATTGTGGGGTTCCCTAGAGCAGCCCCCGGCGACCCAGCATGAGAAATGGTGGGGTGCTTCCCGCGGGAGCGGTCCGGGTTAGCAAGCCGCCAGCAGCGTCGCTGCCGAAATCCCTGTCGGCGATGTTGGTGCTGTCGGCATTAAGTGAAAGCTGGTCAGGCTCAGCCAAGGCCCCCAGCCCCCAGGCGGCCGGCTTGCCAAGTCAGAGCGGAGAGAGCCCCGCCCTGGGGGAGCCGCTGCAATTCCACCTGCTCCCCCCCCAGCTCCCTCCTGCAGCCCCGCCCTTCCCGGAGTCCCCTCACTAAGCCCAGCGCCTCTTTGCAGCCTGGCGCTGGCCAACAACAGCACGCTCACCATCGGCACCATCGACGAGATCCAGAAGCTGCACATCCGCACGGTGCCGCTCTACGAGTCGCCCCGGTGAGGCGCGGCGGGCGCGGGGCGGGGCGGGGCGGCGGGGGAGGAGGCCCCGGTGTCTGACGGGCATGACGGGCACCGTTCTGCAGGAAGATCTGCTATCAGGAGGTGTCCCAGTGCTTCGGGGTCCTCTCCAGCCGCATCGAAGTTCAGGACTCGAGTGGGGGCACGACCGCTCTGCGGCCGAGTGCCAGCACCCAGGTGAGGGCCGCGGACGGGAAAGGGCACGTTGCGGGGACGGACTTCTTCCTTTCAGCTCTGCGGCACCTGCTCCGCGCTGCCCGGGGGAGTCAGCCGTGCCACAGGCGGCACCTGGTCTCGGTCTGCTCCCCGCTGCCCGGGGGAGTCAGCGTGCCACAGGCGGCACCTGGTCTCGGTCTGCTCCCCGCTGCCCGGGGCAGTCAGCCGTGCCACAGGCGGGCACCTGGTCTCGGTCAGCTCCCCGCTGCCCGGGGCAGTCAGCCGTGCCACAGGCGGGCACCTGGTCTCGGTCTGCTCCCCGCTGCCCGGGGGAGTCAGCCGTGCCACAGGCGGCACCTGGTCTCGGTCTGCTCCCCGCTGCCCGGGGGAGTCAGCGTGCCACAGGCGGCTCCTGGTCTCGGTCTGCTCCCCGCTGCCCGGGGGAGTCAGCCGTGCCACAGGCGGCACCTGGTCTCGGTCTGCTCCCCGCTGCCCGGGGGAGTCAGCGTGCCACAGGCGGCACCCGGTCTCGGTCTGCTCCCCGCTGCCCGGGGGAGTCAGCCGTGCCACAGGCGGGCACCTGGTCTCGGGCTGCTCCCCGCGGCCCGGGGGCGTCAGCCGTGCCACAGGCGGGCACCTGGTCTCGGCCTGCTGCCCGGGGGAGTCAGCCGTGCCACAGGCGGCACCTGGTCTCGGTCTGCTCCCCGCTGCCCGGGGGAGTCAGCGTGCCACAGGCGGCACCTGGTCTCGGTCTGCTCCCCGCTGCCCGGGGCAGTCAGCCGTGCCACAGGCGGCTCCTGGTCTCGGTCAGCTCCCCGCTGCCCGGGGGAGTCAGCGTGCCACAGGCGGCACCTGGTCTCGGTCTGCTCCCCGCTGCCCGGGGGAGTCAGCCGTGCCACAGGCGGGCACCTGGTCTCGGCCTGCTCCCCGCTGCCCGGGGGAGTCAGCCGTGCCACAGGCGGGCACCTGGTCTCGGCCTGCTGCCCGGGGGAGTCAGCCGTGCCACAGGCGGCACCTGGTCTCGGTCTGCTCCCCGCTGCCCGGGGGAGTCAGCGTGCCACAGGCGGCACCTGGTCTCGGTCTGCTCCCCGCTGCCCGGGGCAGTCAGCCGTGCCACAGGCGGCTCCTGGTCTCGGTCAGCTCCCCGCTGCCCGGGGGAGTCAGCCGTGCCACAGGCGGCTCCTGGTCTCGGTCTGCTCCCCGCTGCCCGGGGGAGTCAGCCGTGCCACAGGCGGCACCGCTGCTGCCATGGAACTTGGCTGTGAAACGGGCAGGAGCTAGCTCGGGCCCCCTCGCCGGAGGGGGAGAGTTCGGGGTGCGGTGGCTGCCTGGGGCTTTGCTGCTTGATGGCTTTGCAGGTTGAGCCGTTCTCCTCTCATCATCGGGCACTTTGTGGCGTGTGCGGGGGGCGGGGGGGACAGCGTAGCATGGTGGTCCAGAGCATGGCATTGGAGTCGGGCAGAGCTAGCCTCGAGGTTCATTGCTAGCTGCTGACCTCAGGCAAACGGAGCTTTTACTTTTTCTTCTTTTAAAAATATATTTTATTGATTTTTTTAGAGAGCCAGAAACGTCGATGAGAGAGAAACATCGATCAGCTGCCTCCTACACAACCCCTTTTGGGGATGTGCTCACAGCCAAGGTACATGCCCTTGACCGGTATCGAACCCGGGACCTTTCAGTCCGCAGGCCGACGCCAAACCGGTTCTAGCAACTTTTACTTTTTCTCATGTGAGCGCTGGTGACCGGCCACCCCAGAGCTGAACCAACTCACGGGGAGGTGGGCTGATCGTCCATTCCAGGCGCCCTGCCTGTCCTGTCCTGCCTGACGCCCGATAGGGCTTCTCCCCGATCCCGTTTTCCTGTTGCCGGCAGTGCTCCCGCTGTTCCCACGGGAGAGGCGGCGTCTGCCGCTTTCTCGGGCGCCTGGTTCCTCTCGGCTCGGCCGGGTGGGTGGGGGTCACTCTCAGTGATCTCTGCCGACCTTCGTTCCTGTGCTGTTGGGACCGCTGTCAGTCCCAGAGGGAATTAGATCCCCGTCCGCCTTCCCGTGTCCTCCGGAGCCCGCTTCTCTTGTTCCGCCGAGCTGCCAGCCTCCGCAGTGCTCGCTCAGACACGGTCCGCCCTGGTCCCCACGCCCGCAGCCCTGATGCTGCCAGCGCTCTGCTCCGGGAGCTGAGTGTCCCTCTCTGTTCCAGGCCCTGTCCAGCAGCGTCAGCTCCAGCAAGCTCTTCTCCAGCAGCACCGCCCCTCACGAGACCTCGTTCGGAGAGGAGGTGGAGGTGCACAACCTCCTCATCATCGACCAGCACACCTTCGAAGGTGCGGGCGCTCATCTGCTCCCTGGACGCGGCCGCCGGGGCCCGATGTGTTTCAGAGCTTGGTGGACACTGTGCTAGCCCGGCCCCGGCGAGGGGGCAGGAGGGCGGGGCCCCTCGGGCCAGGGCAGGCTGGTGGGGAGTCTGGGGAACAGGAGCAGCAGGAGGTGTGGGGGGCCCCTCAGGCCAGGGCAGGCTGGTGGGGAGTCTGGGGAACAGGAGCAGCAGGAGGTGTGGGGGGCCCCTCAGGCCAGGGCAGGCTGGTGGGGAGTCGGCGGGAGGACAGGAGCCGCAGGAGGGGGGTACACTGGCCCCACCTGGGCTCTGCCCGGAGCCTCGCTCTGAGCCTGGAGTGCAGGGTTCCGAGCGCGTGGGGTCATCGCCCGTCACCCTGTGCCCTCCTCGCAGTGCTCCACGCCCACCAGTTTCTGCAGAACGAGTATGCCCTCAGCCTGGTCTCCTGCAAGTTGGGCAAAGACCCCAACACGTACTTCATTGTGGGCACGGCCATGGTGTACCCGGAGGAGGCGGAGCCCAAGCAGGGCCGCATTGTGGTGTTTCAGTATTCGGACGGTGAGCGGCCCGGGCGCCAGCGGGAGCTCGGGGCTCCGAGAGGAGCAGGCTTCTGGGTTCCGAAGCAGCAGAACGTGTGGCAGGCAGTGCGCCACGAGCCACCCCAGAGCTGAACCAACTCACGGGGAGGTGGGCTGAGCCACCCCCTCTTGACGCGTCGCCTGAATGCGTCCGGAGGTGATGGGCAGCGGCTCCCGTTTCTGCTCCGGGAGGGCGGGACGGGCAGGAGGGTCTAGGGCTCCGGGAAGAGACGCTCCTGGTTGCTCAGCCGTTTAGGACTTCCGCCCCGCTTCGGGGCGTCGTGCTCATTCCCGTGCCTTCACGCCCTCCCCCGCCCGAGGCGGTCGTCCTGAAGACTAGCTTTCAGCCCGGAGCCCGGACCCGGTGGACGCCATGGGCTGGGTCTCCCTCTGAGAGCTGGGGACTTGCAGGCAGGGAGCCCGGGGACATGACCTTGAGGCTCATATGTCCATGTGGTGACCCAGTCTACACGGGCTGCTTCGTGCTGTCGGGGAGCTAGACGGGGGGGCTCTGTTTCCTTCAGATTAGCCAGCGCGGCTCCTCCAGAGGAGACTCAGAGTGTCTGTCCCCCCAGGAAAGCTGCAGACGGTGGCGGAGAAGGAGGTGAAGGGCGCCGTGTACTCCATGGTGGAGTTCAACGGGAAGCTGCTGGCCAGCATCAACAGCACGGTGAGCCAGCCCCGGGCCCGGGGGGCTGGGTTAGAGGTGTCGGGGTCATGCAGCCGCGGTCCGGGGGGCTGGGCTAGACGGGTGTCGGGGGTCATGCAGCCGGGGCCCGGGGGGCGGGGCTAGAGGTGTCGGGGGTCATGCAGCCGGGGCCCGGGGGGCGGGGCTAGAGGGGTCGGGCTTGGCTGTGGGCCGCAGGGGCCTCTGGCCCAAGTGCACGTGGGTTTGGGTCGGGCTCGGGAGGTTCCTGTGTGCGGAGGAGCCTCGTCCTCGTGGCGGCGGCTGCGTGGCCTCCCGGCCCACGGGGGTGCGCTGAGCCCTGCAGGTCAGGGGTTCTGTGGAGACTTGGTCCTGCGGGCACGCGGGGTGGCCTCGGTCTCCAGCCCCGTCCTCAGCAGGGCGGGCGGCAGGTGCCAGGCTTGTAGTCGTGACTTGGTCTTCCCGCGGCCGCCCCGTCCTGAGCTACCCAGCAGCCCCCGATTGGCCGCTCCAGAACACGACGCCCCTCCCCGGGACATCCGAGGGCTTGGGGCTCCGGGAGAGGTGCCGCTGTCACCGTGTCGCTTAGGAAGTCGGGGCAGAGACCACACCTGGGTTCGGTGTCCGTAGGCATCTTGCGAGGATGCCGGGTGCGGGATGAGGAAGGCGTGGGCGGAGACGGTGGCGGGCCGGTGAGTGGCGGTGAAGCTGAGGGTCCGGGTGACCGGGTCATGTGAGACCAGGAGGGGCTGAGCGTCAGTCAGGTCACCCGGGCTGAGAACTGGCCGTGGGCTCTAGGGGCGGGAGTCCGGGCGGCTTTGGTTGAGAGGTGAGAGGAGGGGACTGATGGGAGGGGGGGCTGCCGAGGCGAGGCAGAGAGGACTGGAGGATTGGACACCTGGGCACTTGGTAATGAAGGCGGAGAGCAAAGCGGAGGACAGGACTGTGGACAGACAGGACAGACAGCGCTCCAGCGAGGGCACACTGCTGCGGGCTGGCCCTGGCAGCGGGCAGTTAACAGGCTCTACTCGGAAAGTGGGGGGATCAGACGAGGTCCTGGTATTGGAAAGATGCTCTGGTGGATGCTAAAGTGACCAGGATGACGGGCCGCTGTGTGAGAGAGAAGGGGTGGGGGAAGTGGGAATGTCTGGTGGTGCTTAGCCAGGGGTGGGAGGGGGGATCCGAAAGGGCAGGCGAGGGGGTTCTGGGAGAGAAGGAGCCGATTGGGAGGCCCAGGGCCCTCGGGAAAGGTCTGGGTTTGCGTTAGAGCAACAGGTCCTGGGGCGGGGGGGGGGCGGGGGGCAGGCGGGGGGTGGCAGCGCGGGGGGAGCGGCTCTGCGGCTCGGGCTGGGGAGGGGCTGGGAGCTGTCGGGAGCTGTTGGTGGGGTCCGTGGCCGCTCAGAAAACGCCACAGGAGCCACGCGTGTAGTGTAACCGGTGAATGGAAGCAAAGAGAAGCAGGTGGAGTTAACTTAGTGATGCCTTTCAGTTAAGGCAGTCGATTCAGTATCCCTTAACGTGGGACAACGTGAAAGCTGTTAGTGAGGCGTTTTCCCTTTTTTCCAACTAAGGCTTCAGGCTGGTGTGGTTTGCGGTTACAGCGCATCTCTGCGGGGCCAGCCCACGCCGGCTGCTCTGTCCTCGTGGGGCTCGAGTCTAGCCCCTGGGCCAAGGGGGGTCTGGGGTTCGGTGTGTCCCACTGTCTCCATGGCTGTGGAGGGGGGTGTGGCGCTCCGGCCCCTTCTTCGCTCCACTGCGGCGGCGTGGAGGCCCGGAGGCGGGGTGTTCTGGGCCCCGGCCCCTGCAGGCGGAGGCTGGAGCCTGTGGCTGTGACTGGCTCCTGGAGGCCACACTGGAGCGAGGGTTCTTAGGCACATCTCAGACCATGGCTGCCGCGTCCTGTCCGGAGCCGCTTCCGTGCGAGGCCGGCGGTGGGGCCACGGGGCCGGGACCCTGCGGGACGGGGCGGCTTCCCCGGGAGCGGAGTGGTTCAGCCTGGGCTCTGCCGGGTGTCTGTCTGCGACCCCGAGCATCCTCCTGCTCTTGGCGGCGTGGCGGCAGCAGCACTGCGGGGGGGGGGGGGGGGACACCACTCGGAGCCTTTGTCACCGGGGCGGGTGCCTCCCTCACGTCCTCCGAGTTGGGTCGCGCACCGGTTCCAGGAACGCACATGTTTGAGAAGGGTTTGAACAGGTGGGTTGTGGGGAGGCAACCTTGTTCCTTTTTAAAAAAATATGTTTTATTGATTTTTTACAGAGAAGAAGGGAGCGAGATAGAGATAGAAAGTTAGAAACATCGCCGAAACCAGTTTGGCTCAGTGGATGGAGCGTCGGCCTGCGGACTGAAAGGTCCCGGGTTCGATTCCGGTCAAGGGCATGTACGTTGGCTGCAGGCACATCCTCAGTGGGGGGTGTGCAGGAGGCAGCTGATTGATGTTTCTCTCCCATCGTCATCGATGTTTCTGACTTTCTATCCCTCTCCTTTCCTCTCTGTGAAAAATCAATAAGATAAATTAAAAAAAAAAGTAAGTTAGAAACATCGACGAGAGAGAAACATCAATCAGCTCTTCCCCTCGCCCCCACTGGGGGTGTGCCTGCAACCAAGGTACATGCCCTTGACCGGAATCGAACCCGGGACCTTTCAGTCCGCAGGCCGACGCTCTACTCACTGAGCCACACCGGTCAGGGCAACCTTGTTCCTTTGTGATGGCAAAGTTGGAGATGGATCGTCTTTCTAGAATATTCTGCAGGCCAGCCCCCAACTCGGTCACAGGAGACCGTCTTGTCATCTCCACGGTGGTGCTGGCGTTACTGCTGACGCAGCATTTGTCTTGACGCCCCTTTTCGAGGAGAGGAAAACGGTGTCACAGTGTGAGGTGCTCGCTGCTTCCGTGGCTCGTGAACAGAAATGCGGGCGTGCTGACGCAGCCCCGGTCAGCCGGCCACGGCCCACGTGCCCGGTGGGGGGCCGGGGGCGGACAGGGCCGGCAGGCAGGGAGTGACCGGACGCGCCCCCAGGTGCGGCTGTACGAGTGGACCGCCGAGAAGGAGCTGCGCACCGAGTGCAACCACTACAACAACATCATGGCGCTCTACCTCAAGACCAAGGGCGACTTCATCCTGGTGGGCGACCTCATGCGCTCCGTGCTGCTGCTCGCCTACAAGCCCATGGAGGGCAACTTCGAGGAGGTACGGGCGCCGCGCCGCGCCGGCGTCTGGCGAGGGCACGTCTGGGCGGTGAGGGCTCCCCGCAGCCCCGCCCGAACCCCAGCCGCTCCGATCCTGGGCGATCGCAGCCAAAGGGCTGCGGCGGCCGGGTGGGGGGGCCCTCCGGCGTGGCCGTGGCCGTGGCCGTGGCCGAGCCCAGGCAGGGCCTCGGGGCAGGCTGGGTGTGTGGCCGGAGGCCGGCGGGCCCAGCCGGGTCAGCGGCTCCCGCCCTCGGCTGACCACTCTCCGCCCCCGCTCGCCGTCAGATCGCCCGGGACTTCAACCCCAACTGGATGAGCGCCGTGGAGATCCTGGACGACGACAACTTCCTGGGCGCCGAGAACGCCTTCAACCTGTTCGTGTGCCAGAAGGACAGGTGGGCGGCCGCGGGGAGGCGGGGCCCCCCCAGGCTGGGGTCCCCCAGAGCCCAGCCTCTTTCCGGGAGAACGGGCCACGAGCAGCCTCTCGGGGCGCCCGGCTGCGGGCACGGGGCGCAGGGGCTCCGGTGGTGAGTCTGTCCCGTCTTGCAGCGCCGCCACCACGGACGAGGAGCGGCAGCACCTGCAGGAGGTGGGGCTCTTCCACCTGGGCGAGTTCGTGAACGTCTTCTGCCACGGCTCCCTGGTCATGCAGAACCTGGGCGAGACGTCCACGCCCACGCAGGGCTCCGTGCTCTTCGGCACGGTCAACGGCATGATCGGTAAGCCCCCCCGCTGGGGCTCCTTCCCCCCCCCCCCCCCCCCCCCCCGCCTCGGAGGGAAGCGCATGGAGCGGGCCCACCTCTGCCCCCGGGCTGCCTCGCTGCCCACGCAGGCTCTGCGCTCAGGCTCCCTTTGCCCTGCAGGGCTGGTGACCTCCCTGTCCGAGAGCTGGTACAACCTCCTGCTGGACATGCAGAACCGGCTCAACAAGGTCATCAAAAGCGTGGGCAAGATCGAGCACTCCTTATATCCTTCCCGGGGAGCCTCCCCCACGGGCGGCCCACCTGCTCTGGACACGGCTGTGCAGGAACCGCAGCGGCTCCCGTGCGACCAGGCCCTGTTAGCTTAGAGGACAGACGGCTCCCGGCAGCCGTAGGGGGAGAGTGATTAACCCGTACGTGTCGGCCCGAGGCACCCGGCTCATCTTGGAACGGACATTTATGGCCCTGAAACCGCCTGCCTCTGGCCCTCCCGGCTTCGCAGGCCCAGCGGTCAGTTTCTATGACAACGTAGGAGCCTCTTTCAGAGACTGTGGGGGCACTAGAGTCGGAGGCCCCTCCTGGAGAGGCTGGCAGGAGCTGGGGAAGGTGAAGGAGCTGAAAACTCCAGAAGCCCAGGGATCAGCCCCCTTCCCACCCCCAGGGACACCCAGGATTCATGCAGCGGGACTTGGTTTACTGGGGGGGTTGGAGGGCCGCCTCCCGGCGGGAGGTGGGTGCAGCTGGGGCCCCTGCGGGAGTCTGGCATGGGGCATGCTGGGACAGGCGGTGTGGCCTGGCTGTGGCTGGTGGGGGCTGAGGTGTCGGGCCTCCCTGTCTCACTGAGCCTGGTGGGCTGAGCTGTGCAGACGGGGCTGGGCCTGGAGGAGGGGTTCTCCGGCGTGCACCCCGCCTGCCGACCTGCAGGCCCCCCCCCCCCCCCCCCCGGGAGCACTGCCCCTCGGCTCTGGAGCCTGAGCTGGACTCAGGAAGCCGTGGTGACAGTCGCCCTGGGAGAGCCTCCGGGTCTGTGGCTTCCAGAGGGTCCAGGGCGCAGCGAGGCGGCCAGGCGGCCTGTCCTCTTCTCGTCCCTGGGCTCAGCCTGTGGCCGAGCAGAGGGGGTACTGAGGTCGGGCATCTCCGCGGACGGCACCCTCCTTAACTCCCCCACCTGGAGGTCCTTCCACACGGAGCGGAAGACAGAACCCGCCACCGGCTTCATCGACGGGGACCTGATCGAGAGTTTCCTGGACATCAGCCGGCCCAAGATGCAGGAGGTGGTGGCGAACCTTCAGGTGAGCTGTGGGCGTCCAGCCCGGGGCCGCCGCCGGCCGAGTGCGCTGGGACCGCTGGACCCGGCGCCTCCCTCCTCACTGCCCAGGGACCAGTAGCCCCCCCTTGTCTTGTCCTGCCGCCCGGGGTGTGGAGCCCCCCCAGGCGCCCGCACTGTACCACGGGGCCCTGCGCTTCAGCAACAAGGGCACCTTGGGCCATGTCGGGGTTCCGGCAGACCCGCAGGAGGCAGGGCCAGAGTCCCCCCGGGAAGAGGTGCCCAGGGCTGCAGTTTGGGGTGCTGCGGCCTGGAGGTGGCGCCTCTGGGGCCCACCCTGTCCTGAAGTGCTGAACCGCCCCGGCGGCAGCTCAGAGCCAGGCTCGTGGTCAGGCCGAACCCCAAGGGAGAGGTGTGGGCCTCGGACCCCTTCCCCGGGGGAGGCCCCGCGGCCGCACACCTCCCTCCCCCTTCTCCCTCCTCCCTCCGCAGTACGACGACGGCAGCGGCATGAAGCGGGAGGCCACGGCCGACGACCTGATCAAGGTGGTGGAGGAGCTGACGCGGATCCATTAGCCGTTAGCCAGGCGGCGCTCCCTCCGCAGACCCTCCGGGCGGCCTCGCCTCCCGGCCCCTCCCGCCGCTGTCCCAGCAGCCACGGCCCCCTGTGGGAATGGGGGCTGCTTAGAACTGCTCCCGCTCCCGGGACCCCTGGGAGTGTCCGTCTCCCAGGATTTTTAACGTCGCACCTGCTTCCAGCCCCACGGGGGACACCAGGCCCGGGTGCAGCCGCCCTCAGGGAGGGGTGCCTCCGCGGCTGAGGGGACGCTGTGTGCGTGTCGCTCGTGCGCTGTCCTCTGCTCTCTATTTAGGTTGGGGTGTGGGGTGCCTTGGGGACACGGGAAGAGGGGTGGGAAGTGTTCGTGGTCTTCGAAGTGAGGGCTTCCTTTTATTTCCTTCTGTTGCCTCTGAGAGCTCTGGGTCTGGAGACCCGACCACCAGGCCCGGGCGCCTGAGCGTAGAATCGAGATGGCGGGTGTCCCCAAACCCCAGCCCTCCTGTGTCGGGGGGCTGCCTGCCTCTGCAGCGAGGAGGGTGCGCGTGCCTGGTGGTTAGTTACCAAATAAAGTAGAGTCTAAGAAAGATGCGTCTCTGCTTTTCTCCTCCTGCCTGCCAACGCCGTGTCCTGGCCGCTCTGCCCAGCGTGTCCACGTCCACGTCCACGGCAGCTGCTAGTGGCCGGCCGCTGCCGCCAGAGCAGGTGCTCTTCCCCAGGTAGCAAGGTGCCCTCTGCTCCTCCTGTGCACCAGGGTTTGGATTCCTGGTCTGGGGCTGCCTGATGGCTGCCGTTTGCTTCCCAGCTGCCTGTCGGCCACCTGCTGGGCGGGGTGCTGGCTGCCTCCCCCGACACACCCCAAGGCCACGGGCAAGTAGCCCCTCATGCACCTCCCACCCTGCAGGTTCTGGCTCTATGTCCTTTGTGCCTTTGGTTTGAAAATACAAGCGTAGGCATATTTGGGGTCCCCCTTTCTGTCCAGCAGACAGCCTGTCTTTCAGCTCAGCGGGTCGGTATCTGGGCCCACATGCCGCCAGTGGTCCAGGACAATGAGGGCCGCTCTGCCCCCACGGTGCGGCCGGGCTGATCCCAGGCGGGTTGGCCGGCTCCTTGAAGACCAGCCTTTGATAGTTTCAGGAAAGTTGTGGTTTCAAGTTCAAAATGGTTTTGAGAGATTCCGGTGGGAAAGGAAAAGGCAAGGAAGCACCTCTGCTTTGGGGTCTTCGGAGCAAGTTCCTCCCGCGGAGACATTCCTCGCTTCATTGCCCTCCCCCTGCCCCCCTCCCGGGCTCTCCGAGGGGGCGGTGGAGGGGGGAACACAGGGTCTTTAAGGAAAGAAAAAATGAGCATCTCAAAACCACCGTTTGAACTTGAAGCTCAACACTGATTTGAATCCTTCAAGTCCGGGTGTGAATTGCAAAGGCCTGTCCCTGTGCGGCGACCGGCTCCGCCGCGGCGGGCACGCCGTCTCCAGGTGGTGACAAGTCCGGCACAGGCGGGCGCTGGGCTCCGAGGTGCCAGGACGCGGTGTGCTGTCGCGTGCCTCGCGGCGGGGCACCGAGCGGGCCGGAGGAGGAGCTGCGGACTCGGTCCGACTCCTGCAGTCTTGGCGTCCCTCACTCAGGATGGTCCGTCCATCTCTGGAAACCTGACATTCGCTGCCACACTCCCCACGCTTTCCCGTCGGCCCTCACGCGTCGCGGCGCCCGGCGTGAAGGCGTGAAGGCGTGAAGGCTGCCGTGGAGCTCTGCTGGCAGCGGGAGGCCCCTCCCCGCGGAGGCGCTGCCCCGAGGGCCCTTCGGGAGAAAAACAGAAACTAACTCGTCGCCAGCCAGAGGCCTTTCTAAAAATACATTTTACTGGCTTTTCACAGAGGAAGGGAGAGGGACAGAGTTAGAAACATGGATGAGAGAGAAACATCGATCAGCCGCCTCCTGCACACCCCCCACTGGGGGTGTCCCCGCAGCCAAGGTGCATGCCCTTGACCGGAATCGAACCCGGGACCCTTCGGTCCGCAGGCTGACACTATCCACCGAGTCACACCGGTTTTGGCCAGAACCAACACTGGGACCCCGCCTTCGGTGGAGGTCCCCTTTGTTCCTCAGAAGCCACAGGCCGCAGACGCAGGGAGGAAACACCGAACTGTGACAGGGACGTGACTAGTCCTCGGAGATGGCCGGTGCCAAGTTAGACTCTCGGGGTTCCAGCTTTGGAGCCTTGGGTCAAACAAGCCAAAGGACAAGCGAGGGGAAAGAGCAAAGCGGGGGAAGGAAGCAGACGCGATCAGCACAGCACGATGGACGCCGTAGGTCCGAGGAGCCGGGAACGTGGGGAAGGCCAGGTAGGAAGGGACCCTCTGCAATTCGCCCTCGGAATCTGCAGCACCGCCAGGACCCCGCCTCCTGAGGGGGACGGGCTTTTAGCACGCTGCGTCACAGCTGTCCCCGCCCTGGGACAGCCGGCAGGTGCGGGCGGGGTGCGGGGCTGCACCAAGCACTCCGGCTCTGGTGTGCGGGCGTGTGCAGAGCCGCACCGTGTGTGTCCCGTGTGAGTGTGAGGGCGTGCGGGTAGCTTCTGGGGCCAGGTGGGGCACCTACTGGACGTCGGTGGTGGTCTCGGTGGGCCGAGGGAGAGAAGCGCTTCCTGTTTACCCCAGAGCTCGGTCTGAACATGGCCATGGGAGGAGGGCCTGAAGCACTTGGTAAGCGGGGGGGGGGGGGGGGGGGGGGGGGGGGGGACGCAGTGTGAGGGGTGGAGGAGATCGGCACCTTCCAATGTCGGGCACAGCAGAGCCAAATACCAACAGCACAACAACTGAAATTGCCTTTGAGAGCCACATTTTTAAAACTTAAACTTCTAGCGCCGCTTCTGCACAATGGGCTGGCCCTGGTATTTCGCCCCTCATTCAAGGGGCGAAAGAGCCGCATGTGGCTCGCTGCCCTAGGGGGTCTGAGGCCCTTAGGACTCGGGATGGGCATAAACATGGACACTCCACGTAGGTGGCAGGATATTCTCGCGACCTGTTTCTGAGGATTGGTTGCTTAGCTCAGAAGATGCGTCAAGACTCAAGGTGAGCTGACCGACCTAAGGGTAAACATCTGCAAGAATTCGGTTCAGGTGGGGAGGTCGGCTTAGCTGCTTGTCCTATATAACAAAAGCATAATATGCAAATCGACCAAACAGCAGATCAACCAGTCGGCAGGGGGCGGGGCCAGTGAGCAGGTGGTGCCAGGCCAGCCAAGGCGCTTGCCGCCGGCGGCGGCGGGAGAAAACCGCGATGGGGGGCGAACAGTCGCCTCCCGCAGAGGGAGGGAGGCCGACAGCGCGGCCGCGGTGGGGTGATGGGGCGGTGCGGGGCCGATCCCACAGAGAAAGGCCGCTCAGGGGCTGCAGGGGGCGATGAGGTTCGTGCCGCCCCCTGATCCTGATTGGCCAGATCACCTCCCACCGAGGGAGGCCAGACTGTGCCTCAGGCCTCCTCCCGGGCCTAAGCCGTCAGTAGGACGTCCCCTGCGGACTCCTGGACTGTGAGAGGGTGCAGGCCAGGCTGAGGACCCCCCCCCCCCCCCCCCCCGCACCGAGCCTCTAGTATGTAATAAACAACATAAAAACACAACGAAAACACCTGAGGTTTTCCTCTGTTATGAACAAACAGCACCATGGGGCTGCCCCCAGGCCAAGTGTTAGTAAAAGTGCCCAGCACTCGCTGGTGTGGCCCAGTGGATAGAGCATTGGGCTGCACACTGAAAAGTCCCAGGTTCGATTCCAGTCAAGGCCACATCCCGGCTTGCAGGCTTGATCCCCCGTGGGGTGTGCAGGAGGCAGCCGATCAATGATTATCATCACCGATGTTTCCGTCTCTCCCTTTCTGTCTGAAGTCAATAAAAATATGAAAAAACAAGTAAAGGCATCCAAAAGGAAAAATGCAAGAATCCATCAATGTTAAGGACCTCGGAGAGGCCCCGCCCTCAGGACCAAAGGACCGGGTGGCCCAGTGGGAGGTGAGCGCACTCCCTGGCAGAGCAGCGATTCCAACCTGACTGGTCCCTCTTCAGGGCAGTGGGCCCTCATGCTGGGAATGCGGACGGACGGATGCAGAGCCTGACTCACCTGGGGACGGTGGCCAGGGACGACGCCCCAGCTAGAAGGGGAATGTCCTCCTCCGGGTGATCCCTCCTGTCATCGTCTGCTC
Source organism: Antrozous pallidus (assembly GCA_027563665.1). Lineage (NCBI taxonomy): Eukaryota > Metazoa > Chordata > Mammalia > Chiroptera > Vespertilionidae > Antrozous > Antrozous pallidus. Next base: position 1,994,525 of record CM050520.1, on the reverse strand, counting down.
CCCACTCCCCTCCCGCCGCAGGGGGGCGTCCTCCAAGCCCGGCTGGTGCCCATGGCCGCTCACTCGGGGTCGGGTAGACCTGCAGGCGGGCTGTGCCGGCCAGGACCGGCCCGCAGTGCAAGGACCCCGCACCTGGCCCCACACCTGGGGGCGCCACGGGCTCCGGTGCCAGCCCTGCTCCAACTCTGCCCCCCGCGGGCCTTAGTCCGCCGCCCAAGGCCCTGCTCCGGAGGCCGAACCCCGGACCCGGGGCGGGGGGGGGGGGGGGGGGGGAGGGGTGGGCCGAGGGCAAACCCCGCCCCCAGGGGTCCCCGATCTTTGACCCCATCCTGGCGCTGCGCCGTCCCAGGAGGCCGCAGGCGGGCGGGAGCGCTGGCCTTTGTGTGCTCCGCTCCGAGGCGCCGGAGACCCCCAGCCGCGCACGGGACCCCCTCGCGGCCCCCGGCCCCTCCCCCGGCGTCCCGGCCCCCTGCTCGGCTCCGCGTGCCAGCTCCGGGCGCCCTGGTTCGCTCCCCGCGGCGCCAGGAGGAGGGGCGAGCCCGGAGCCCCCCTCCCCCGCGGCGCCGGAGCCCGCCGGCCGGGGACGCCGCCCGTCATGTGGGCCGGACTGCTCCTGGCGGCCGCCGGCGTCGCGCTGCTGCTGCCGCCCGGGGCCCCGGCCCGCGGCCACACCGGGAGGCAGCCGTCCGGGCACCGCGGCGCGGAGAGGTGAGCGCCCCGCGCCCCGCCCTGCCCCGCCGCGGGGGCGCTCCCGGTGGAGAGGGGCGCCCGGAGCCGCCGCCGCCGGGAATCGGGGCTCCCCTCGGGGTCTGGTCCGCGCGGGGCGGTCCGCGGGGCCGGACAAAGAGACTGCGGCTGTGCCTCGCGCGCATCTCTGTGCCCGGTCCGAGCGGCCCGGCGCCGGGGAGCCCACCCGAGGTCGCCCCGAAGCGCGGACCTGGTCTCCGGTCGCGCAGCCCATGCGGGTGCTCCGCCTGGCGGGGCCTGGCTCCCGGCGCCGGCGCCCGGGGAGGGGGCCGCTCCCGGGCCGGCTCTGTGCGCCGCGGACCTTGGACCCGCGGGGTCTCTGGGGTCACGTTTCGATCTCCGCCCGTGGGTGCCGGCGGGGGTGGGGTGTTTGTCCCTTTGCTCTTCCCGACAGCTGAACACGTGTGTGCGGGATGCCGCTGCGGGGAGCCAGGTGGGGCGCGCGGCCTGGCGTGGGCCGCTGCCTGCGGGGTGGGGGCGGCCCTGCGGGGGGCGCAGCTCGCGGCTCACACGTGTGTGCCGCCACCCCCTCCGCCACCGCCACCGCCGGTGTCCGCTCAGATTCCGGGCTCGCCCTGCCACCTGTCTCCCGGCCATCCGCCGAGGCCCGGGGCGCCCAAACATCGGCCACAGGGGTGGCTCCCTTCCCTTCCCCAGAGGGTCTGAGGAGCGGGGGCGCAGCGCCTCCTTCCCAGCTGCTGAGATCGTCTCTGGGGCACAGGCGTGACTGCGGCCTCCCTGCTGGTCCCCTCCGCCAGGGCCCCCCTTTGCTGCGATGACCTCAGAGCAGCAGAGAACACGGAGCAAACCAATTCCTGCAGACTTGTCTGCACTGCCGCCCAGCTCCCGCTCAGACAGCTTGTCTCAGCTGGCAGGGGCTTCTCCTGGAGTGGGCTCCTCCCCAGAGTGGGGCTCCTCCCCGGAGTGGGCTTCTCCCCCGGAGTGGGCTCCTCCCCAGAGTGGGGCTCCTCCCCGGAGTGGGCACCTCTTCCAGAGTGAGGCTCCTCCCCAGAGTGGGGCTCCTCCCCGGAGTGGGCTTCTCCCCCAGAGTGGGCTTCTCCCCAGAGTGGGGCTCCTCCCCGGAGTGGGCTTCTCCCCGGAGTGGGGCTTCTCCCCAGAGTGTGGTTCCCCCCTGGAGTGGGGCTTCTCCCTGGAGTGGGGCTTCTCCTGGAGTGGGGCTCCTCTCCCCGGAGCAAGGTTTCTCCCTGGATTGGGTTTCTCCCCCCCGAGTGGGCTCCTCCCTGGAGTGGTCTTCTCCCGGAGTGGGGCTTCTCCCCAGAGTGGGGTTTCCCCCTGGAGTGGGGCTTCTCCCCAGGGTGGGGCTTCTCCCCAGAGCAGGGCTTCTCCCTGGAGTGGGGCTTCTCCCAGAGTGGGGCTCCTCTCCCCGGAGCGGGGTTTCTCCCTGGAGTGGGTTTCTCCCCCCCGAGTGGGCTCCTCCCTGGAGTGGTCTTCTCCCGGAGCGGGGCTTCTCCCCGGAGTGGGCTCCTCTCCGGAGTGGGCTTCTCCCCGGAGTGGGCTCCTCTCCAGAGTGGGCTTCTCCCCGGAGTGGGCTTCTCCCCGGAGTGGGCTCCTCCCCAGAGTGGGGCTCCTCCCCGGAGTGGGCTTCTCCCCGGAGTGGGGCTTCTCCCCAGAGTGTGGTTCCCCCCTGGAGTGGGGCTTCTCCCTGGATGGGGCTCCTCCCCGGAGTGGGCACCTCTTCCAAAGTGAGGCTCCTCCCCAGAGTGGGGCTCCTCCCCGGAGTGGGCTTCTCCCCCAGAGTGGGCTTCTCCCCGGAGTGGGCTCCTCTCCGGAGTGGTCTTCTCCCGGAGTGGGGCTTCTCCCCAGAGTGGGGTTTCTCCCCAGAGCAGGGCTTCTCCCTGGAGTGGGGCTTCTCCCGGAGTGGGGCTCCTCTCCCCGGAGCGGGGTTTCTCCCTGGAGTGGGTTTCTCCCCCCCGAGTGGGCTCCTCCCTGGAGTGGTCTTCTCCCGGAGCGGGGCTTCTCCCCGGAGTGGGCTCCTCCCCAGAGTGGGTTTCTCCCCCGGAACAGGGCTTCTCCCCAGAGAGGGGTGGGCCTGCCTTGCACATTGCGCCCTCAGCCCTGCGGCTGTGCCAGGGCCCTCGCGGGTGGTGCTCCCAGAGGCCTGGCCCGCACACCGTGCCCGTCAGCCCCCAGACCAGTGGAGCGCAGCTGGGAGGGTTCTGGTCCCGTTCTGCCGCGGGCCTCCCTGTGGGGCGGGCGGAGGGCTTTCCTCTGCTCATCCCAGACCCAGGCGCAGGCTGTCTGCGCCCCCTCCAGCCTGTGTCCCCCACGCCCCCCACCCGCACCCTCCTGCACACACGGCCCTCCCTGCGCCTCTTCCCCAGCCCAGCCCCCAGGAACCCCCTGCCCCCACTCGGAGCTCCGTGCCAGGCCTGTCCCCTGTCATGGCGCGTTTGTTCTCCCCTGGCTGCTTGTCTGCCCAGCGCCCCTGCGGGCAGGCATCTGGCTGTGGGAGGCTGTACTGTGGTGCCCCCTCCGGCAGCGGGCACAGCGGGCTCCTCACCCCTTTGGCACCCCCTCCCCCAGATGGCACCCGGGGAATGACGTGCCCAGCTGCCCTCCCCCTTCTGCGTTTTGCTGGCTTCTCTTCTCAACCTTTCCCTCAACAGCCGCTTAGTGAGCACCTACTGTGTGTCAGTGCTGCTCCTGGTGAGGAGGGGAGCAGAGACGGGGCCCTGGGCCGCAGGGGTGGTGGGGAGACCGTGGACAAAACCAACAAGTGGATAGCAGCTATGTCCCAGGGAGTGAGTGCCACCAAGGCGAATAAAGCGAGGTGAGGGTGCAAGGAAGGCCCCTGACTGAGACGGGGACGTGCGCAGAGACCTGGGTGCCAGGAGGGATGGGCCGGTGAGTCAGGAAGGGCCTGCGGCAGCCGTCCCTGCGGCTCTCCGTCCACTGCGGCTCTGCGGCCCTCTCAGGCCTCGCTCCTGGCCCCGTGGCCTGTGCCCTCCGGACACGTGTCTGCAGGACAGAGACGGTGCCCATGCTGCCTCCAGGCGGGCTGTCCCGGCCCTTTTTCTCCGGAAACTTCCGGTCGCCTCCCCTGCGGGGCCTCAGAGCTGCTTGTTGACTGACTGGCCGACCGACTGGGAGGCGCTCGCCCGCTGTGGACGCATCGGGACGCGGACGAGCTCTCTCCTCTCTTGCAGACGCCCGCTGGGCCCCCACGTCTGCCTCTCCGCGTTCGGGAGCGGCTGCTGTCCAGGCTGGGCGCCCTCCCTGGGCGGTGGGCACTGCATCCTTCGTAAGTGCCAGTCCCCGGGCCCCCTCCCTCCCTCCCTCCCTGGGCGGGGCAGACGGCCCGCCTCCCGCTCACTCCGTTCTCCCCCCAGCCCTCTGCTCCTTTGGCTGCGGGCGTGGCATCTGCATCGCTCCCAACGTCTGCTCTTGCCAGGATGGAGAGCAAGGGGCCACCTGCCCAGGTACCCGGGGCGGCGAGGGCTCAGGGAGGGCTCTGTGGGTGCGGACTGTGCGCCAGGCACTGGACACGGAGTCCTGGCGGGGCGTCTCCCCACAGCCCTAGTGGGCAGGCCCTCCTTCCGGCTGACGGATGAGGAGGCGGAGGCACAGAATCGGTGGCTAGTGAGTGGCCGAGCCGGGTTTAAGCTCAGGCCTGTTGGCCCCCAGCGGCACCTTCCCAGCAGACTCGGGAGGAGCCCTGGGGGTGGGGGCGGCTGGGTCCTGGCATGGTGCGGGCTCACTGTGTGCGGGGCCCGGGTGGTGTGCGCGCTCACTGTGTGCGGGACCCGGGCAGAGTGCAGGCTCACTGTGTGCGGGACTGGGCAGAGTGCGGGCTCACTGTGTGCGGGACCCGGGCAGAGTGCGGGCTCACTGTGTGCGGGGCCCGGGCAGAGTGCAGGCTCACTGTGTGCGGGACCCGGGCGGTGTGCGGGCTCACTGTGTGCGGGACCCGGGCGGTGTGCGGGCTCACTGTGTGCGGGACCCGGGCGGTGTGCGCGCTCACTGTGTGTGGGACCCCGGCAAGGTGCGGGCTCACTGTGTGCTGCCTGTTGCAGAGGCCCCCGGGCCGTGCGGGGAGTACGGCTGTGACCTGGCCTGTAACCATGGTGGCTGTCAGGAGGTGGCCCGAGTGTGCCCCCTGGGCTTCTCGATGACCGAGACGGCTGTTGGCATCAGGTGCTCCGGTAAGAGGCCGTGGGGGGCGGGGGAGGCGGCAGTGGGAGCGGCAGGGAGGGAGGGTGGAGCCAAGGCGCGTGTCCCCTGCTCTCTGCCTCTCCGGGCGCCGAGTGGGGGGCAGTGGGGCGCGTTACACACACACACACACCCCCGGGCCGAACCCCCGGGGCCTTGGGGGGCTGCCCGGACGCTGCTGCGGGCCGTGCCCTCTGAAAGACCGGAAAAGCGGAGCTCCAGATCTGCTCCGTAAAAGCCGGGTTGCTTGGCATTTCTTCTCCGACGCCAGCACCTCTTGAAGGTTCGGTTTTGAAAGAACCCCTTTCCTCCCCCGAGTGCAGGCCTCAGAGAGCTCCGGGGTGGCTGGGCCGGAAAGGAAGGGCAGTGGCCCCGGAGCCCAGCGTGGCCCCCAGCTGCTCCCCAGCCGCGTGGGCGAGAGAGAAGCTCTTTCCTGCCCTTCTCCTGGGGGCATACGTGTTCGAAAGCGTGTACGTGTGTGTGTGTGTGTGTGTGTGTGTGTGTGGCATGCATAGCTATGGGTTTTATGAGGTTAAAACCACCCCTTACCTATAGTTTTTGTGAGTTTTCTCGCTAGATGTGATACTGGAAGCATGAAATCCTTCAGCATGATTTTTAAAATATTTTTTTATCGATCTTTTTAGAGAGGAGGGGAGAGGGATTGAGAGTCAAACATCGATGAGAGAGAGACATCGATCAGCTGCCTCCTGCACGCCCCCCTCTGGGGATGTGCCCGCAACCAAGGTACATACATGCCCTTGGCCGGAATCGAACCCGGGACCCCTCAGTCCGCAGGCCGACGCTCTATCCACTGAGCCACACCGGTCAGGGCTACACCTGACTTTTAACAGCTACACATGCGGCCACGTGGTGTGCGCCCAGCTCTGTCCCCCGTTAGCCGGTCTGCGGTGCGTTCCGCCATCAGTGATGCCGCGACAGCGGGCTTCCGGGCGCCGGTCATGCCCGATCTGCCGGGCAGGGGCCTCGCCCGCTGGCTGCTGGCCTCCTCGCCCCGCCCTCGGGACGGCTGAAGTCGTGCCTCTTCCTCTGGTGCCTTTTGTGGGGAGCACTTTCTGCGCCCATTTCTGGTTGCAGAGCAGGCTGGGCCGAGGAGTAGCCAGAGGGCGATGTCACAGCGGGTCCGGGGTGGGGGTGAGGGTGGGGTGGGGGTGGGGGGCGTGCACCGGCCTCGGCCACCAGGGATCCCGGGGCTGGGGGCAGTCAGGCGGGCTTCTCGCGGCCGTGGCGTTCCGGAGGGCCGGGGGGCCTGGGGGCAGAGACTCCGGTGCAGACCAGAGCGGGCAGAGCCGTCCTGCAGGCCCTGCAGAGCCGGGTGGTCCTCGGCGGGGGAAGGGGTGCTGTGAAGCAGGGGTCGGGAGGTCTGCCTCCCAGCTCCCCTCACCTCTCAGCCCTGCACCTCCGGGAGCACTGCTTGTACCCAGTCACCTGTCCTGGGTGCTGCCCAGCCGAGCTTAACCAGTTCCCTAACCCTGAACCCCCCCCCCCCCCACTGCTCTTGTCAGGGTGGGCCCAGGTGGCCCCTCTGCTTCCCAGAGCTTTCTCAGATGCCCCTCCACCCCACAGCCCCTCTCCCCACTGGCCCCTCCCCACTGGCCCCTCCCCACTGGCCCCTCCCCACTGGCCCCTCTACCCTGCTGGCCCCTCCCCCACTGGCCCCTCCTCCATTGGCCCCTCCCCCCACTGGCCCCTCCTCCACTGGCCCCTCCACCTGGCTGGCCCCTTCCCCCACTGGTCTCTCCCCCACTGGTCCCTCCTCCATTGGCCCCTCCCCACTGGCCCCTCCCCCACTGGCCTCTCCTCCTGCCAGCCTCTCCCCCTGGGCCTCCTGGCCTCTGCCATCTCCCCGCTGTGCCCACTCACACTCCGCTGGGCCTGGGCGTTCCCTGCTGGCCCATCTCACCGTGTGGCCTCGAGGGCGTGTGCGTGGCTCCTGCCGGATCAGACCGGCACCATCTGGGAGTCAGCGCCGTGTCTCCGTCCCACGCGTGTCCTCAGTGTCCCCTGCGGGGCTGGGCGCACAGCGGGCCCCGCCAGCCTCCTGCCCACGCCCTGTGCCCTGCGCGGCTGCCCCGGGCGGGAACGGCTCAGCCCCAGGCATCCTCGTGGTCATCGGTCTGCGTGGGTCCGAGAGGAGGCCCGGCCCTCAGCCTCGCTCTCCGGGCTTCCCTGGTGGCCCGCCCGCGCTGATTCCGCCGCCCTGGCCTTTCTCCCGGGGGTGGGCACGGGGTCCGTGCGGGCGCTCTCCCCCCGCACCCGGCTCGGGCACCTCGGGCCACGCAAAGCCGTTTCCTCTCTCCCCAGACATCGACGAGTGTTCACACGCCTCCTGCGGGGGCCACTGCGTGAACACGGAGGGCGGCTTCGTGTGCGAGTGCGGGCCGGGCATGCAGCTGGCCGCCGACCGCCACAGCTGCCGAGGTGAGCGGCCGGGGCGGGGAGGTGGCTGCGGGGCCGGCGGGGACGGCCGGGCTCGGGTTCGGCCAGGAAGGGGCGGCCGCCTCAGGGCCCGGCCGGTGGGGAGGAACCTCGAGGCTGGGGCGGGGGTAGCTACGGGGCCCCACGGAAGAGGAGGCGTCTCCCCGCCGGCGGAGCAGGATGAGAGCGGTCTGCGCGCACAGCCCCTCACCATCGAGGGTGGCTCTCCCTGGCGGGAGTTGGGTGCGGAAGCACTCACCCACGAGGCAGCCACCGCCAGTCCCCCGGGCCCTGCGGGGCTCGCCTCTGTCCTCCGAAGTTGTCATCATTGTAAGAAACGGCTTAAAGGCCGCCAGCTCCAGGCCCTTCCCCGCTCCTGCTCCCTGCCCTCCCCCAGAGCGACCCGGGGTCTGAGCTCAGGTGACAAAACGCCGTGGGCCGGCGGCCGCAGCACCACAGGGTCAGCCTCAGGTGCTGGGGGTGGAAGTCCAGGTCCAGGTGCCGGCCACTCCCTTCCTGGTGAGAACCCTCTTCCTGGCTCGCACACGGCAGAGGGAGGGCGCCGGGCGCCGGGGTGAAGGGCAGGGCGACGTCGGCAGTCTGCAACTCCAGTTTCCCCAGCCCAGTGTCTTCTTCTAAGGGCACCGATCCCATCCTGAGGGCCCGGCCCTCCAGACCCCATCGAAACCGAACCCCAAAGGCCCCCCTCCTAACACCATTGCTAGGAGGTTATGGCTGTACCAGGTGAATTTGGGGGCACAGTTCATCCGTAGCACCTGGTTGTCAATCTGCCTGCCTCTCCCCAGCACGTGTACAGACACACACACTCACACACACACTCACACTCACACATTCACACACACACACACATTCACATACACTCACACACGTACCCTCTCTCACACATACACACACACACACTCACACTCACACACATTCACCAACACACTCACACTCACTCACACTCTCACACTCACACATTCACACACACACACACATTCACATACACACTCACACACACGTACCCTCTCTCACACATATACACACACTCACACACTCACACACATTCACCAACACACTCACACTCTCACACTCACACACACACTCACACACTAATACAGGGCGGGCTGCGGGCCTGATGGGAGAAGCCGGAAGACATGAACAGTTCCAGTCCCTTGCTAAGCACTCTGGCTGTGCTTTCTCCTCTCATCCTCCAGTTTATCTCTGAGGTTTGCTTCTGTTTTCCTGGTGGGAACACGGAGCCATGCAGACATTAGATAACTGGTCTGGGCCAGATCGGAGCTGGAGTTTGAACCCAGTAGTTCTGCTGCATGCTTCCTCCCAAAACCCACCCTGGTGATCTCTCCCAACAATCCCACAGCCCGCCCTGGGATCTCTCCCAACAATCCCACAGCCCGCCCTGGGATCTCTCCCATCAGTCCCACAGCCCGCCCTGGGATCTCTCCCATCAGTCCCACAGCCCGCCCTGGGATCTCTCCCAACAGTCCCACAGCCCGCCCTGGGATCTCTCCCATCAGTCTCACAGCCCGCCCTGGGATCTCTCCCAACAGTCCCACAGCCCGCCCTGGGATCTCTCCCATCAGTCCCACAGCCCGCCCTGGGATCTCTCCCATCAGTCCCACAGCCCGCCCTGGGATCTCTCCCATCAGTCCCACAGCCCGCCCTGGGATCTCTCCCATCAGTCCCACAGCCCGCCCTGGGATCTCTCCCATCAGTCCCACAGCCCGCCCTGGGATCTCTCCCATCAGTCCCACAGCCCGCCCTGGGATCTCTCCCAACAGTCCCACAGCCCGCCCTGGGATCTCTCCCATCAGTCTCACAGCCCGCCCTGGGATCTCTCCCAACAGTCCCACAGCCCGCCCTGGGATCTCTCCCATCAGTCCCACAGCCCGCCCTGGGATCTCTCCCATCAATCCCACAGCCCGCCCTGGGATCTCTCCCATCAATCCCACAGCCCGCCCTGGGATCTCTCCCATCAATCCCACAGCCCGCCCTGGGATCTCTCCCATCAGTCCCACAGCCCGCCCTGGGATCTCTCCCATCAGTCCCACAGCCCGCCCTGGGATCTCTCCCATCAGTCCCACAGCCCGCCCTGGGATCTCTCCCAACAGTCCCACAGCCCGCCCTGGGATCTCTCCCATCAGTCCCACAGCCCGCCCTGGGATCTCTCCCATCAGTCCCACAGCCCGCCCTGGGATCTCTCCCATCAGTCCCACAGCCCGCCCTGGGATCTCTCCCATCAGTCCCACAGCCCGCCCTGGGATCTCTCCCAACAGTCCCACAGCCCGCCCTGGGATCTCTCCCATCAGTCCCACAGCCCGCCCTGGGATCTCTCCCATCAGTCCCACAGCCCGCCCTGGGATCTCTCCCAACAGTCCCACAGCCCGCCCTGGGATCTCTCCCAACAGTCCCACAGCCCGCCCTGGGATCTCTACCATCAATCCCACAGCCCGCCCTGGGATCTCTCCCAACAATCCCACAGCCCGCCCTGGGATCTCTCCCATCAATCTCACAGCCCGCCCTGGGATCTCTCCCATCAGTCCCACAGCCCGCCGTGGGATCTCTCCCATCAGTCCCACAGCCCGCCCTGGGATCTCTCCCATCAGTCTCACAGCCCGCCCTGGGATCTCTCCCATCAGTCTCACAGCCCGCCCTGGGATCTCTCCCAACAATCCCACAGCCCGCCCTGGGATCTCTCCCATCAATCTCACAGCCCGCCCTGGGATCTCTCCCATCAGTCCCACAGCCCGCCGTGGGATCTCTCCCATCAGTCCCACAGCCCGCCCTGGGATCTCTCCCATCAGTCTCACAGCCCGCCCTGGGATCTCTCCCAACAATCCCACAGCCCGCCCTGGGATCTCTCCCATCAGTCTCACAGCCCGCCCTGGGATCTCTCCCATCAATCCCACAGCCCGCCCTGGGATCTCTACCATCAATCCCACAGCCCGCCCTGGGATCTCTCCCATCAATCTCACAGCCCGCCCTGGGATCTCTCCCATCAGTCTCACAGCCCGCCCTGGGATCTCTCCCAACAATCCCACAGCCCGCCCTGGGATCTCTCCCATCAGTCTCACAGCCCGCCCTGGGATCTCTCCCATCAGTCTCACAGCCCGCCCTGGGATCTCTCCCAACAATCCCACAGCCCGCCCTGGGATCTCTCCCAACAATCCCACAGCCCGCCCTGGGATCTCTCCCATCAGTCTCACAGCCCGCCCTGGGATCTCTCCCATCAGTCCCACAGCCCGCCCTGGGATCTCTCCCAACAGTCCCACAGCCCGCCCTGGGATCTCTCCCATCAGTCTCACAGCCCGCCCTGGGATCTCTCCCATCAGTCTCACAGCCCGCCCTGGGATCTCTCCCAACAATCCCACAGCCCGCCCTGGGATCTCTCCCATCAATCCCACAGCCCGCCCTGGGATCTCTCCCATCAATCTCACAGCCCGCCCTGGGATCTCTCCCATCAGTCTCACAGCCCGCCCTGGGATCTCTCCCATCAGTCCCACAGCCCGCCCTGGGATCTCTCCCAACAATCCCACAGCCCGCCCTGGGATCTCTCCCATCAGTCACACAGCCCGCCCTGGGATCTCTCCCAACAGTCCCACAGCCCGCCCTGGGATCTCTCCCATCAATCCCACAGCCCGCCCTGGGATCTCTCCATCAATCTCACAGCCCGCCCTGGGATCTCTCCCATCAGTCTCACAGCCCGCCCTGGGATCTCTCCCATCAGTCTCACAGCCCGCCCTGGGATCTCTCCCATCAGTCTCACAGCCCGCCCTGGGATCTCACCCATCAGTCTCACAGCCCGCCCTGGGATCTCTCCCATCAATCCCACAGCCCGCCCTGGGATCTCTCCCGTCAGTCCCACAGCCCGCCCTGGGATCTCTCCCATCAATCCCACAGCCCGCCCTGGCCATCTCTCCCGTCAATCCCACAGCCCGCCCTGGCCATCTCTCCCGTCAATCCCACAGCCCGCCCTGGCCATCTCTCCCGTCAATCCCACAGCCCGCCCTGGCCATCTCTCCCGTCAATCCCACAGCCCGCCCTGGCCATCTCTCCCGTCAATCCCACAGCCCGCCCTGGTGATCTCTCCCGTCAATCCCACAGCCCGCCCTGGTGATCTCTCCCGTCAATCCCACAGCCCGCCCTGGGATCTCTCCCGTCAATCCCACAGCCCGCCCTGGGATCTCTCCCGTCCGTCCCACAGCCCGCCCTGGGATCTCTCCCGTCCGTCCCACAGCCCGCCCTGGGATCTCTCCCGTCCGTCCCACAGCCCGCCCTGGGATCTCTCCCGTCAGTCCCACAGCCCGCCCTGGGATCTCTCCCGTCAGTCCCACAGCCCGCCCTGGGATCTCTCCCGTCAGTCCCACAGCCCGCCCTGGGATCTCTCCCGTCAGTCCCACAGCCCGCCCTGGGATCTCTCCCGTCAGTCCCACAGCCCGCCCTGGGATCTCTCCCGTCAGTCCCACAGCCCGCCCTGGGATCTCTCCCGTCAGTCCCACAGCCCGCCCTGGGATCTCTCCCAACAGTCCCACAGCCCGCCCTGGGATCTCTCCCAACAGTCCCACAGCCCGCCCTGGGATCTCTCCCAACAATCCCACAGCCCGCCCTGGGATCTCTCCCATCAGTCTCACAGCCCGCCCTGGGATCTCTCCCATCAATCCCACAGCCCGCCCTGGGATCTCTCCCCATCAGTCTCACAGCCCGCCCTGGGATCTCTCCCATCAATCCCACAGCCCGCCCTGGGATCTCTCCCATCAATCCCACAGCCCGCCCTGGGATCTCTCTCATCAATCCCACAGCCCGCCCTGGGATCTCTCCCATCAGTCTCACAGCCCGCCCTGGGATCTCTCCCATCAGTCTCACAGCCCGCCCTGGGATCTCTCCCATCAGTCCCACAGCCCGCCCTGGGATCTCTCCCAACAATCCCACAGCCCGCCCTGGGATCTCTCCCAACAGTCCCACAGCCCGCCCTGGGATCTCTCCCATCAGTCCCACAGCCCGCCCTGGGATCTCTCCCATCAGTCCCACAGCCCGCCCTGGGATCTCTCCCATCAATCCCACAGCCCGCCCTGGGATCTCTCCCATCAATCCCACAGCCCGCCCTGGGATCTCTCCCATCAATCCCACAGCCCGCCCTGGGATCTCTCCCAACAATCCCACAGCCCGCCCTGGGATCTCTCCAAATAATCTCACAGCCCGCCCTGGGATCTCTCCCATCAATCTCACAGCCCGCCCTGGGATCTCTCCCATCAATCCCACAGCCCGCCCTGGTATCTCTCCCATCAGTCTCACAGCCCGCCCTGGGATCTCTCCCATCAATCCCACAGCCCGCCCTGGTATCTCTCCCATCAGTCTCACAGCCCGCCCTGGTATCTCTCCCATCAATCCCACAGCCCGCCCTGGGGATCTCTCCCATCAGTCTCACAGCCCGCCCTGGGGATCTCTCCCATCAATCCCACAGCCCGCCCTGGGATCTCTCCCCATCAGTCTCACAGCCCGCCCTGGGATCTCTCCCATCAATCCCACAGCCCGCCCTGGGATCTCTCCCATCAATCCCACAGCCCGCCCTGGGATCTCTCTCATCAATCCCACAGCCCGCCCTGGGATCTCTCCCATCAGTCGCACAGCCCGCCCTGGGATCTCTCCCATCAGTCTCACAGCCCGCCCTGGGATCTCTCCCATCAGTCTCACAGCCCGCCCTGGGATCTCTCCCAACAATCCCACAGCCCGCCCTGGGATCTCTCCCATCAGTCCCACAGCCCGCCCTGGGATCTCTCCCATCAGTCCCACAGCCCGCCCTGGGATCTCTCCCATCAGTCCCACAGCCCGCCCTGGGATCTCTCCCATCAATCCCACAGCCCGCCCTGGGATCTCTCCCATCAATCCCACAGCCCGCCCTGGGATCTCTCCCATCAATCCCACAGCCCGCCCTGGGATCTCTCCCAACAATCCCACAGCCCGCCCTGGGATCTCTCCAAATAATCTCACAGCCCGCCCTGGGATCTCTCCCATCAATCTCACAGCCCGCCCTGGGATCTCTCCCATCAATCCCACAGCCCGCCCTGGTATCTCTCCCATCAGTCTCACAGCCCGCCCTGGTATCTCTCCCATCAATCCCACAGCCCGCCCTGGGGATCTCTCCCATCATTCTCACAGCCCGCCCTGGGGATCTCTCCCATCAATCCCACAGCCCGCCCTGGCCATCTCTCCCGTCAATCCCACAGCCCGCCCTGGCCATCTCTCCCGTCAATCCCACAGCCCGCCCTGGCCATCTCTCCCGTCAATCCCACAGCCCGCCCTGGCCATCTCTCCCGTCAATCCCACAGCCCGCCCTGGCCATCTCTCCCGTCAATCCCACAGCCCGCCCTGGTGATCTCTCCCGTCAATCCCACAGCCCGCCCTGGGATCTCTCCCATCAGTCCCACAGCCCGCCCTGGGATCTCTCCCGTCAATCCCACAGCCCGCCCTGGGATCTCTCCCGTCAGTCCCACAGCCCGCCCTGGGATCTCTCCCGTCCGTCCCACAGCCCGCCCTGGGATCTCTCCCGTCAGTCCCACAGCCCGCCCTGGGATCTCTCCCGTCAGTCCCACAGCCCGCCCTGGGATCTCTCCCGTCAGTCCCACAGCCCGCCCTGGCCATCTCTCCCGTCAATCCCACAGCCCGCCCTGGTGATCTCTCCCGTCAATCCCACAGCCCGCCCTGGGATCTCTCCCGTCAGTCCCACAGCCCGCCCTGGGATCTCTCCCGTCAATCCCACAGCCCGCCCTGGGATCTCTCCCGTCAGTCCCACAGCCCGCCCTGGGATCTCTCCCGTCCGTCCCACAGCCCGCCCTGGGATCTCTCCCGTCCGTCCCACAGCCCGCCCTGGGATCTCTCCCGTCCGTCCCACAGCCCGCCCTGGGATCTCTCCCTTCAGTCCCACAGCCCGCCCTGGGATCTCTCCCGTCAGTCCCACAGCCCGCCCTGGGATCTCTCCCGTCAGTCCCACAGCCCGCCCTGGGATCTCTCCCGTCAGTCCCACAGCCCGCCCTGGGATCTCTCCCGTCAGTCCCACAGCCCGCCCTGGGATCTCTCCCGTCAGTCCCACAGCCCGCCCTGGGATCTCTCCCGTCAGTCCCACAGCCCGCCCTGGGATCTCTCCCAACAGTCCCACAGCCCGCCCTGGGATCTCTCCCAACAGTCCCACAGCCAGCCCTGGGATCTCTCCCAACAATCCCACAGCCCGCCCTGGGATCTCTCCCATCAGTCTCACAGCCCGCCCTGGGATCTCTCCCATCAGTCCCACAGCCCGCCCTGGGATCTCTCCCCATCAGTCTCACAGCCCGCCCTGGGATCTCTCCCATCAATCCCACAGCCCGCCCTGGGATCTCTCCCATCAATCCCACAGCCCGCCCTGGGATCTCTCTCATCAATCCCACAGCCCGCCCTGGGATCTCTCGCATCAGTCACACAGCCCGCCCTGGGATCTCTCCCATCAGTCTCACAGCCCGCCCTGGGATCTCTCCCATCAGTCCCACAGCCCGCCCTGGGATCTCTCCCAACAATCCCACAGCCCGCCCTGGGATCTCTCCCATCAGTCCCACAGCCCGCCCTGGGATCTCTCCCATCAATCCCACAGCCCGCCCTGGGATCTCTCCCATCAGTCCCACAGCCCGCCCTGGGATCTCTCCCATCAATCCCACAGCCCGCCCTGGGATCTCTCCCATCAATCCCACAGCCCGCCCTGGGATCTCTCCCATCAATCCCACAGCCCGCCCTGGGATCTCTCCCATCAATCCCACAGCCCGCCCTGGGATCTCTCCCAACAATCCCACAGCCCGCCCTGGGATCTCTCCAAATAATCTCACAGCCCGCCCTGGGATCTCTCCCATCAATCCCACAGCCCGCCCTGGGATCTCTCCCATCAATCCCACAGCCCGCCCTGGTATCTCTCCCATCAGTCTCACAGCCCGCCCTGGTATCTCTCCCATCAATCCCACAGCCCGCCCTGGTATCTCTCCCATCAATCCCACAGCCCGCCCTGGGGATCTCTCCCATCAGTCTCACAGCCCGCCCTGGGGATCTCTCCCATCAATCCCACAGCCCGCCCTGGCCATCTCTCCCGTCAATCCCACAGCCCGCCCTGGCCATCTCTCCCGACAATCCCACAGCCCGCCCTGGCCATCTCTCCCGTCAATCCCACAGCCCGCCCTGGCCATCTCTCCCGTCAATCCCACAGCCCGCCCTGGCCATCTCTCCCGTCAATCCCACAGCCCGCCCTGGCCATCTCTCCCGTCAATCCCACAGCCCGCCCTGGCGATCTCTCCCGTCAATCCCACAGCCCGCCCTGGCGATCTCTCCCGTCAATCCCACAGCCCGCCCTGGCGATCTCTCCCGTCAATCTCACAGCCCGCCCTGGTGATCTCTCCCGTCAATCCCACAGCCCGCCCTGGGATCTCTCCCGTCAATCCCACAGCCCGCCCTGGGATCTCTCCCGTCCGTCCCACAGCCCGCCCTGGGATCTCTCCCGTCCGTCCCACAGCCCGCCCTGGGATCTCTCCCGTCCGTCCCACAGCCCGCCCTGGGATCTCTCCCGTCCGTCCCACAGCCCGCCCTGGGATCTCTCCCGTCCGTCCCACAGCCCGCCCTGGGATCTCTCCCGTCCGTCCCACAGCCCGCCCTGGGATCTCTCCCGTCAGTCCCACAGCCCGCCCTGGGATCTCTCCCGTCAGTCCCACAGCCCGCCCTGGGATCTCTCCCGTCAGTCCCACAGCCCGCCCTGGGATCTCTCCCGTCAGTCCCACAGCCCGCCCTGGGATCTCTCCCGTCAGTCCCACAGCCCGCCCTGGGATCTCTCCCGTCAGTCCCACAGCCCGCCCTGGGATCTCTCCCGTCAGTCCCACAGCCCGCCCTGGGATCTCTCCCGTCAGTCCCACAGCCCGCCCTGGGATCTCTCCCGTCAGTCCCACAGCCCGCCCTGGGATCTCTCCCAACAGTCCCACAGCCCGCCCTGGGATCTCTCCCAACAGTCCCACAGCCCGCCCTGGGATCTCTCCCAACAGTCTCACAGCCCGCCCTGGGATCTCTCCCATCAGTCCCACAGCCCGCCCTGGGATCTCTCCCATCAGTCTCACAGCCCGCCCTGGGATCTCTCCCATCAGTCTCACAGCCCGCCCTGGGATCTCTCCCATCAGTCTCACAGCCCGCCCTGGGATCTCTCCCATCAGTCTCACAGCCCGCCCTGGGATCTCTCCCATCAGTCCCACAGCCCGCCCTGGGATCTCTCCCGTCAGTCTCACAGCCCGCCCTGGGATCTCTCCCGTCAGTCCCACAGCCCGCCCTGGGATCTCTCCCGTCAGTCCCACAGCCCGCCCTGGGATCTCTCCCGTCAATCCCACAGCCCGCCCTGGCCATCTCTCCCGTCAATCCCACAGCCCGCCCTGGCCATCTCTCCCGTCAATCCCACAGCCCGCCCTGGCCATCTCTCCCGTCAATCCCACAGCCCGCCCTGGCCATCTCTCCCGTCAATCCCACAGCCCGCCCTGGTGATCTCTCCCGTCAATCCCACAGCCCGCCCTGGTGATCTCTCCCGTCAATCCCACAGCCCGCCCTGGGATCTCTCCCGTCAATCCCACAGCCCGCCCTGGGATCTCTCCCATCAGTCCCACAGCCCGCCCTGGGATCTCTCCCATCAGTCTCACAGCCCGCCCTGGGATCTCTCCCATCAGTCTCACAGCCCGCCCTGGGATCTCTCCCATCAGTCTCACAGCCCGCCCTGGGATCTCTCCCATCAGTCTCACAGCCCGCCCTGGGATCTCTCCCATCAATCCCACAGCCCGCCCTGGGATCTCTCCCGTCAGTCCCACAGCCCGCCCTGGGATCTCTCCCGTCAGTCCCACAGCCCGCCCTGGCCATCTCTCCCGTCAATCCACAGCCCGCCCTGGCCATCTCTCCCGTCAATCCCACAGCCCGCCCTGGCCATCTCTCCCGTCAATCCCACAGCCCGCCCTGGCCATCTCTCCCGTCAATCCCACAGCCCGCCCTGGCCATCTCTCCCGTCAATCCCACAGCCCGCCCTGGTGATCTCTCCCGTCAATCCCACAGCCCGCCCTGGTGATCTCTCCCGTCAATCCCACAGCCCGCCCTGGGATCTCTCCCGTCCGTCCCACAGCCCGCCCTGGGATCTCTCCCGTCCGTCCCACAGCCCGCCCTGGGATCTCTCCCGTCCGTCCCACAGCCCGCCCTGGGATCTCTCCCGTCCGTCCCACAGCCCGCCCTGGGATCTCTCCCGTCCGTCCCACAGCCCGCCCTGGGATCTCTCCCGTCCGTCCCACAGCCCGCCCTGGGATCTCTCCCGTCCGTCCCACAGCCCGCCCTGGGATCTCTCCCGTCCGTCCCACAGCCCGCCCTGGGATCTCTCCCGTCAGTCCCACAGCCCGCCCTGGGATCTCTCCCGTCAGTCCCACAGCCCGCCCTGGGATCTCTCCCGTCAGTCCCACAGCCCGCCCTGGGATCTCTCCCGTCCGTCCCACAGCCCGCCCTGGGATCTCTCCCGTCAGTCCCACAGCCCGCCCTGGGATCTCTCCCGTCAGTCCCACAGCCCGCCCTGGGATCTCTCCCGTCAGTCCCACAGCCCGCCCTGGGATCTCTCCCAACAGTCCCACAGCCCGCCCTGGGATCTCTCCCAACAGTCCCACAGCCCGCCCTGGGATCTCTCCCAACAGTCCCACAGCCCGCCCTGGGATCTCTCCCATCAGTCTCACAGCCCGCCCTGGGATCTCTCCCATCAATCCCACAGCCCGCCCTGGGATCTCTCCCCATCAGTCTCACAGCCCGCCCTGGGATCTCTCCCATCAATCCCACAGCCCGCCCTGGGATCTCTCCCATCAATCCCACAGCCCGCCCTGGGATCTCTCCCATCAGTCCCACAGCCCGCCCTGGGATCTCTCCCATCAGTCCCACAGCCCGCCCTGGGATCTCTCCCATCAGTCCCACAGCCCGCCCTGGGATCTCTCCCATCAGTCCCACAGCCCGCCCTGGGATCTCTCCCATCAGTCCCACAGCCCGCCCTGGGATCTCTCCCATCAGTCCCACAGCCCGCCCTGGGATCTCTCCAAATAATCTCACAGCCCGCCCTGGGATCTCTCCAAATAATCTCACAGCCCGCCCTGGGATCTCTCCCATCAATCCCACAGCCCGCCCTGGTATCTCTCCCATCAATCCCACAGCCCGCCCTGGTATCTCTCCCATCAGTCTCACAGCCCGCCCTGGGGATCTCTCCCATCAGTCTCACAGCCCGCCCTGGGGATCTCTCCCATCAGTCTCACAGCCCGCCCTGGCCATCTCTCCCGTCAATCCCACAGCCCGCCCTGGCCATCTCTCCCGTCAATCCCACAGCCCGCCCTGGCCATCTCTCCCGTCAATCCCACAGCCCGCCCTGGCCATCTCTCCCGTCAATCCCACAGCCCGCCCTGGCCATCTCTCCCGTCAATCCCACAGCCCGCCCTGGTGATCTCTCCCGTCAATCCCACAGCCCGCCCTGGTGATCTCTCCCGTCAATCCCACAGCCCGCCCTGGGATCTCTCCCGTCAATCCCACAGCCCGCCCTGGGATCTCTCCCGTCCGTCCCACAGCCCGCCCTGGGATCTCTCCCGTCCGTCCCACAGCCCGCCCTGGGATCTCTCCCGTCCGTCCCACAGCCCGCCCTGGGATCTCTCCCGTCCGTCCCACAGCCCGCCCTGGGATCTCTCCCGTCCGTCCCACAGCCCGCCCTGGGATCTCTCCCGTCCGTCCCACAGCCCGCCCTGGGATCTCTCCCGTCAGTCCCACAGCCCGCCCTGGGATCTCTCCCGTCAGTCCCACAGCCCGCCCTGGGATCTCTCCCGTCAGTCCCACAGCCCGCCCTGGGATCTCTCCCGTCAGTCCCACAGCCCGCCCTGGGATCTCTCCCGTCAGTCCCACAGCCCGCCCTGGGGTCTCTCCCGTCAGTCCCACAGCCCGCCCTGGGATCTCTCCCGTCAGTCCCACAGCCCGCCCTGGGATCTCTCCCGTCAGTCCCACAGCCCGCCCTGGGATCTCTCCCGTCAGTCCCACAGCCCGCCCTGGGATCTCTCCCGTCAGTCCCACAGCCCGCCCTGGGATCTCTCCCGTCAGTCCCACAGCCCGCCCTGGGATCTCTCCCGTCAGTCCCACAGCCCGCCCTGGGATCTCTCCCGTCAGTCCCACAGCCCGCCCTGGGATCTCTCCCGTCAGTCCCACAGCCCGCCCTGGGATCTCTCCCGTCAGTCCCACAGCCCGCCCTGGGATCTCTCCCGTCAGTCCCACAGCCCGCCCTGGGATCTCTCCCGTCAGTCCCACAGCCCGCCCTGGGATCTCTCCCGTCAGTCCCACAGCCCGCCCTGGGATCTCTCCCGTCAGTCCCACAGCCCGCCCTGGGATCTCTCCCGTCAGTCCCACAGCCCGCCCTGGGATCTCTCCCGTCAGTCCCACAGCCCGCCCTGGGATCTCTCCCGTCAGTCCCACAGCCCGCCCTGGGATCTCTCCCGTCAGTCCCACAGCCCGCCCTGGGATCTCTCCCGTCAGTCCCACAGCCCGCCCTGGGATCTCTCCCGTCAGTCCCACAGCCCGCCCTGGGATCTCTCCCGTCAGTCCCACAGCCCGCCCTGGGATCTCTCCCGTCAGTCCCACAGCCCGCCCTGGGATCTCTCCCGTCAGTCCCACAGCCCGCCCTGGGATCTCTCCCGTCAGTCCCACAGCCCGCCCTGGGATCTCTCCCAACAGTCCCACAGCCCGCCCTGGGATCTCTCCCCACAGTCCCACAGCCCGCCCTGGGATCTCTCCCAACAGTCCCACAGCCCGCCCTGGGATCTCTCCCAACAGTCCCACAGCCCGCCCTGGGATCTCTCCCATCAGTCCCACAGCCCGCCCTGGGATCTCTCCCATCTGTCCCACAGCCCGCCCTGGGATCTCTCCCATCAGTCCCACAGCCCGCCCTGGGATCTCTCCCAACAGTCCCACAGCCCGCCCTGGGATCTCTCCCAACAGTCCCACAGCCCGCCCTGGGATCTCTCCCAACAGTCCCACAGCCCGCCCTGGGATCTCTCCCATCAGTCCCACAGCCCGCCCTGGGATCTCTCCCGTCAGTCCCACAGCCCGCCCTGGGATCTCTCCCATCAGTCCCACAGCCCGCCCTGGGATCTCTCCCATCAGTCCCACAGCCCTCCCTGGGATCTCTCCCAACAGTCCCACAGCCCTCCCGGGGATCTCTCCCGTCAGTCCCACAGCCCGCCCTGGGATCTCTCCCAACAGTCCCACAGCCCGCCCTGGGATCTCTCCCAACAGTCCCACAGCCCGCCCTGGGATCTCTCCCAACAGTCCCACAGCCCGCCCTGGGATCTCTCCCATCAATCCCACAGCCCGCCCTGGGATCTCTCCCAACAATCCCACAGCCCGCCCTGGGATCTCTCCCATCAATCCCACAGCCCGCCCTGGGATCTCTCCCATCAATCCCACAGCCCGCCCTGGGATCTCTCCCATCAGTCCCACAGCCCGCCCTGGGATCTCTCCCATCAGTCCCACAGCCCTCCCTGGGATCTCTCCCATCAGTCCCACAGCCCTCCCTGGGATCTCTCCCAACAGTCCCACAGCCCGCCCTGGGATCTCTCCCATCAGTCCCACAGCCCGCCCTGGGATCTCTCCCAACAGTCCCACAGCCCGCCCTGGGATCTCTCCCAACAGTCCGACAGCCCGCCGTGGGAGCTCTCCCAACAGTCCCACAGCCCGCCCTGGGATCTCTACCATCAATCCCACAGCCCGCCCTGGGATCTCTCCCAACAATCCCACAGCCCGCCCTGGGATCTCTCCCATCAGTCCCACAGCCCGCCCTGGGATCTCTCCCATCAGTCCCACAGCCCGCCCTGGGATCTCTCCCATCAGTCCCACAGCCCGCCGTGGGATCTCTCCCATCAGTCCCACAGCCCGCCGTGGGATCTCTCCCATCAGTCCCACAGCCCGCCCTGGGATCTCTCCCAACAGTCCCACAGCCCGCCCTGGGATCTCTCCCATCAGTCCCACAGCCCGCCCTGGGATCTCTCCCATCAGTCCCACAGCCCGCCCTGGGATCTCTCCCATCAGTCCCACAGCCCGCCCTGGGATCTCTCCCAACAGTCCCACAGCCCGCCCTGGGATCTCTCCCATCAATCCCACAGCCCGCCCTGGGATCTCTCCCATCAATCCCACAGCCCGCCCTGGGATCTCTCCCATCAGTCCCACAGCCCGCCCTGGGATCTCTCCCATCAGTCCCACAGCCCGCCCTGGGATCTCTCCCATCAGTCCCACAGCCCGCCCTGGGATCTCTCCCATCAGTCCCACAGCCCGCCCTGGGATCTCTCCCATCAGTCCCACAGCCCGCCCTGGGATCTCTCCCGTCAGTCCCACAGCCCGCCCTGGGATCTCTCCCGTCAGTCCCACAGCCCGCCCTGGGATCTCTCCCGTCAGTCCCACAGCCCGCCCTGGGATCTCTCCCGTCAGTCCCACAGCCCGCCCTGGGATCTCTCCCTTCAGTCCCACAGCCCGCCCTGGGATCTCTCCCGTCAGTCCCACAGCCCGCCCTGGGATCTCTCCCGTCAGTCCCACAGCCCGCCCTGGGATCTCTCCCGTCAGTCCCACAGCCCGCCCTGGGATCTCTCCCGTCAGTCCCACAGCCCGCCCTGGGATCTCTCCCGTCAGTCCCACAGCCCGCCCTGGGATCTCTCCCGTCAGTCCCACAGCCCGCCCTGGGATCTCTCCCGTCAGTCCCACAGCCCGCCCTGGATCTCTCCCGTCAGTCCCACAGCCCGCCCTGGGATCTCTCCCAACAGTCCCACAGCCCGCCCTGGGATCTCTCCCAACAGTCCCACAGCCCTCCCTGGGATCTCTCCCATCAGTCCCACAGCCCGCCCTGGGATCTCTCCCATCAGTCCCACAGCCCTCCCTGGGATCTCTCCCATCAGTCCCACAGCCCTCCCTGGGATCTCTCCCATCAGTCCCACAGCCCTCCCTGGGATCTCTCCCAACAGTCCCACAGCCCGCCCTGGGATCTCTCCCATCAGTCTCACAGCCCGCCCTGGGATCTCTCCCAACAGTCCCACAGCCCGCCCTGGGATCTCTCCCAACAGTCCCACAGCCCGCCCTGGGATCTCTCCCAACAGTCCCACAGCCCGCCCTGGGATCTCTACCATCAATCCCACAGCCCGCCCTGGGATCTCTCCCAACAATCCCACAGCCCGCCCTGGGATCTCTCCCATCAGTCCCACAGCCCGCCCTGGGATCTCTCCCATCAGTCCCACAGCCCGCCCTGGGATCTCTCCCATCAGTCCCACAGCCCGCCGTGGGATCTCTCCCATCAGTCTCACAGCCCGCCGTGGGATCTCTCCCATCAGTCTCACAGCCCGCCCTGGGATCTCTCCCAACAGTCCCACAGCCCGCCCTGGGATCTCTCCCATCAGTCCCACAGCCCGCCCTGGGATCTCTCCCATCAGTCCCACAGCCCGCCCTGGGATCTCTCCCATCAGTCCCACAGCCCGCCCTGGGATCTCTCCCAACAGTCCCACAGCCCGCCCTGGGATCTCTCCCATCAATCCCACAGCCCGCCCTGGGATCTCTCCCATCAATCCCACAGCCCGCCCTGGGATCTCTCCCATCAGTCCCACAGCCCGCCCTGGGATCTCTCCCATCAGTCTCACAGCCCGCCCTGGGATCTCTCCCATCAGTCCCACAGCCCGCCCTGGGATCTCTCCCATCAGTCTCACAGCCCGCCCTGGGATCTCTCCCATCAGTCCCACAGCCCGCCCTGGGATCTCTCCCGTCAGTCCCACAGCCCGCCCTGGGATCTCTCCCGTCAGTCCCACAGCCCGCCCTGGGATCTCTCCCGTCAGTCCCACAGCCCGCCCTGGGATCTCTCCCGTCAGTCCCACAGCCCGCCCTGGGATCTCTCCCGTCAGTCCCACAGCCCGCCCTGGGATCTCTCCCGTCAGTCCCACAGCCCGCCCTGGGATCTCTCCCGTCAGTCCCACAGCCCGCCCTGGGATCTCTCCCGTCAGTCCCACAGCCCGCCCTGGGATCTCTCCCGTCAGTCCCACAGCCCGCCCTGGGATCTCTCCCGTCAGTCCCACAGCCCGCCCTGGGATCTCTCCCGTCAGTCCCACAGCCCGCCCTGGGATCTCTCCCGTCAGTCCCACAGCCCGCCCTGGGATCTCTCCCGTCAGTCCCACAGCCCGCCCTGGGATCTCTCCCAACAGTCCCACAGCCCGCCCTGGGATCTCTCCCAACAGTCCCACAGCCCGCCCTGGGATCTCTCCCAACAGTCCCACAGCCCGCCCTGGGATCTCTCCCAACAGTCCCACAGCCCGCCCTGGGATCTCTCCCAACAGTCCCACAGCCCGCCCTGGGATCTCTCCCATCAGTCCCACAGCCCGCCCTGGGATCTCTCCCAACAGTCCCACAGCCCGCCCTGGGATCTCTCCCAACAGTCCCACAGCCCGCCCTGGGATCTCTCCCAACAGTCCACAGCCCGCCCTGGGATCTCTCCCAACAGTCCCACAGCCCGCCCTGGGATCTCTCCCAACAGTCCCACAGCCCGCCCTGGGATCTCTCCCATCAGTCCCACAGCCCGCCCTGGGATCTCTCCCATCAGTCCCACAGCCCGCCCTGGGATCTCTCCCAACAGTCCCACAGCCCGCCCTGGGATCTCTCCCATCAGTCCCACAGCCCGCCCTGGGATCTCTCCCATCAGTCCCACAGCCCGCCCTGGGATCTCTCCCATCAGTCCCACAGCCCGCCCTGGGATCTCTCCCAACAGTCCCACAGCCCGCCCTGGGATCTCTCCCATCAGTCCCACAGCCCGCCCTGGGATCTCTCCCATCAGTCCCACAGCCCGCCCTGGGATCTCTCCCAACAGTCCCACAGCCCGCCCTGGGATCTCTCCCAACAGTCCCACAGCCCGCCCTGGGATCTCTACCATCAATCCCACAGCCCGCCCTGGGATCTCTACCATCAATCCCACAGCCCGCCCTGGGATCTCTCCCATCAATCCCACAGCCCGCCCTGGGATCTCTCCCATCAATCCCACAGCCCGCCCTGGGATCTCTCCCATCAGTCCCACAGCCCGCCCTGGGATCTCTCCCATCAGTCCCACAGCCCGCCCTGGGATCTCTCCCATC
Source organism: Antrozous pallidus (assembly GCA_027563665.1). Lineage (NCBI taxonomy): Eukaryota > Metazoa > Chordata > Mammalia > Chiroptera > Vespertilionidae > Antrozous > Antrozous pallidus. The sequence continues at coordinate 1,969,974 of CM050520.1, read as the reverse complement.
AGTCCCACAGCCCGCCCTGGGATCTCTCCCATCAGTCTCACAGCCCGCCCTGGGATCTCTCCCAACAGTCCCACAGCCCGCCCTGGGATCTCTCCCAACAATCCCACAGCCCGCCCTGGGATCTCTCCCAACAGTCCCACAGCCCGCCCTGGGATCTCTCCCATCAGTCCCACAGCCCGCCCTGGGATCTCTCCCATCAGTCCCACAGCCCGCCCTGGGATCTCTCCCAACACTCCCACAGCCCGCCCTGGGATCTCTCCCATCAATCCCACAGCCCGCCCTGGGATCTCTCCCATCAATCCCACAGCCCGCCCTGGGATCTCTCCCATCAGTCTCACAGCCCGCCCTGGGATCTCTCCCAACAATCCCACAGCCCGCCCTGGGATCTCTCCCATCAGTCTCACAGCCCGCCCTGGGATCTCTCCCATCAGTCTCACAGCCCGCCCTGGGATCTCTCCCATCAGTCTCACAGCCCGCCCTGGGATCTCTCCCATCAATCCCACAGCCCGCCCTGGGATCTCTCCCATCAATCCCACAGCCCGCCCTGGGATCTCTCCCATCAATCCCACAGCCCGCCCTGGGATCTCTCCCGTCAGTCCCACAGCCCGCCCTGGGATCTCTCCCGTCAGTCCCACAGCCCGCCCTGGGATCTCTCCCGTCAGTCCCACAGCCCGCCCTGGGATCTCTCCCGACAGTCCCACAGCCCGCCCTGGGATCTCTCCCGACAGTCCCACAGCCCGCCCTGGGATCTCTCCCATCAGTCCCACAGCCCGCCCTGGGATCTCTCCCAACAGTCCCACAGCCCGCCCTGGGATCTCTCCCATCAGTCCCACAGCCCGCCCTGGGATCTCTCCCATCAGTCCCACAGCCCGCCCTGGTATCTCTCCCATCAGTCCCACAGCCCGCCCTGGGATCTCTCCCATCAGTCCCACAGCCCGCCCTGGGATCTCTCCCATCAGTCTCACAGCCCGCCCTGGGATCTCTCCCATCAGTCCCACAGCCCGCCCTGGGATCTCTCCCAACAGTCCCACAGCCCGCCCTGGGATCTCTCCCATCAGTCCCACAGCCCGCCCTGGGATCTCTCCCATCAGTCCCACAGCCCGCCCTGGGATCTCTCCCAACAGTCCCACAGCCCGCCCTGGGATCTCTCCCAACAGTCCCACAGCCCGCCATGGGATCTCTCCCATCAGTCCCACAGCCCGCCCTGGGATCTCTCCCATCAGTCCCACAGCCCGCCCTGGGATCTCTCCCAACAGTCCCACAGCCCGCCCTGGGATCTCTCCCAACAGTCCCACAGCCCGCCCTGGGATCTCTCCCAACAGTCCCACAGCCCGCCCTGGGATCTCTCCCAACAGTCCCACAGCCCGCCCTGGGATCTCTCCCATCAATCCCACAGCCCGCCCTGGGATCTCTCCCATCAGTCCCACAGCCCGCCCTGGGATCTCTCCCATCAGTCCCACAGCCCGCCCTGGGATCTCTCCCATCAGTCTCACAGCCCGCCCTGGGATCTCTCCCATCAGTCTCACAGCCCGCCCTGGGATCTCTCCCATCACTCTCACAGCCCGCCCTGGGATCTCTCCCATCAGTCCCACAGCCCGCCCTGGGATCTCTACCATCAGTCCCACAGCCCGCCCTGGGATCTCTCCCAACAATCCCACAGCCCGCCCTGGGATCTCTCCCATCAGTCCCACAGCCCGCCCTGGGATCTCTCCCATCAGTCCCACAGCCCGCCCTGGGATCTCTCCCATCAGTCCCACAGCCCGCCGTGGGATCTCTCCCATCAGTCTCACAGCCCGCCGTGGGATCTCTCCCATCAGTCTCACAGCCCGCCCTGGGATCTCTCCCAACAGTCCCACAGCCCGCCCTGGGATCTCTCCCATCAGTCCCACAGCCCGCCCTGGGATCTCTCCCATCAGTCTCACAGCCCGCCCTGGGATCTCTCCCATCAGTCCCACAGCCCGCCCTGGGATCTCTCCCAACAGTCCCACAGCCCGCCCTGGGATCTCTCCCATCAATCCCACAGCCCGCCCTGGGATCTCTCCCATCAATCCCACAGCCCGCCCTGGGATCTCTCCCATCAGTCTCACAGCCCGCCCTGGGATCTCTCCCATCAGTCCCACAGCCCGCCCTGGGATCTCTCCATCAGTCCCACAGCCCGCCCTGGGATCTCTCCCATCAGTCTCACAGCCCGCCCTGGGATCTCTCCCATCAGTCTCACAGCCCGCCCTGGGATCTCTCCCGTCAGTCCCACAGCCCGCCCTGGGATCTCTCCCGTCAGTCCCACAGCCCGCCCTGGGATCTCTCCCGTCAGTCCCACAGCCCGCCCTGGGATCTCTCCCGTCAGTCCCACAGCCCGCCCTGGGATCTCTCCCGTCAGTCCCACAGCCCGCCCTGGGATCTCTCCCGTCAGTCCCACAGCCCGCCCTGGGATCTCTCCCGTCAGTCCCACAGCCCGCCCTGGGATCTCTCCCGTCAGTCCCACAGCCCGCCCTGGGATCTCTCCCGTCAGTCCCACAGCCCGCCCTGGGATCTCTCCCGTCAGTCCCACAGCCCGCCCTGGGATCTCTCCGTCAGTCCCACAGCCCGCCCTGGGATCTCTCCCGTCAGTCCCACAGCCCGCCCTGGGATCTCTCCCGTCAGTCCCACAGCCCGCCCTGGGATCTCTCCCGTCAGTCCCACAGCCCGCCCTGGGATCTCTCCCAACAGTCCCACAGCCCGCCCTGGGATCTCTCCCAACAGTCCCACAGCCCTCCCTGGGATCTCTCCCATCAGTCCCACAGCCCGCCCTGGGATCTCTCCCATCAGTCCCACAGCCCGCCCTGGGATCTCTCCCATCAGTCCCACAGCCCTCCCTGGGATCTCTCCCATCAGTCCCACAGCCCTCCCTGGGATCTCTCCCAACAGTCCCACAGCCCGCCCTGGGATCTCTCCCATCAGTCTCACAGCCCGCCCTGGGATCTCTCCCAACAGTCCCACAGCCCGCCCTGGGATCTCTCCCAACAGTCCCACAGCCCGCCCTGGGATCTCTCCCAACAGTCCCACAGCCCGCCCTGGGATCTCTACCATCACTCCCACAGCCCGCCCTGGGATCTCTCCCAACAATCCCACAGCCCGCCCTGGGATCTCTCCCATCAGTCCCACAGCCCGCCCTGGGATCTCTCCCATCAGTCCCACAGCCCGCCCTGGGATCTCTCCCATCAGTCCCACAGCCCGCCGTGGGATCTCTCCCATCAGTCTCACAGCCCGCCGTGGGATCTCTCCCATCAGTCTCACAGCCCGCCCTGGGATCTCTCCCAACAGTCCCACAGCCCGCCCTGGGATCTCTCCCATCAGTCCCACAGCCCGCCCTGGGATCTCTCCCATCAGTCTCACAGCCCGCCCTGGGATCTCTCCCATCAGTCCCACAGCCCGCCCTGGGATCTCTCCCAACAGTCCCACAGCCCGCCCTGGGATCTCTCCCATCATTCCCACAGCCCGCCCTGGGATCTCTCCCATCAATCCCACAGCCCGCCCTGGGATCTCTCCCATCAGTCTCACAGCCCGCCCTGGGATCTCTCCCATCAGTCTCACAGCCCGCCCTGGGATCTCTCCCATCAGTCCCACAGCCCGCCCTGGGATCTCTCCCATCAGTCTCACAGCCCGCCCTGGGATCTCTCCCATCAGTCTCACAGCCCGCCCTGGGATCTCTCCCGTCAGTCCCACAGCCCGCCCTGGGATCTCTCCCGTCAGTCCCACAGCCCGCCCTGGGATCTCTCCCGTCAGTCCCACAGCCCGCCCTGGGATCTCTCCCGTCAGTCCCACAGCCCGCCCTGGGATCTCTCCCGTCAGTCCCACAGCCCGCCCTGGGATCTCTCCCGTCAGTCCCACAGCCCGCCCTGGGATCTCTCCCGTCAGTCCCACAGCCCGCCCTGGGATCTCTCCCGTCAGTCCCACAGCCCGCCCTGGGATCTCTCCCGTCAGTCCCACAGCCCGCCCTGGGATCTCTCCCATCAGTCCCACAGCCCGCCCTGGGATCTCTCCCATCAGTCCCACAGCCCGCCCTGGGATCTCTCCCATCAGTCCCACAGCCCGCCGTGGGATCTCTCCCATCAGTCTCACAGCCCGCCCTGGGATCTCTCCCAACAATCCCACAGCCCGCCCTGGGATCTCTCCCAACAATCCCACAGCCCGCCCTGGGATCTCTCCCAACAGTCCCACAGCCCGCCCTGGGATCTCTCCCATCAGTCCCACAGCCCGCCCTGGGATCTCTCCCATCAGTCCCACAGCCCGCCCTGGGATCTCTCCCAACAATCCCACAGCCCGCCCTGGGATCTCTCCCATCAATCCCACAGCCCGCCCTGGGATCTCTCCCATCAATCCCACAGCCCGCCCTGGGATCTCTCCCATCAGTCTCACAGCCCGCCCTGGGATCTCTCCCAACAATCCCACAGCCCGCCCTGGGATCTCTCCCATCAGTCTCACAGCCCGCCCTGGGATCTCTCCCATCAGTCTCACAGCCCGCCCTGGGATCTCTCCCATCAGTCTCACAGCCCGCCCTGGGATCTCTCCCATCAATCCCACAGCCCGCCCTGGGATCTCTCCCATCAATCCCACAGCCCGCCCTGGGATCTCTCCCATCACTCCCACAGCCCGCCCTGGGATCTCTCCCATCAGTCCCACAGCCCGCCCTGGGATCTCTCCCGTCAGTCCCACAGCCCGCCCTGGGATCTCTCCCGTCAGTCCCACAGCCCGCCCTGGGATCTCTCCCGACAGTCCCACAGCCCGCCCTGGGATCTCTCCCGACAATCCCACAGCCCGCCCTGGGATCTCTCCCATCAGTCCCACAGCCCGCCCTGGGATCTCTCCCAACAGTCCCACAGCCCGCCCTGGGATCTCTCCCATCAGTCCCACAGCCCGCCCTGGGATCTCTCCCATCAGTCCCACAGCCCGCCCTGGGATCTCTCCCATCAGTCCCACAGCCCGCCCTGGGATCTCTCCCATCAGTCCCACAGCCCGCCCTGGGATCTCTCCATCAGTCCCACAGCCCGCCCTGGGATCTCTCCCATCAGTCCCACAGCCCGCCCTGGGATCTCTCCCAACAGTCCCACAGCCCGCCCTGGGATCTCTCCCATCAGTCCCACAGCCCGCCCTGGGATCTCTCCCATCAGTCCCACAGCCCGCCCTGGGATCTCTCCCAACAGTCCCACAGCCCGCCCTGGGATCTCTCCCAACAGTCCCACAGCCCGCCCTGGGATCTCTCCCATCAGTCCCACAGCCCGCCCTGGGATCTCTCCCATCAGTCCCACAGCCCGCCCTGGGATCTCTCCCAACAGTCCCACAGCCCGCCCTGGGATCTCTCCCAACAGTCCCACAGCCCGCCCTGGGATCTCTCCCAACAGTCCCACAGCCCGCCCTGGGATCTCTCCCAACAGTCCCACAGCCCGCCCTGGGATCTCTCCCATCAATCCCACAGCCCGCCCGGGGATCTCTCCCATCAGTCCCACAGCCCGCCCTGGGATCTCTCCCATCAGTCCCACAGCCCGCCCTGGGATCTCTCCCATCAGTCTCACAGCCCGCCCTGGGATCTCTCCCATCAGTCTCACAGCCCGCCCTGGGATCTCTCCCATCACTCTCACAGCCCGCCCTGGGATCTCTCCCATCAGTCCCACAGCCCGCCCTGGGATCTCTACCATCAATCCCACAGCCCGCCCTGGGATCTCTCCCAACAATCCCACAGCCCGCCCTGGGATCTCTCCCATCAGTCCCACAGCCCGCCCTGGGATCTCTCCCATCAGTCCCACAGCCCGCCCTGGGATCTCTCCCATCAGTCCCACAGCCCGCCGTGGGATCTCTCCCATCAGTCTCACAGCCCGCCGTGGGATCTCTCCCATCAGTCTCACAGCCCGCCCTGGGATCTCTCCCAACAGTCCCACAGCCCGCCCTGGGATCTCTCCCATCAGTCCCACAGCCCGCCCTGGGATCTCTCCCATCAGTCTCACAGCCCGCCCTGGGATCTCTCCCATCAGTCCCACAGCCCGCCCTGGGATCTCTCCCAACAGTCCCACAGCCCGCCCTGGGATCTCTCCCATCAATCCCACAGCCCGCCCTGGGATCTCTCCCATCAATCCCACAGCCCGCCCTGGGATCTCTCCCATCAGTCTCACAGCCCGCCCTGGGATCTCTCCCATCAGTCTCACAGCCCGCCCTGGGATCTCTCCCATCAGTCTCACAGCCCGCCCTGGGATCTCTCCCAACAATCCCACAGCCGGCCCTGGGATCTCTCCCATCAGTCTCACAGCCCGCCCTGGGATCTCTCCCATCAGTCCCACAGCCCGCCCTGGGATCTCTCCCAACAGTCCCACAGCCCGCCCTGGGATCTCTCCCATCAATCCCACAGCCCGCCCTGGGATCTCTCCCATCAGTCCCACAGCCCGCCCTGGGATCTCTCCCATCAGTCCCACAGCCCGCCCTGGGATCTCTCCCATCAGTCCCACAGCCCGCCCTGGGATCTCTCCCATCAGTCCCACAGCCCGCCCTGGGATCTCTCCCATCAGTCCCACAGCCCGCCCTGGGATCTCTCCCATCAGTCCCACAGCCCGCCCTGGGATCTCTCCCATCAGTCTCACAGCCCGCCCTGGGATCTCTCCCATCAGTCTCACAGCCCGCCCTGGGATCTCTCCCAACAGTCCCACAGCCCGCCCTGGGATCTCTCCCAACAATCCCACAGCCCGCCCTGGGATCTCTCCCATCAGTCTCACAGCCCGCCCTGGGATCTCTCCCAACAATCCCACAGCCCGCCCTGGGATCTCTCCCATCAATCCCACAGCCCGCCCTGGGATCTCTCCCATCAGTCTCACAGCCCGCCCTGGGATCTCTCCCAACAATCCCACAGCCCGCCCTGGGATCTCTCCCATCAGTCTCACAGCCCGCCCTGGGATCTCTCCCATCAGTCTCACAGGCCGCCCTGGGATCTCTCCCATCAATCCCACAGGCCGCCCTGGGATCTCTCCCATCAATCCCACAGCCCGCCCTGGGATCTCTCCCATCAATCTCACAGCCCGCCCTGGGATCTCTCCCATCAGTCCCACAGCCCGCCCTGGGATCTCTCCCATCAGTCCCACAGCCCGCCCTGGGATCTCTCCCAACAGTCCCACAGCCCGCCCTGGGATCTCTCCCATCAGTCTCACAGCCCGCCCTGGGATCTCTCCCAACAGTCCCACAGCCCGCCCTGGGATCTCTCCCATCAATCCCACAGCCCGCCCTGGGATCTCTCCCATCAATCCCACAGCCCGCCCTGGGATCTCTCCCATCAATCCCACAGCCCGCCCTGGGATCTCTCCCATCACTCCCACAGCCCGCCCTGGGATCTCTCCCATCACTCCCACAGCCCGCCCTGGGATCTCTCCCATCACTCCCACAGCCCGCCCTGGGATCTCTCCCATCAGTCTCACAGCCCGCCCTGGGATCTCTCCCATCAGTCCCACAGCCCGACCTGGGATCTCTCCCATCAGTCCCACAGCCCGCCCTGGGATCTCTCCCATCAGTCCCACAGCCCGCCCTGGGATCTCTCCCATCAGTCCCACAGCCCGCCCTGGGATCTCCCCCAACAATCCCACAGCCCGCCCTGGGATCTCCCCCATCAGTCTCACAGCCCGCCCTGGGATCTCTCCCATCAATCCCACAGCCCGCCCTGGGATCTCTCCCATCAATCCCACAGCCCGCCCTGGGATCTCTCCCATCAATCCCACAGCCCGCCCTGGGATCTCTCCCATCAATCCCATAGCCCGCCCTGGGATCTCTCCCATCAGTCTCACAGCCCGCCCTGGGATCTCTCCCATCAATCCCACAGCCCGCCCTGGGATCTCTCCCCTCAGTCCCACAGCCCGCCCTGGGATCTCTCCCATCAGTCCCACAGCCCGCCCTGGGATCTCTCCCATCATTCCCACAGCCCGCCCTGGGATCTCTCCCAACAATCCCACAGCCCGCCCTGGGATCTCTCCCATCAATCCCACAGCCCGCCCTGGCCATCTCTCCCATCAATCCCACAGCCCGCCCTGGGATCTCTCCCATCAATCCCACAGCCCGCCCTGGGATCTCTCCCATCAATCCCACAGCCCGCCCTGGGATCTCTCCCATCAATCCCACAGCCCGCCCTGGGATCTCTCCCATCAATCCCACAGCCCGCCCTGGGATCTCTCCCAACAATCCCACAGCCCGCCCTGGGATCTCTCCCATCAATCCCACAGCCCGCCCTGGGATCTCTCCCATCAATCCCACAGCCCGCCCTGGGATCTCTCCCATCAATCCCACAGCCCGCCCTGGGATCTCTCCCATCAGTCTCACAGCCCGCCCTGGGATCTCTCCCATCAATCCCACAGCCCGCCCTGGGATCTCTCCCATCAGTCTCACAGCCCGCCCTGGGGATCTCTCCCATCAATCCCACAGCCCGCCCTGGCCTTCTCTCCCGTCAATCCCACAGCCCGCCCTGGCCATCTCTCCCGTCAATCCCACAGCCCGCCCTGGCCATCTCTCCCGTCAATCCCACAGCCCGCCCTGGCCATCTCTCCCGTCAATCCCACAGCCCGCCCTGGCCATCTCTCCCGTCAATCCCACAGCCCGCCCTGGCCATCTCTCCCGTCAATCCCACAGCCCGCCCTGGCCATCTCTCCCGTCAATCTCACAGCCCGCCCTGGTGATCTCTCCCGTCAATCCCACAGCCCGCCCTGGGATCTCTCCCGTCAATCTCACAGCCCGCCCTGGGATCTCTCCCAACAATCCCACAGCCCGCCCTGGGATCTCTCCCGTCCGTCTCACAGCCCGCCCTGGGATCTCTCCCGTCCGTCTCACAGCCCGCCCTGGGATCTCTCCCGTCAGTCCCACAGCCCGCCCTGGGATCTCTCCCGTCAGTCCCACAGCCCGCCCTGGGATCTCTCCCATCAATCCCACAGCCCGCCCTGGGATCTCTACCATCAATCCCACAGCCCGCCCTGGGATCTCTCCCATCAATCCCACAGCCCGCCCTGGGATCTCTACCATCAATCCCACAGCCCGCCCTGGGATCTCTCCCATCACTCCCACAGCCCGCCCTGGGATCTCTCCCATCACTCCCACAGCCCGCCCTGGGATCTCTCCCATCACTCCCACAGCCCGCCCTGGGATCTCTCCCATCAGTCTCACAGCCCGCCCTGGGATCTCTCCCGTCAGTCTCACAGCCCGCCCTGGGATCTCTCCCATCAATCCCACAGCCCGCCCTGGGATCTCTCAAGAGAGATCCACAAGAGGCCCACAAGAATGGGCTGCACTTGGGAGATGGCAAGGATTTAAGCCGGAGAATAGGTGAGGGGCAAGGGAAGCCGTGGGAAGGGTGCCCAAGTTTGTGAACCGGTGCCGAATTGGAGCTTGTGGGAGCCGAGGAGGGAGAGGTCCATGGTCAGAGGTGCCCTTCGGGGGGCTGTGCAGTGGGAGGCCGGGGGGAGAGCACGGGGGAAGGCAGGGAGGTGCGCGAGGCTGCTGTTCTCCAGACTCTAGCTCAGTCGTCCCCAGCCTTTTCCTGGCCACACCCTCCCCCAAGCACCTCTAACATCCTAATACCCCCCTCCTCCTGTGACATATAGTTCTTATTATTCAAAAAGTGAACTGTGCGCGTGGAGGAAGCCTAAAAGGCCATGAACTTGGTCTAAACAAGCTTCCTAAGAGCAGGGCATCCACGAAGGAGAAAAAGAAAAGAACGCAAAGACGGGAAGTCCTGAGGAAGAAATCACTAAGAAACTTTACAATAATAATAATAGGAAGTGATAGGGAAGAATAGCAAATAAAGTTTCAAATCACATAATAGAGAACTGAAATGGATAAACTGTCACAGTATCTATTTACATACTGTATACGAGGCCCTCGGGACCAGAAGAAATGCAAAAAACTCACTGTGAGTAACTCATTCTCAAATTGACCCCGTCAAAGTCTGATCGCCCCCCTGTGTGTGGGGGTGCCCCGGGCCGGGAACCACTGCTCTGGAGAAGACGCCCGGGGCGAGGATATGAGGGGGTGGAGGGAATGCTGACCAGGGGGGGCTGAGGAGTCGATACACGGAGTGTGGGCAGAGAGGATGGGGTTCGGATGGTCCCCCCAGACCCTGCGTGGGGCAGGAGATGCGATGAGAGAGGAGGGACCTCATGTTTACACCATGCTGCCGTGGTGGGAAGAGCCGAAGCCTCACCCGTTCCCTCCAGACATGGACGAGTGCCTGGGGACCCCGTGCCAGCAGAGATGCAGAAACAGCATTGGCAGCTACCGGTGTTCCTGCAGACCCGGCTTCCATCTCCACGGCAACCGGCACTCCTGTGTAGGTGAGGTGGGAGGACCCTGACGTCTTCGCACTTAGGCTGCCCCCTGGGAAGAGGGACCGAGCAGGGACAAGGACAGGTACCTTCCAGCACCAGGCCCCACCCTGTGGCAGGCAGACGGACCTCTTGTCCCCCATCCTGTGAGCACCTGAGCCTTCGCCCAGGCCGTCTCCTCCCGGATACACCCCAGGGCCCTCTCTGCCCCCGTTTTCTTGGCTGCTGCCCCTTGGTGACGAGAGCACATCACGCCTTAGTGCCTCTGGTGTAGGAGGCCGGTCTTCTCGGCCCGTCGGCGGGCATCTCCAGCAAGGGACTGGTGTGGCTGGCGCTGGGCTCCGGGGTGCAGGGGGGGTCCCAGGGGCCTGAAAAAGGACCTCGTTGCCGGCCTGGGTGTGTGTCCTGAGCCGGAGCAGAGCAGTGGTTTTTGAGACTTTTCAGACGGGGCCACACCACCGACACCCGATGGGTGGGAGGGTGCAAGGTGTGGACTGAGGTTCGCAGCAGGCGCCTCCCCTCCAGCCGGCACTCCGTAATTGCTGCCTGCTGTTGGGGATGAATCCCCGCGCACCCATTCAATGCCGACCGGATGCATGACCCTGCCAAGGGCAGTAGCATAGACTTCGCCCCCCTGCCAGGCTCGGAGTTACCCCACACGCCGGGCAGGGAGACTCCCGGCCCGTGGCCTAAGGGATGAAGGGAGAAAGGCTCGGTCGCCCTGACCAGGCAGGCGTGGCAGCGGGGCTCTCCTGCAGATGTGAACGAGTGTCGGAGGCCGCAGGAGCCGCGGGTCTGCCACCATGCCTGCCACAACACGGTGGGCAGCTTCCTGTGCACCTGCCGGCCGGGCTTCCGGCTGCGGGCTGACCGGGTGACCTGTGAAGGTGAGTGATCAGTCCCCCTCCCGGCTCTCGGACCCCCTTCCCAACCCCACACTCAGCCCCGTACTCCAGCCCCAGGCCCCGCCCTCCAGCATCAAACCCTACCTCCCAGCACCAGGTCCCGCCCTCCAGCACCAGGCCCCGCCCTCCAGCACCAGGCCCCGCCCTCCAGCACCAGGCCCCGCCTTCCAGCACCAGGCCCCGCCTTCCAGCACCAGGCCCCGCCCTCCAGCTCCAGGCCCCGCCCTCCAGCATCAAACCCTACCTCCCAGCACCAGGTCCCGCCCTCCAGCACCAGGCCCCGCCCTCCAGCACCAGGCCCCGCCCTCCAGCACCAGGCCCCGCCCTCCAGCACCAGGCCCTGCCCTCCAGCACCAGGCCCCGCCCTCCAGCTCCAGGCCCCGCCCTCCAGCTCCAGGCCCGACTATTGTTTTTGATTCATCTTACACTTCACTTTCTCCCTCCCTCCGTTGCTTTATCCGATCTTTTTCGCTTCACTTCACTGTTTCCTTAGCTCTTCTGTTTCTCCCCAAATGGTAAAAGAAAAAGGGGTGCGCGTGACATAGGAGCCCCGTAACTGGGGCTCCAGAGACACTGTGCACAGTGGTGACAGCCGGGTGTGCCATACTTTGCTGGCAGGCAGCCTGGAAATTTGGGTTCGAAGTTGTATAAAAACCGAAGGTGCTCTCTCTGGTTCTTGGTGGGTTCTCCGGGGCCTCGGCTCCCATCCCGGGAGCACCCCCGGGGGACAGGCGCACACCCCCCTGCCGCTGCCTGCCTTCAGCTGCTTTCCCATCGGCTCCCTGGGTGACCACGGGGACCGAGGCGCGGCCCCAGCACTTTAGAGCCCCGCGGCTGGCGTTGGCCATCGTGCTGGAGAAAGTGCCCCGGAGGCTTTTGGTCCCACTCCCTCAGGACCGCCCTGTGCTTCCCTTCCAGCGTTCCCGACGGCCGTGCTGGCCCCGTCCGCCATCCTGCAGCCCCCACAGCCCCCGCCCAACCTGCTGCTGCTGCTGCCCGAGGCCGGCCGGCCCGCCCTCTCCCAGGGGCGCCCCCCTCCCTCTGGGGCTCCTGGGGCCCCCGCGGGGGTCCGGACTACCTGCCTGTCCGCTCCCACCTCAGCACTGCCAGCAGCCTCCCCTTCTGTCCTGGCGAGGCTGCTAGCCACCCCGATGGCCACCCCAGTGCCTGGCGTCCTCCTGTTGGGGACCCTCAGACCTTCCTCACAACCGCATGAGGAGGTGGGGGTCACCCCTTCCTCGCCCAGGGGCCCCACAGCCCCGCAGCCCACACCAGGGCCCTCCGCCTGCTGGCACCTGGGAGCCATGTACGAGTCAGGGAGCCACTGGACAGCGCTCGGGTGTTCGCAGTGCTGGTGCGAGGTGGGTGTGAGGCCTCGGGCTGCCCTGCCGGGTGCTGGGGTCCCGTGGTGATCCGAATGCCCACTTCCAGGACGGGGAGGTGACCTGTGAGGAAGCGACATGTGAGGCGGCTTGTTCCCACCCGATCCCCTCCGGAGACGGGGGCTGCTGTCCGTCATGTACAGGTGGGACTGGTCCAGGTGGGAGCTGGTCCGGGGAGGCTGTGGGGTCCCTGTGTGGTCCCACCTCGTCCCTCCCCTAGCCCTTCTGCCGCTGATAGGCTGCTTTCAGACCTTAGGATCACCTGAAGGGGACCCCTGGGCCCACCCCAGAGTTTCCCATTCAGCGTGTGTGGACAAGGCCAGGAATCAGCATTCCTGCCAAGTTCCCAGGATGCTGCTGGTCCAGGGACCACAGTCAGAACCGCTGGTCTCTGCTGTGATAGCCCCCAAGGGGAACTTTTCATCTTTTGGGATCCCTCTGAGCTCATTCATGCATCCATGCATCCATCTGTCCATTCATCCATTTGTCCATCCATCCGTCCGTCTGTCCGTCTATCCATCCATTCATCCATCAATACACCCATCCATCCATCCATCCATCCATCCATCTGTCCATTCATTTATCCATCCACCTGTCCATCCATCCATTCATCAATCCATTCATTCATCCATCCATTCATCCATCTGTCCATTCATTTATCCATCCACCTGTCCATCCATCCATTCATCAATCCATCCATCCATCCATTCATCCATCCATCCATCTGTCCATTCATTTATCCATCCACCCATCTGTCCATTTATCCATCCACCTGTCCATCCATCCATTCATCAATCCATTCATTCATCCATCCATTCATCCATCTGTCCATTCATTTATCCATCCACCTGTCCATCCATCCATTCATTTATCCATCCACCTGTCCATCCATCCATTCATCAATCCATCCATCCATCCATCCATCCATTCATCCATCTGTCCATTCATTTATCCATCCACCTGTCCATCCATCCATTCATCAATCCATTCATTCATCCATCCATCCATTTGTCCGTCCGTCCGTCCATTCATTCATCCATTCCATCAGTCTCTCCACGTGCACGCTGCAGTCCCTCTCCTCGCCCCATCCTGTAGCCAGGGGAGCGACCCTTTGTAAACCGTACCCCCCCCCCCCTTCTGGTTTTCTCCTCCAATCTGCTGGCAGTTTTCCATTTGCGTCCCATCGCTGCTAGGATAAACACCCCACTCTTAACAGGCCCTCAACAGAGCTCCTCAAAACTCACTGTGCACACGCATCGCAGGGTCTTGTCAGAGAGCAGGTTCTGTTGTGGGGAGCTGGGGGCCTGAGTGCACGTGGTGTGTGGTGACAGGGTGAGTGGCAGTGAGAAAGTCTCCCTACGGGTAGCAGGCCCTGCCGGCTTTCTGGACGACAGTCGTGACGACTGAACTCTTACCGGGTCCAGAGAGTGTGAGGGGCATGGCCAAGGCCCCTCGAGCTGGGCGGGCAGGCCAGGTTTGGAGCCAGGGCCGCCTTTCCGACAGGACGGGAGGAAAAGGGCATGTTCTCAGCACAGTTCGGTTTTGTCAGACATGATGGGACCTCCCTGCCCCTCCCAGGGGCATCCTGTGGGGTGTCCCCCTATAGCTCTCCAGGGGTCTTAGCCACACAGTGTTGGGGACCTGGATCCGCCCCCCCCCCCCGGGTTCCCCCTCACCCCCCCGCCGTGAGGGAAGGCGCAGGTGCATGCTGCCTGGAACGGTGACACAGCACGCTCTGCTCTGAGGAGGTCTGACCCGCCTCCCCCTGCCTGTCCCCCCAGGCTGTTTGCACGGTGGCGTCATCAGAGCCGAGGGGGCCGTGTTTTCCCTCCCCACGGAGAACTGCACCGTCTGTGTGTGCCTGGTGAGCCTCAGACCCTGAGCCCGGCGCCCTCTGAGGGTTGGAGGCGGGGACGAGGGTGTCGGAGGAGAGCACGTGGACCCGAGGGAGAGTTCTCAGGCTGTGGATTTGGGCTGGAACCCGTCGAATGGAAAAGCCTGGGCGACGTGGGAGGCCTGCAGGTCCGCGGAGCCAGCGAGGCTCTGCTGAGCAGAGGAGAGCCAACTGGCAGCCAGGGCCCCTTCTGTCCAGCGAGGGGCGGGGCGCAGGCCTGGGACCCCCCACCAGGGAGCTGCTGTTCTCTCCAAAGTATTTGCCAGCACGGCAGGGGCGCCCTCACTCCCAGACTCAGTGTGCGGAGAGCAGGCTGCTTTCGGCAAAGCCTCCTCCAGGAGTACTTCTAAGCACCTACTGTGTGCCAGGCGCGTCACAGGGAGTTGGTTATGGGCACCCAGTGCACACAGGCAAGGGCTTGAGTGCTTCCACCCGTTTTGTCACCGAGGCTCCTGGTCGCTGTTCCAGGCCAGCGTGACTGTCCCTGTTGTACAGACGAGAAGACAGGCTGGGGGGGGGGGGGGCGCAGAGCTGGGATAGGAGCCAGCCAACCCTCCCTGCCACTCTGACCATCTTTACTTTTATTCACTTATTTAAAACATATTTTTTAGCCCGGCCGGCGTGGCTCAGCGGTTGAGCATCGACCCATGAACCGGGAGGTCCCGGGTTCGATTCCGAGTCACGGCACATGCCTGCGTTGCAGGCCCCATCCCCAGTAGGGGGCAGCCGATCCGTGATTCTCTCTCCTCATTGATGTTTCTCTCTCTCCCTCTGCCTTCCTCTCTGAAAATCAATAAGAATATATTTAAAATAAAAAAGATATTTTTTATTGATTTCAGGGGGGGAGAGAGAGAGAGAGAGAGAGGATCATTCGTCGGCAGCCTCCTGCACATGGGGATTGAGCCGCCTCCGGGGGGGGGGGCCTGGGCCCTGACGGAATGGCACCATGACCTCCTGGTTCCTAGGCTGATGCTCAACCCCTGAGCCAGGCCGGGGGGGCAGTTTCCCCCTCTGACCATCAGTTAAAAGCAGCCCCTGGCCTGCAGTGACGAAGCTGCAGTGCACGTGGGGTGCGCACCAGACACGGCCGCACCCATCGCCGAGCCCTTTCTGGGACACCTGTGCGGCAGCCGAGCGCTTCGGCGGGTGACTCAGCGCACCTGATCGCCGGGCGACCGCCGCTCGAAGGGCAATGGACTTGCTCGAACGTCAGTGGAGGAGCAACCCTGAACTCGGGTCTGGCTGGCCCCAGAGCCGGGCCTGTTGGTTTGAACTTCAAGTGTTTTAAGATTCAGTTTTAAGTCTGACGCTTGGAGTAGCCAACGCAGGCGCTGGTGCAGAACCTGGCCACACGGGAGGGTGTCCTGGTGGAGGAGCCTCTGCTGGTGGAGGAGCCTCAGCTGGTGGAGGAGCCTCTGCGGGTGGAGGAGCCTCAGCTGGTGGAGGAGCCTCTGCGGGTGGAGGAGCCTCAGCGGGTGGAGGAGCCTCTGCGGGTGGAGGAGCCTCAGCTGGTGGAGGAGCCTCTGCGGGTGGAGGAGCCTCAGCGGGTGGAGGAGCCTCAGCTGGTGGAGGAGCCTCAGCGGGTGGAGGAGCCTCTGCGGGTGGAGGAGCCTCAGCTGGTGGAGGAGACTCAGCTGGTGGAGGAGCCTCTGCGGGTGGAGGAGCCTCTGCGGGTGGAGGAGCCTCAGCTGGTGGAGGAGCCTCTGCGGGTGGAGGAGCCTCTGCGGGTGGAGGAGCCTCAGCTGGTGGAGGAGCCTCAGCGGGTGGAGGAGCCTCAGCGGGTGGAGGAGCCTCAGCTGGTGGAGGAGCCTCAGCTGGTGGAGGAGCCTCTGCGGGTGGAGGAGCCTCTGCGGGTGGAGGAGCCTCAGCTGGTGGAGGAGCCTCAGCGGGTGGAGGAGCCTCTGTGGGTGGAGGAGCCTCGGCTGGTGGAGGAGACTCGGCTGGTGGAGGAGCCTCAGCGGGTGGAGGAGCCTCTGCGGGTGGAGGAGCCTCAGCAGGTGAAGGAGGCTCTGTGGGTGGAGGAGCCTCAGCGGGTGGAGGAGCTTCTGCGGGTGGAGGAGCCTCTGTGGGTGGAGGAGCCTCAGTGGGTGGAGGAGCTCTGCGGGTGGAGGAGCCTCAGCTGGAGGAGGAGCCTCTGTGGGTGGAGGAGCCTCAGCGGGTGGAGGAGCTTCTGCGGGTGGAGGAGCCTCAGCGGGTGGAGGAGCCTCTGTGGGTGGAGGAGCCTCAGCGGGTGGAGGAGCCTCTGCAGGTGGAGGAGCCTCTGGCCCCACCTCTCCATCCTTCCGCAGCCTCGGTGTGCTGTGGGGGTGGCGGAGCGGGGATACGCGGAAGAAGGCTGGTGAGGTGTTCCACTGGGCAGGCAGCACGCTTTGCCCTCCGGTCCGGCCCTCGCCTCATAAGGGGATATGTTCTAATCACCCCAAATAAACGCCAGACACGGGTCCCTCAGACTCCTCACTGTGACTGAGGCGGCATTCGAAGGCCTGACAGGGCCGTTAGGGGCTTCTGCGTTGGGGGGACTCCTGGTGGGTGTGAACCGGTGGGGAGTGGCTGTAGCCCCGAGCCTGGCTCTCCCCTCCCCTCCCCCATGGCCGCCTCTGCCCTCCTCAGGCTGGAAATGTGTCCTGCATCTCCCCCGAGTGCCCTCCTGGCCCCTGTGAGAGCTCCCCGGAGCCGGACTGCTGCACCTGTGCTCCCGGTGAGTGACTTGGGGGGTGGGCGGGGGAATGTAGCTTGTTAGTGAGTCTGTGGAGGTTGTCTTCTGAGTGTATTTTTGGGGGCGAGGTGAGTGGAGGAGAGAGGAAGGGATTGATTTCCGCTCAGACCAGTGGTTCTCAACCTTTCTAATGCCGTGACCCTTCAATACAGTTCCTCATGTGGTGGTGACCCCAACCGTAAAATCATTTTTGTTGTTACTTCATAACCGTCATTTTGCTGCTGTTAGGAATCGTCACATCAATATCTGCGTTTTCCGATGGTCTTAGGCGGCCCTGCTAGCGCTTCTCAGCCTGTGGGCGGCGGCTCTGGCTTGGAAAACACGGAGGGCGAGCCTGAGACCGTCGTGCCCACAGGTGAGAACCGCCGCTGCGGAGCCCAGACCATCGGCACCGGCTCTTCCCGGCTTAGACACTCAGGTCAGGGGAGCTTTTCACACTGCCCCTTTCGGTGGAGCACCTACTATGTACTCAGTGGTTTGGATGCTGGACTGGGCTCGAGGCCCGGCCTGCCCTCTGGCCCCGGAGGCACCTCCGACGCGGGCAGAAAGGGGTGGAGCCTACGACGGAGAGGGCCCTCGACTTGCCCACTGCTGAGCTGGTCCTTTCCGGGGTGACCTCATCGCCGTCACCGGCACTCCCTGCGGGCTCAGTGCTGTGCGGGCACATGGCAGACTGTAGGGCACTGCCCAGGGGGGGCGCTATTCTAGCTCCATTTCACAGATGAGAAAACTGAGGCTTGGAGAGCTCAAGGCACTGCCCGAAGCCACACCAGGGAGTACAGGGGCAGAGCTGAGCTGGAGTCTACCCATTTCAGAGTCGGCGTCCTCTTAAAATAGTTGTTCTTTGAAATGTTATATATTGTTTTTTAATTGAAATGGCCTTTTGGATAGGCGATGTACTTACTCTCAGGAGGTAGGAGCTGTCAGCCCCACTGAGCAGACGGGAAAATGGAGGCTCAGCCAGTCCCTCCCTGTGGTTGTGTGGGTGGGATTTGAACCCAGGGCAGCCTGAGCACTGTCTGCTGGGCCTGGGCGGGTTGGAGGCTGCTGCTGCTTGTGGGGGGTCTTCCGGCGAGAGGCTCTGCCTGAGTCCTCCCAGCTCCCCCGGAGGGCGAGGTGCCGGAGTGTCTCTGTGTCCGGCCGGTCTCTCCCCATTTCTTCTTTTCTCTCCCTCGTGAGTTCGGGGCTTCCCGTGCCTTTTAGGTGAAGGATGTTGTTACTCGTGGCTCGTTCTCTGTGGTTTTTAAAGTAATAGCCATTATGTGTATGTATCTATGTATGGATTTCAGAGAGGGAGGGAGAGAAGAAAGAGAGAAACAGCAACAAGGAGGGAGAATCGTGGGTCTGCTGCCTCCTGCACTGGGGATCGAGCCCACAGCCCAGGCAGGTGCCCTGACCGGGAACTGAACCCTGACCTGCTGGTCCATAGGTCAATACTCAACCTCTGGGCAACACCGGCCGGGCTGTAATAGTATGTGTTTTGTTGGGGGGGGTGGAGGGGAGAAGTGAGTGGGGTATTGGGTGTGGGCTGTGCTGTGGAGAGCTATGGGAGTGTCAGCCTCCCCAGGCCCCCCCATTGCTCCCCCTTTTTCTTCCATGTGCCCCCACCCTCAGGCCTTGAGCTGTTTCTCCCTTTCCTCTCTGCAGGGACGTGCCATTTCCAGGGCCGGTGGCACGCAGACGGAGCCGTGTTCAGTGGGGATGACGACGAGTGTACCACCTGCGTCTGCCAGGTGGGGGCCGACGTGGTGGGTGAGGGGAGGGCAAAGGGCACAGCCCTGACCCAGGGTGCCTCGGCCAGGAGAAGAGACACTGGCACGCAGAGAAAGGGAGACTGAGGCAGCAGGGGCTCAGGAACTGGCCGTCACCAGGGCCTCCCCGCAGGCTCCTTGAGGTTCTTCTAGCAGCCGGGCTATTTGTAGAACACCTATTGTGTGGCTGGAGCCATGCTGAGTGCTGGGGACACTGTTGGGTCCCCACAGTCTCGGCGGGGGGTGGACAGGTGACCAGGCTCCTGACTAGACTGCAGGCTCCAAGAAACCTTGGAGGAGGGATGCCAAGGGAAGACTTGAGGAGGCTGCAGGTGAGCCCTGCTGGCAGGTCTGGGGCAGGATTCTCCTGTAGGTGATGTTATGAAGGAGCGCTCTGCTCCGGGGAGAACAGGGAGAACGGGAGAACAGGTGAGGGGAGCAGGTGGGCAGGGAGGGAGCCAGGTGCAGCCATATGAGGCTCAGGCTGATGCCCTGGGGTCAGAGTGTGCATTCCCCGCAGCGATGGGTGATGGGATGGGCGATGGGATGAGTGATGGGCAATGGGAGATGGGAGATGGAATGGGAGATGGGATGGGAGATGGGATGGGATGGGAGATGGGATGGGAGATGGGATGGGAGATGGGATGGGAGATGGGATGGGGTGGGAGATGGGGTGGGAGATGGGATGGGAGATGGGATGGGAGATGGGATGGGAGATGGGATGGGAGATAGGATGGGAGATGGGATGGGGTGGGAGATGGGATGGGAGATGGGATGGGAGATAGGATGGGAGATGGGATGGGAGATGGGATGGGATGGGAGATGGGATGGGAGGTGGGATGGGAGGTGGGATGGGAGGTGGGATGGGAGATGGGAGGTGGGATGGGAGATGGGATGGGATGAGAGATGGGATGGAAGATGGGGTGGGAGATGGGGTGGGAGATGGGGTGGGAGATGGGATAGGAGATGGGATAGGAGATGGGATGGGAGATGGGAGATGGAATGGGAGGTGGGATGGGAAATGGGAGATGGGATGGGAGATGGGGTGGGAGATGGGATGGGAGATGGGATGGGAGATGGGATGGGAGATGGGATGGGATGGGAGATGGGATGGGATGGGAGATGGGATGGGAGATGGGATGGGATGGGAGATGGGATGGGAGATGGGATGGGATGGGAGGTGGGATGGGAGGTGGGATGGGAGATGGGAGGTGGGATGGGAGATGGGAGGTGGGATGGGAGATGGGAGGTGGGATGGGAGATGGGATGGGATGAGAGATGGGATGGAAGATGGGGTGGGAGATGGGGTGGGAGATGGGGTGGGAGATGGGATAGGAGATGGGATAGGAGATGGGATGGGAGATGGGAGATGGAATGGGAGGTGGGATGGGAAATGGGAGATGGGATGGGAGATGGGGTGGGAGATGGGATGGGAGATGGGATGGGAGATGAGATGGGATGGGAGATGGGATGGGAGATGGGATGGGATGGGAGATGGGATGGGAGATGGGGTGGGAGATGGGGTGGGAGATGGGATGGGAGATGGGATGGGAGATGGGGTGGGAGATGGGATGGGAGATGGGATGGGAGGTGGAGTGGGAGATGGGATGGGAGATGGGAGATGGGATGGGAGATGGGATAGGGGATGGGAGATGGGATGGGAGATGGGATAGGAGATGGGAGATGGGATGGAAGATGGGATGGGAGATGGGATGGGAGATGGGATAGGAGATGGGATAGGAGATGAGATGGGAGATGGGAGATGGAATGGGAGATGGAATGGGAGATGGGATGGGAGGTGGGATGGGAAATGGGAGATGGGATGGGAGATGGGGTGGGAGATGGGATGGGAGATGGGATGGGATGGGAGATGGGATGAGAGATGGGATGGGATGGGAGATGGGATGGGAGATGGGAGATGGGGTGGGAGATGGGATGGGAGATGGGATAGGAGATGGGAGATGGAATGGGAGATGGGATGGGAGATGGGATGGGAGATGGGAGATTGAATGGGAGATGGGGTGGGAGATGGGATGGGATGGGAGATGGGATGGGAGATGGGAGATGGAATGGGAGATGGGGTGGGAGATGGGATGGGAGATGGGATAGGAGATGGGATGGGAGGTGGGATAGGAGATGGGATGGGAGATGGGAGATGGGATGGGAGATGGGGTGGGAGATGGGGTGGGAGGTGGGATGGGAGGTGGGATGGGAGATGGGGTGGGAGATGGGGTGGGAGATGGGATGGGAGATGGGATGGGAGATGGGATGGGAGGTGGAGTGGGAGATGGGATGGGAGATGGGAGATGGGAGATGGGAGATGGGATGGGAGATGGGATGGGAGATGGGATGGGAGATGGGAGATGGGATGGGAGATGGGAGATGGGATGGGAGATGGGAGATGGGGTGGGAGATGGGGTGGGAGATGGGAGATTGAATGGGAGATGGGATGGGAAATGGGCGATGGGATGGGCGGGAGCTGCCCTCACTGGCCGTGCCCCCCGGCTTTCTCCAGGACGGGGAAGTGGAATGTGCCTTCACGCCGTGCCCAGAGCTGGACTGCCCCCGAGAGGAGTGGTGGCTGCGCCCGGGGCAGTGCTGCTTCGCCTGCCGGGAGCCCGCGCCCAAGACCGGTGAGCGCCCGGCCGTGGCTCCGGGGCTGGGCCAGCACAGGCCTGGGGGAGGCTGAGTGTGCACGTCTGGGTGCATGCCTGTGTGTCTGTGTGTGAGTGGCATCTGCACTTGGGAGAGTGTGTGTGTGTGTGTGTGTGTGTGGTTTCTCCGTGTGCATGTGTGTTCACGGATGCACCTGTGAATGTGTTTGTGTGAGTGACATCTGCATGTGGGAGTGTGTGTGTGTGTGTGTGTGTGTGTGTGTGTGGTTTCTCTGTGTGCATGTGTGTTCTCGGGTGCACATGTAAGTGTGTGTTTGTGTGAATGGCATGTGCATGTAGGTTCATCCTTCAGCAGAGCTGTTTGTAAAGCTGTTGTGTGTGTGTGTGTGTGTGTGTGTGTCTGTGGGTGGTTTCTCTGTGTGCATGTGTGTTCTCGGGTGCACATGTAAGTGTGTGTTTGTGTGAATGGCATCTGCATGTAGGTTCATCCTTCAGCAGGGCTGTTTGTAAAGCTGTTGTGTGTGTGTGTGTGTCTGTGGGTGGTTTCTCTGTGTGCATGTGTGTTCTCGGGTGCACATGTAAGTGTGTGTTTGTGTGAATGGCATCTGCATGTAGGTTCATCCTTCAGCAGAGCTGTTTGTAAAGCTGTTGTGTGTGTGTGTGTGTGTGTGTGTGTGTCTGTGGGTGGTTTCTCCGTGTGCATGTGTGTTCTCGGGCGCACGTGTGAGTGTGTTGGTGTGATTGGGCCTGTGTATACTCGTGGATGAGTGGAGGTGTCCTTGCTGGGGGGGCGGGGGACCCACTTGTCCTTCTCCCTCGCTGCCCGGCCAGGCTGCTCTCTCGACGACAACGGGGCCGAGTTTCCGGTGGGACAGATCTGGTCTCCGGGTGACCCCTGTGAGTTATGCATCTGCCAGGTGAATGACAACCTGCGCGCCTTCAGCTGCTTTCTGCCCCCCCTCCGCCCCCCCGAGTGGACACCACCACCACCCCCCCCCTCCCCCGGTGTCCCAGGCCCCCTGCCCTCCAGGAGCTGGGCCGCCTCAGGCCCCTCGGCTGTCCCGCCCCGTCCAGCTCCGTTTTGGCAGGAAGGGTTGCAGCATGTGCTGTCCTGGGGAGACTTCTCGGCCCGGCGCTGGGCGTCCCCTTGGGGCATGCGGCTGCGCTGTGGGGGGTGGCGTCCGGGCAGGGGTCCCCGGGCACAGGTGGTGGAGGCGTGAGAGCGAGTGTCAGCTGGTGTGAAGCACGAGGGCCCGTCGCCTCGGAAACGGGCTGGGAGCGGGGCTGGAGGCTGAGGGCGGGAGGGCGGGCGGGTGCGCAGACATTCGCTGGGGAGGGGCGGCCGTGTGGCTCCGTGAGGCTCACGAGCGCGCAGACGAATAGGGGACAGAGAAAGGACAGGGCCCTTTGACTTCTGAGATAGACACCTTGGGGGGGGGGGGGTGTAAGCGGGATTTTACTGCACTCCTTCCCTGGGGTGAGCCAGGGTCCCAGGGCGATGCCCAGGGCAGAATTGGGGGGCGGGGAGACGGGGTGAGGGTGCAGCCTTGGCTGCTATGGGGCAGACCAGAAGCCGAGGGACCAACCTCCCCAACACACACACACACACTCTGACCTTCCGTCCTTGGAGATGGGACCTTCGGAGGGCTCACACCCCTCCCCAAGTCGCAGGTCCTCTTTGGGGGAGACCTGCCCCTTCCTGCTGCATCAGGGCGCCTTTGAGGACAAGCCTTGGCCAGTGTGCAGCCTTGCCCTCTTTTGGGGGGACCAGGGGGACGAGTGGGCGTGGGGCGAAGGCCGGCGGGGCCGCAGGCAGGGTCTCGGTGAAGCTCCTCGTTCCCCCAGGCAGACGGTTCCGTGAGCTGCAAGCGGACAGACTGCGTGGACTCCTGCCCGCACCCCATCCAGATCCCGGGACAGTGCTGCCCGGACTGTTCAGCAGGTAAGCCCTGCGGGGGCCCCCGGGCACAGCCATCTAGGTTCCAGGGGCACCCCCATTTCACAGAGGAGGAATATGAGGCTCAGAGATGCGGACTCGCTCATGCAGGCCTGTCTGGGTGCCGAAGGCAGAGAGCAGGATGTGCCCACTTGCAGCCGAGGCGGGCGACACCGAGCCAGACCTGGGGACAGTAAGAGAACAGGGGGCGTGCGAACTGATAGTTTATTTATAGAAGCTTCTCCCTCGTTTCAAAAGTAACCTCTCATCTAGAGCATTTGAACACACAGAGCACAAATAAAAAAACTAAGAAGGGCCCTGACCTGTGTGGCTCAGTGGGTAGAGCGTCGGCCTGCAGACTCAAGGGTCCCAGGTTCGATTCCGGTCAAGGGCACGTACCTTGGTTGCGGGCACATCCCCAGTGGGAGGTGTGCAGGAGGCAGCTGATTGATGTTTTTAACTCTCTATCCCTCTCCCTTCCCCTCTGTAAAAAAAAATAAAATATTTTGAAAAAATTAAGAAGGGCCTTTACCACTTTTAAATCTCATGGTTTTGTGTTTCCAGTCTCTCTGTTTTATATCTATGTCTATGTCTATCTATATCTGTGTCTATAGCTGTGTCTATATCTAGTATCCGTCATATATACCTCTACCTAACAAATACTAGATATATGCTATATATATCGTTCCCTTTAAAATACTTCCCTGCTGTTTCATGGCCTGCTCTTTTACCTCCTAGTGTGAGGTGTGATCGAGGTCTCATGTGCCTGGGCCTCCATGAGCATCTGGGTGGGGGGTGGGGGTGTGGAGGAATGTTCTGGAAGGTGGGGTTTGGGTTCTGCTGAGTGGGGAGCGGCAGAGGGCACGGCTGTGGGGCAGGCACCAGCTGTCTCCTAGGCCTCTGTCCACGCACCAGGCGAGGGGTAGAGGGGGAAGTGCCGGCCCCGGGGGCTGGGCTGGGAGACCCTACCTGATGGCACGCATTGTAACCCCTCTGCTGTGCCTGACAGTCACCCCCTGGGGCAGCTGGCCTGACAGTCACCCCCAGATAAGCCTGGGCTTGGCGCTGGCTGGAGCGGGGTCCTCGGCCACCCCTCCGCCCCGGCCTGCCCCGGGGTGCTCACCGCGTGCCTCCCGGCAGGCTGCACCTACAGAGGCAGGATCTTCCACAACAACCAGACCTTCCCGTCCGCGCTGGACCCGTGTCTGAGCTGTATCTGCCTGGTACGGCCGCCAGTGCCCGTCGGGGACCCCCGGGTCTGCCCCGCTCCTGAACCCTGGAGGCCAGAGACCTCGGGAGCAAGGTCACTGCTGGGTCCCGGTGTCTGGGGCCCCTGCAGCCTGCCCAGCACTGCGCCCAGGGCCGGGGCCGTCCGCCTGCCCTGATAAAGCCCTCTGCCCTGTGACCTGAGGCAGGGGCTCTCCTGGGGGCCCAGGGCTGCGGCCCTTCTCTGCTCACACAGAGGGCGGGGGCGGGGGCCAGGCTCTGCCCCTTCGGCCTCCGGATCTGTGTTCTGCGCTCAGCCCGGTGCCGCAGGAGCTCAGCCCGAGGGAGAATCCCGGGGGGTGGGCACCACCGCCAGTTCCATCGGCGAGCGGGGAAACCGAGGCAGAGAGAGGCATTGGCTCAGGCCCCACAGCTGGTGAGCTCAGTGCCAAGAGCGGAACCCCCGCGCTCGGCACCTGGGCTCGGAGCGCACGTCTGCCCAGACCATGTGCCCCTCCGCCTGGAAGGCGAGGGTGATGGCCGGGCCGTTAGTGCTTGGAGAATGGGACACCCCCATTGCTGTCAGGCCCCACGTGTGCAATGCCCAGGGAGCTTGGCTGGGGAGGGGCGGGGCCTGCGGGAAGGAGTGGGGCCTGTGGAAAGGGCGGGGCCTGTGGAAAGGGCAGGGCCTGCAGGAAGGGGTGGGGGGGGGGCTGTGGAAAGGGCAGGGCCTGCAGGAAGGGGTGGGGCCTGTGGGAAGGAGTGGGGGGCCTTGAAAAGGGGCGGGGCCTGTAAAAAGGGGCGGGGCCTACAGACAGGTTGAAGGGCCATCTCTGGCCTCCAGGAGCCACACGCTCCTCACAGCTGTGCGCATCGGGGAGCTTCGGCTTCCAGCCCCGTCTCCTGGGGTTCCGGGGCCGGGGCCGGGTTCGGTGCTCACTTTCCTGGGCAGTTCGTGGGTGTGTTCACTGGGAGACAGATGAGCTCTGTGCACAGGGCCAGGCCCTTGGCCTGTGGGGCTTGCGGTCCAGCGCGAAGACAGCCTCTGACCGAGTCTCCCAACCCCCCCCCCCCCCCCCACACACACACCACCACGGCTCTCTCCTCCCACCTCGGAGGTTCTGGTGGCCACTCGGTGGCCTGTCCTCCCGGGTGTCCCGCCAGCCCCCAGGTCGAAGGGTCTTGTCTGTGTCCTGCAGCTGGGCTCCGTGGCCTGCTCGCCCGTGGACTGCCCCGTCACCTGCACCTACCCTTTCCACCCCGACGGCCAGTGCTGCCCGGCGTGCCGAGGTGAGTGGGGCCGCCCCACGCCCGCGGCTCCGGGCGGGCCTGGCGCTCACGCCTCTCCTCTGGCCCGCAGACTGCAACTTCGAGGGAAGGAAGGTGGGCAACGGCCAGGTGTTCACCCTGGACGAGGAGCCCTGCACCCAGTGCACCTGCCGGGTGAGCTCCCCGCGGGGCTGCTGCTGGCCTCGGCCCCTTTGCAAACTCGGGGCCCTTAGCCCGTGTGAGCCCCTCTCCCTCCCGCCCGTCTGCCCCTGGGATCGCCCGCCTGCATGTCTTTGGAGTGACCCCCCACTTTTTGCCGTTTCCTGAAGGTGTTTGGCTTTACCTGTCACTCTGCAGCCTCGGCCTCTGCAGCTTGTGTGGGCCCCGGGGCTGGTGCAGCAGGCCTTGGTGGGCTGCTCTGGGCGGGCGGGGTGCTCTGGGCGCCCTCACCTGTGCCCTCTGCTTCCCCAGCTGGGAGAGGTGACCTGTGAGAGGGCACCCTGCCTGCCTGCCTGCCCGGACGCCACCACGCCCCCCGGGGACTGCTGCTCCTGCCCAGGTACACAGGCGTGGGTCCTGGTCTCCCCGCCGTCCCTCTTCTTCCTACGAACAGGAAGGAACTCGCAGCGCAGGGTGTGGGACCTCAGGCTCCAAGAGGGGACACAGCCAGTGCCCAGTGAGCCCCGGCCGGGGGCATGTTGAGTGACAGGTTTGCTGACCGTGACCTTGCTTCTCCAGAGTCACTTTCCTTATCGCTTCCTCTGCTTCCTGCCTTTTTAAAAATATATATATATACATATATATTATTGATTTTTTTACAGAGCAGAAGGGAGAGGGATAGAAAGTCAGAAACATCAATGAGAGAGAGACATCGATCAGCTGCCTCTTGCACGCCCCCTACTGGGGATGTGCCCGCAGCCAAGGTACATGCCCTTGCCGGAATCGAATCCGGGACCCTTCAATCCGCAGTCCGACGCTCTATCCACTGAGCCAAACCGGTCTCGGCCCTCTGCTGCCTGCCTTTCCGAAAAGTTAGGACTCAGGGACCGAACCCCCTTTGCAGAAGGCTCCCTGCGAATGTGGATGGGGAGCTCCATGTGTCTGGGGACCTCCCCGGCCTTTTCCCAGCCGCTGAGGCGGGCACTGCCATCAGCCCTGTTTTCCAGGGGAGGCGGCGGGCACAGAGGGAGGGACTGTCCCCTCCGGCCGGTCCTCACGAGGACTGTCCCCTCTGGCTGGTCCTCACGGGGACTCAGGGCGTCCGAGGCTAGAGCCGGCCTGTCCCCGCGCAGCGCCCTGAGCCGCCTCGGCGGTCGGAGAGCCACTGTCCGTTTGCCCCTCTCTCTAGATTCCCTGGAGGACCGGCGGGGGCTGCCCCCTCCTGCAGACGTGGCCCCGAGCCCCCGCGGAGCCTCCCAGGACCTTGCCACCTGCAGCTCCTGCCCGGGGCCCCTGGCAGCCCGGCCTCAGCGGCCTGCACCCCACTTCCTCCAGCTCGTCTCGAGGACCAACGTGTCCAACCTGCAGACTTTATCCCGGAGCCGCTCGGCAGCCCAGGCCTCCCTCCAGCCCCCCGCGGGGCCCTCACGGGGGCCTCCCGTACCCCCAGGAGCCTCCTCTCTACCTCCCGTCTCTCCCGGGGCTCCTGCTACCCCAGAGCCTTCCACCACAGCCTCCAGGGCCCCCACAACGTCCAGCTGGCCTGCTCTGCCCCCCGCCGTCCTGCCGGGGGCCCCAGCCCTATCCACGGCAGACCCGAGCTCCCCGGAGCCCCCCGCCACCCTCCATGGCCTCTCTCCCACCACCTCCGGCCTCTCTGGAGTGACCGCCAGCCCTGGCGCCCCGCAGCCCCCCGCCGGGACTGCGAGTGACGAGGGGCCCGCCGGGTGAGGGGCCCCCACGAGGGGCCACCGAGAAACCCACCGAGGGAGCCGCTGGGGCCAGCAAGGGCCACTCTCGGGGTGTCCAGCCGTGGAACACTCTTGGGGCTGACAGCCTGCTCCCCTCCCCCACCCCGGGAGCCTGTCCCGGC
Organism: Antrozous pallidus; assembly: GCA_027563665.1. Classification (NCBI taxonomy): domain Eukaryota; kingdom Metazoa; phylum Chordata; class Mammalia; order Chiroptera; family Vespertilionidae; genus Antrozous; species Antrozous pallidus. The sequence goes on along the minus strand of CM050520.1, from coordinate 1,941,955 downwards.
AGCGCCCTCCCTGAGGCCCCTGTATCTTTGGGGGAATGCTGGACTCCCCGCCTTGCAGGAGGAGGGTCGGGGGGCCCTCATGTGGTGTGGCTGGCCTCCCGAGGTTTCCTGATTAAAGGCTGCCTCAGTCTCCCCGGCTGCCTGCGCATTCACTTCTCGCCTTAGGAAAAGTGGGGAGACCTCCCTCCATGCCCACGGTGGGACATGGTACCCCTCCAGCCCCCAGCTGGGGAGAAAAGCCGGCCTGAGCTGGGCTGGGGGTCTGTAAGGCCCGCTGGCCTCTTGCCGGGAGACCTGGGGAGAAGGGGAGGCGGGTGGGAGGGCTTTGCAGGTGGCGGGGACCCGGGAGGAAGCAGCAGCAGGCACCTGTGGGGCGGGGCGGGGACACCCCCAGGCCTCGGCCAGTCCCTCTGGGGGCCCGAGGCTGTGTGGCTGTCCTGAGGCAGGCCAAGGGGATGGGGTGGCTGTGCGTCCCCATGTGGCCCGGTCATCCGACCCGGGCTGCCCCAGGAACGTGGTGAGTGGGGCCAGAGCCCCCTGCAGCCGGCGGTTCCCCATGAGGCTGATGGCCCAGCGCTGCAGCCGGCAACCTTCCTGGCAGCCGGGGCACCAATCCGGCCGGTCCCGGGGGGCGAAGGGGGGGGGCGCTGCAGCCTGGTTCCGTGACGGTGGCAGAGGGCCGTGTGTCATTAATGGGCGTGTCAGACACAGATGGAGGCCGCCTGTGATGTCATCCCCAAGCTCCCGCTGAAGCCAGGCAGCTGCAGGACAATGTTCTGTCTGTTCTGTCTGTGGTGTCGGGGCGGGGGGGGGGGGGGAGATCTGGGCGCCCTGCTCAGCGCCATCAGCCGAGGGACTTGGACCTGGTGCCCTGGTCTGCAGGGTGGAGTGTCTGGCGGAGTTGGGGTGATGCCTCCGTGGGTCTCGGTGGTTTGTGACCCTGTGCAGCCTCCTGCTCCGCTGCCCGGGACCCACGCGGGACGGAAGTGCAGGCCCTGCTGCCTCACTCGCTGCCTCACGCGGGGACCTCCCCGCCAGGCCAGCTGCCACGTGGCAGTGGCTCCCAGCGCCTGTTTCCTCGTCGCTATGCCAGTTCAATGGAGGGTGCGTTCATGTTTTAATAGTAGCCCCCCCATAAAGCTCCAGTAAATGAGGTGCATTTCTGATGATAAAAAATGTGTAGGAGCCCTAGTCTGTTTAGCTCAGTGGATAGAGCATTGGCCTGCAGACTGAAGGGTTCTGGGTTCAATTCTGATCAAGGGCACATGCCCGGGTTGTGGGCTCAATCCCTAGTGGGGGGCGTGCAGGAGGCAGCTGGTCAATGATTCTCTCTCATCATTGATGTTTCTATCTCTCCCTTTCCCTTCCTCTCTGACATCAACACAAATACATTTTTTAAAAGTTATAAAAATACTGTGTGGGAGAGAGAGGCAGGAGGACAGCTGCAAACACCCCCCCACGTTGGTCCAAGTGTGAAAGCATGCCGATCGGACCCTCCCTCGTCCCCCAGTTCACAGCTGGGACCTCAGAGGCCCAGAGAGTCTAGAGGAGCCAGGTGGCGCTCCCAGCCTCGAGGTGCAAAAACCTGGGTCCGGGAGAGTCTGGGTTCCAGGGGTTAGTGGAGAGGAACCCGTGTGAGGAGAACCCTCGGGGACAAGAGTGGATGGAAAGGAGGGAGCGAGCTGAGCACGGCCCTCGAGGACGGAGAGGGAAAAGTGAGACTGGAGAAAAGCAACGTGAGTTCGTCTGATCCTGTGGAGCGACGTGGGAGCTGTCAGACCAGAGATGTCCAATGGGTCTGCTTAACGGGAGCCTTTTCAGATTTCACCTGGGCCCAGGGATCCCAGGGAGGGGACGGAAGCGGGGCTGGGAGGAGAGGCCGAGCTGCCGCTGGCGGAGGGAGAACGGGGAGGATGGGGAAGGAGGAGGCGTGTGGCCCAGAGCAGGATGGGAAGGGTCCGGGAAGACCTGCCCTCGCCCCCAGAGCCTAGCCCACAGCCTGGCCCCTGGCGGGTGCTTGGGAAATGTCGGAGATGCCAACCGCCAGGGAGCTGTGAAATTCCTCCCCGAAATCTGAGTGGCACACCTGTTGGTCTCATGACCAAATATGACCGACGGAATGCCAGTGGGGGTGGGCGCTGAGCCCCCTGTTGTAGGCCTGGCCGCAGTGGTGTCAAATCCACTCTTTCCTCCTGTCCGAATCGTTTCCTCCTAAAAAGTCCCCGCAGGTTCATGCCTGCGTCCACATCTACTGTGTGCCAGGCCCAGGGGCTCCAGCAGTTCCTCGATCACAGTCCTGGTCCTGGTGGATGACAAGCAGGCACCCCTATGAATGGTGCCCAGAGCTGCAAAGGCGGGGGGCTGGGCTCCGGGGGAGGGTGGTCGGGGAAATGACCTTTAAGCTGAGACCTGTGGGACGCTACCCTGTTTCCCCGAAAATAAGACAGTGTCTTATATTAATTTTTGCTCCCAAAGATGCGCTAGATCTTATTTTTTTTGGGGGGGGGGGAATGCCTTATATTACAGCGAGTAGGTCTTATTTTCAGGGGATGTCTTACTTTTGGGGAAACAGGGTAGGTGTTAGCAGCCCAGGAAAAGAGGAACAGCAATCCAGGCCAAAGGAACAGTGTGTGCAGATGCTGAGGGGGAGAAGTGTGTGTATTTGTGGAGGTGGGAGCTCAGGTAAGAGGGATGGCGGTGAAGGGGGGAGGGAGAGGTGGGCAGGGACCAGGGCATGCGAGGCCTGGAGGCCACGCCCAAGCTTTGTGGTCCCAGCCCAGTGCCGTGCAAGGCAGTCACGAAAGGTTTTAAGCAGAGAAGGGATGTGGCCAAATTTATGTTTCAAAAAAGACCGCCTCACTAACCTCCCTGGAGCCCAGCCTCTTATATTTGTGTGAGTGACCAAGGATACATTGTGGGATGGTGCGACAAGTGAGTCCCTCAAGCCCTGTTGCTCTGGTCACCCCAAAATCGCTCCTCACAGCAGGGCAGCCCAGAGCCAGCCCGCAGGCCAGTGTCTCCCACGAACGGTCTGGAATCGGCGGCAGGAGCCGTGTGCGGAGGAGCACAGGACTGGATCCGGTTTACTGGCAAGAGAGGAACTGGGGTCGGGCTGGGCTGAGCAGAAGTGAAACATGGCTTTGCCGCAGTACTTACCAGAGCCCCTGATGGCATGTGTGCCTCGTGAACCTCGGAGAAGGGCCCAGAAGGAGCATGTCCTTTGACTTTGAAATGGTTTTCACTGGACGTGCTGCTACCAAACGCGCGCCAGGGAGCCCTGCATCTCCTGTTTGCGTTTCTAGAACTCCTGGGCTAGTGAGCATGCTCAGTGCCTTCCCTTGAAACGTCTGTTGAGGGAGCAGGGAGACCACTGTCTTTCCCGATGAGACTGTGGAGGGCTCCCCAGGGGTCAGTCCGAATCAGCCAGCTGAGCAGGAACAGCCTGGCAGATGTGGGGGGCCAACCTGTCACCCCTCCAGCCCTGTCTTGCAGGCAAGACCGCCCCGCCTGGCCTGCTTAGAATGTCACCGTCGGTGGCCACCTGTCCTCAGTCCCTCTATTTCTCTTTTGCTTATTGGCTTTGGGAGAAAGAGAAGCCAGTTCCCTTAACCAAGAACTTAGGTGCCCTGTTCCATGGGGCGGCAGTGGCTTGGCATTTCTGGTCCCCAAGTCTTAATTTTTAAAATCCTCACCCGAGGATAGGTTTCCATTGCTGTTAGATGGAAGGGAGAGGGAGAGACACAGAGGGAGACACATCTATTGGTTGCTTCTTGCATGCACCCTGCCCAAGGCCGAGGAGCCTGTAGCCAAGGTACGTGCCAGTGACCGGAATCGAACGCGGGACGCCTCAGTCCACGGGCGGACACTCTACCTGCACGGACAGGGCTTGCTTCGTTCCCTCTTTAAATGGAGCGGAAGGGACTCCCACGTCTTCTCGCAATACTCCCCTGCCTTCTCGCAATACTCCCACGTCTCACAATATTCCCACGTCTTCACGCGATACTCCCACATCCTCACGCAATGCTCCCACGACTCACAATATTCCCACGTCTTCACACGATACTCCCACATCCTCACGCGATGCTCCCACGTCTCCTCGCAATACTCCCACGTCTTCACGCGATACGCCCACATCCTCACGCGATGCTCCCACGTCTCCTCGCAATACTCCCACGTCTTCACGCGATACGCCCACATCCTCACGCGATGCTCCCACGTCTCCTCGCAATACTCCCACGTCTCCTCGCGATACTCCCACGTCTTCACGCGATACGCCCACGTCCTCACACGAAGCTCTCTGCGGTGCCTGTCAGAACTGGTTTGCGATCCCGGCTCCACCTGACGTGCGCGCAGCCCGCTCCCTGCGCCGCTGCCGTCCAGCGAACGTGGCCACCCCTGACCCCAGAGACGCGAGGAGCAATACCCATGAAGAGAAGCAACTCCACAAAACGTTTTCAGGAGGTTATTAGGTTTTATTCTACATTATGGGGGCGACCTCTGAGGAGAATGCTCTTCCCTTCGAGCGGGCGCAGACCCTGCCCGAGGCTCCGGGGAAGCAGCGAAGACGGGGCTCAGGCCACGGGAGCCAGGCCGACGCGGTTGTTGCCCCGGTCGAAGACGGCGAAGTACTGGCGGATGAACACGTCGCCCAGGATCCAGAGCTCCCCGTTGGCCGTGGGGATGTTCATGCCCTGGAAGCCGCTGGTGCAGCCCTGCTGGCTCTGAGGAAAAAGAGACCGAGATGAGTGGGGACGGGCCCAGCGGGAAGGCGCTGGGCCGAGCCTGGGGAACAAGGGCCGCTGCGGACGCGGGGAGCTCCGGCTGAGGTGCGGCCTGCGCCTGTGGCCCGGGTCTGCCCTGTAAGCTGCCCCCTGCACCTCGGTTTCCGGTTTCCGGGAGCACAGACCCTGCCGTCAGCATCGGAGCTGAGGGGGGACCAGCGAGAAGCTGCCCGGAGGACTTGGGAAGCCTTTTCTCATCACCGGGTCGCCTGGGCAAGCCAGGCCGGCTGCCAGTCCTCGGTTCCCTGGCGCTGGGCCGCCGCCGGGGCGATGAGAGCACCCGGGAGCTTGGAGAAAGCTCTGCCCAGCCCTGCCCTGTGGTGAAGCGGCGTTGCCGGACATCCTCCCTCTGGGCCGGCCAGCCCCGCTCTTGGCACCGCAGGACAAGGTAAAGGGTCTTCCTGCCTCGGTGGCGGGGGCTGTTAGTTGGCAGAGGCGTCAGGAGCGTCCTGGCCAGGGCTCTAGCAAGTCGGCTCTTCATTTGCTCAGCCCTGGATGGCTGTGAGGGGTCAGTCTCCCGGGATCCCCGGAACCGCACTTGGACCAGAGCTGTGACGGAGACCCAGGCCCAGCCAGAACCTTTCCTGCCACCGCTCTTGGCCTCGCTTCTCCTCCTGGGAAAGCTGTATTCAAGTTCTCCTTCACACATTTATTGTTAGGGCGCTCTCCCTCCAACTCTCTCCTCCCCTCTCCCCCCTCTCTCTATCCCGCTCTCTTTTTTCTTCTCTCTCTCTCTCTCAAGCAGCCCAGAGCGCTGTCAGCTGCGGCCTGTGGCAGGCACTTGCCCTGCACGGAGTGAGGGGACGGGCACATGCTGTGCCGGACCTTACCTGCAGGACGTAGGCGCTGGGCGGCAGGGGGTACTGGACGCCGTTGATGGTGAAGACGATGCTAGGCAGGCTGCTGATGGCTGCGCAGTTGACCACCATCTGGGGCAGAGAGAGCAAGGGTCAGAAGGGCCGCATCCCTTGTGCATGGCAGACTCCCCCGGCCCCCCCCGCCCCGGTCCGTGCCAGGGCTGTCAGGGGGACTTACCTCGCCATAGGAGTTCTGGCTGGCGCCGATGGCGCTCTGGATGTTGGCTATGGCGTTGGTGGGGCCAGACAGCAGGGAGGTGCCCGTGTCAACGATGGCCTGGCAGCCCCCGCTGCAGGCGATGGCCTGTCCGTTCATGGTGATGCTGAGGGTGAGGCAGCAGGGGGTCTCCTTAGCTCCCAGCGAGCACAGCTCCCGAGGAGCCGGGTGACTCCGGAGGCTCCCTCGTCCCCACCCATCAGCCAGGATGTGCGTGCCAGCTTGTCTCAGTCATGCAGCCGCTCACGTATGCGCTCCTGCACTTGCACCTGGCAACTGAGCCTGCGCTGTGCCAGGCACGGGGGATGCAGAGGCTAACCAGGCAGCCACATGGCTTGGGGAGGCAGACACCCAAAGGTTGCCCAGGCAGTGAGGAGCTGAGGGGGTGCGTCCCAGGCTGCAGGCAGTCAGGCGGGAGGGGGGGAGGGACTGATGGCAGTTCAGCACGGCTGGACAGATGGAGGTGACTACCCGGCGCATCTTGGTTCATTTCCCCAGGACTGTCCTCGTTGAGTATAGAAAGTTCTTGAATCCCTGGCACCTGCTCAGGCCTGGGCAAACCTGGGTGACTGGTTAGCCCGCAGGCTGGAGGGGCCAGGACAGCTCGGGAGTGAGGCTGCCAGGGCCGGGGCAGACCCTGAAGGACAAGGAGGGCGGAGGGGCCTGAACCTCTTTTGTCATTTGCCCCGTCACCAGGCTAGAGGCCGTTTTCCCGAGAATGGGAGTGTGTGCTGGTTCCCAGGTCCCTAACGCTGGGGGGTGCGCAGCCGGGTCCCCGGGCTCCCCGGGCACTGGTTAGATCGTCCTGCCTCTGTGACCAGGAGGCGAGGGGCTGGCCCATCTTGGCAGGGTTTGGGGGTCTCCGGCAGCTCCCCTTCTGCAGGGAGGTGCCTTTGGCTTGGCCACCTCCCACCTTCCCCTCCTGGGGGACGTCTCCATGTGGGGACCATCCCAGTGGCATTCTGGGAACATCTCTCTGAGCCACTCCAGTGGCATTCTAGGAACATCTCCCTGTGCGGGCCATCCCAGTGGCATTCTGGGACATCTCCCTATGCGGGCCATCCCTGTGGCATTCTGGGAACATCTCCCTGTGCAGGCCATCCCAGTGGCATTCTGGGAACATCTCCCTGTGCGGGCCATCCCAGTGGCATTCTGGGAACATCTCCCTGTGCAGGCCATCCCAGTGGCATTCTGGGAACATCTCCCTGTGCGGGCTATCCCAGTGGCATTCTGGGAAGCTTAGCAACTGGGAGTCTGTTGAGCAGTGGGATGGGGCCCTGCCAGGAGGGGCTGGCCACGAGGCACTCACCTGTCCACGGTGATCTGCCAGTACGTCTCGGAGGACAGAGGCACCCAGTTGAGGGTCCCAGTGTAGTAGGAAGAGTCGATGCCCCCGAACATCACCACGCTGCCGCTCTGGTCGTTGCTGTGCCACGTGGGGGGGGGGGGGAGGGGAGAGAGGAGTTCATTTTTTCCGCCGTTCCCTCACTCGGAGGGACACACACTCTGTCTTCCAAGAGCTACCTTTTCCCTTCCTTCTTCGCTGTGGAATTTTGGCCTGTTTCACGTGGATTGGCTTGGGCTGAGGAGCCACGTGGAGGATGCAGCAGGCAGGGTTTCTCTGAATCCTCTTACACAAAGGACCATGCCATGGCCACTAGGGTTGTTGTTATTTCCATTTTGCAGAGAGGCACAGAGAGGTGAAGTGATTTGCCCAAGGTCACACAGCCAGGGAGCACCAGAACCAAGATGGGCACCCAGCTCTTTCTGGTTCCCGTGCGCAACGAACCCAGGATGGTGGTTGCTCTTGAGGACTCGACAGTGTAGCTCTCCCCCTCAGCCACGGGCACTGTCCCTCCCTCACCCCACAGGGACATGGGCCAGTTTCTAGAGGTGTCTTTGCTTGTCATGATCAGGTGGGGAGGGGTGTCGCTGGTTGTCTAGGAGGTGGAGCCCGGGGAGGCTGCTAAACACCCTGCAAGGCGCAGCACAGCCCCTGGCGGCCAGGGGTAATCGGGCCCCAAGTGTCCATGGTGCCAGGCCGGCGTGGCTCCGTGGTTGAGCCTCAACCCAGGAACCAGGAGGTCCTGGCTCTATTCCTGGTCGGAGCACAGATCCGGGTTGCAGGCTTGGCACCAGTGGAGGGTGTGCATGAGGCAGCCGACCTATGACTCTCTCATCATCGATGTTTCTCCCCCCCCCTCTGCCCCCCTCTCCCTCCCTCTTTGAAGTCAATAAAAATAGATTTAAAAAATGTCGGTAGTGCAGAGCCGGGTTAGACAGGGCAGCAGATGCCCATGATGAGGTCAGTCACGGGAGGACGTGGACGAGCCGGTCCCCACTCGGCAGACCCCCACCTCCGAGGTCAGCCTCGGACAGCCCATGTCACTCATGGTGTCGCTTCAGGACTGTGAACCGAGCACACGTGGGCCTCGACCGACTGCTTCCCGAGAGGAGGTGGGGGTGTCTCAGGAAGCTGCCGGCACCTCTGCTCAGCCAGACCAACGCCTGGCACACTCTGTCCACTCGCCACGGAAACCTAGATTCTGAACGGGAGGAAGCTGGCGCTCCTCCTCCAACAGCCTCCCTGCTGGAGACTTAAGCCCCAACCGAATCTTCACCCCACTCTCTCCCCCCACCGGTGCTTTGCTATGAAGGCTTGGCCCCAATGTTAAGCAGATTCACTTGACAATGGTGGCCCTTGGGCTGATGGTGAGGGGACTGGTGCCCGAGCGTGGATGACTGGCCACAGGGACCTGGCGCCGTTCCCTCTACAGGTCCACCTCTCAGGTCCAGACACTGGCCTCCCCAGCCCAGACAGCCCCCCTGGGCCGGTCCTGCCCTCCCTGCCCTACTCACGGGCTCAGGTAGACGGAGAAGAGGTCTTGGGAAATCAGCCCCTGGTTCCACATGTTGTCAAAGACAGGCGTGGCCCCCGAGGAGGCGATGCTGGGATAGGCCAGGCCCAGGATGCCGTCGAAGGGCGCGTAGTACAGGAAGGAGCCGGGCTCCGTCTCGCTCAGGCCAAAGATCTGGTTGGTGTCAGCGATGCCTGCAACCTGAGTGGGGAGACCAGGGTGATCCCCATCAGTGGACACTGGCCTGTGCATGGCACCAGTGCTGGGCCCGGCTCCTTCCGTGTGGGACTGAGCTCGGGGCGTCAGCTGGAGGGACAGGAGCGGACTGACCCCGGGTGCTTGTTATTCCTCTGAGGTGACCATGGCGGCCGACCTCCAGGCGGCCCCCGCTGCCGGTCGGGGGAGAATTTGCTGGGGAACGGGGTCGCTGCGTGCTCGTGTCTGATGCGAGGATCGAAGCAGACCTCAGGGGGGATCAGAGCCCTTGACCCCTGCTGCGCCCAGAAGGGGGGAGCTGGAGGAGCTTTTGGGCTGGGGCGGGGAGCTGCAGTGGAGGGAGGAGGTGCTAAAAGGGAACTGAGCCATTTTTCACCCCCTCCCCCTATCTCCCCCATAGCCCTCAGCCTGAGTGGGCAGAGGTTGGCTTATGGCTCCAAGCACCACCCCCCTTACCCACTCCTGCCCCATCTAGAAATATCTGCCACGTCTTCCCCCTCCATCCCCCCATTTGATTCTGTGATCACGAGATCCGTACTGCTAAAGTGAGCTGGTTCCTGGGGTCCCCAAGGTCCCTGAGAGCTAGCCCCATGGCGGTACGGGCGGAGGGGCCCTGCGGGTGCTTACCTGGACTGTATCGTACCCGAGGATGCCAGTCATGCTGCCGGTGCCATAGGCCACGGACAGCGTCTGGCTGGTGCCCCGGTAGGTGGAGGACTTCCGAGGGTCGAAGCGGTTGTGGTTGGCTGCGAAGACAAGAAGTGACATTGCCGACCCCCAAAAGTTGACCGAGAGGCAGGGCCGGGGCCTGTCTTCCTGGGTGGGTGCCGGGTGCTGGGAGGGGGACTTGGGAGAAGGGTAACTTTGCCCTAGATTCTGGAGCCCAGGCGTGTTCAGGTTCCAGTCCTGGCTGGTCAGACCAGTTGGGACCATCTCCCGGATGGGAGGTCCCCCACTGACCCCACAGTGCCCCCCAGGACAGCCCTGCCGAACACGAGTGGCGCAGGCCCACAGCTGCCCATTTCTCTGCCATTGGCCTGAATGCCTTGGGTGCAGGGACCCTGTGTGAGTCACCCTTTAGCCCTCAGAGTGCCTAAGCCCAGTGCTTGGCACATAGTAGGTGCTCAGCAAATCCCAGCAGGCTTCGGATTGGAGCAGTTTGCAGCCCCTGTGTGTTCCGGACCCCGGCGTCGGGCTGGGCCAGGAGGTGGCACTCACAGCAGGCGGGGCTGGAGCAGTAGATGGAGGGCACCCACAGATTGGAGGAGCCGGTGTCGAAGATGACGTTGAACTCCTGAGGGGGCGTTCCGATGCCGATGGTGCCGAAGTACTCCATCTGCAGGGGGGTGGGGGGGCACAGCTCACAGACCCGGGCTCCCTCCCCGGCCTCCCCGGGGGCTGTCTCTGGGTCGGCTCCTCAGGCCCCCCCCCCCCCCACCTTCCCCTTCTCTGTTCTCCTCCCCTTTCTCCCTGCTCCATGCCTCTGTCCTGCCCGGCCCAGCAGGTCTCTCCGCCTCTTTGAAGCCCTCTCTGATTGATCCCCAGTTCTCCTCTGACTGTTCTCCGAGGGCCATTGCCACCTAATAATAGCCCCATCTTGTCCTCATTTTGCCACCCTAGGGGACAGCGGGACCCTTAGAGTACCCTGTGCTCATCCGTTAACATGTCCACAGGAGAGACACAAGCCCCCAACACGGGGGAGCCCTAGGCTCTACCTTCTCCCTTAATCCAAAGAGGGCGTCGCCAGGATTGTTATTCGTGGTGTCAGCCACACTGGTCTTGCTCTCTGCTGGTGAGAGCTCATTCTCACCTCAGGGACATGCTGCTTGCGATTTCTTGTGCTTGGGAAATGTTTATTCTAGATCTTTCCTTAGCCGACTCAGTCGTTCAGACCTCTAACCCATGTCACCTCCACCAGGGGGCCCTCCCTGACCACGTTATCCAAGTTTGCCCTCCCTCGTTCCTCTTCGTCCCCTCACTCATGCCCCCAGTTCATGTCTCTCTGCGCCAACGTGTCAGGCCCTGGAATTGTCGTACATTCGAATCACTAGTCTCTTATCTGTCTCCTCCAGCGCCGCCGCTCCAGGAACTCTGCTTACTCACGATTGTGTTCTCAGCTCCCTGCCTAGCTTCTGGCACGTAGTAGGTGCCTCATAAATATGTAAGCAAATAAACGGGCTGCCTGCTGCCTTTCCCAGGGCGCAGGCTGTGCTCAATCCTCCAAAAACCGCACTGCGCTGGGCACGCGTCACAGCCCACTCCTGGGAGGTGTGAGCTCTGCGGGAGGGAGCGGGGGCTCCTGCCCAGGGTCTCAGGGAGCTCTCGAGCCCAGCCCGCAGGAGGCCAAGCGCCTCAGACAGGCAGGCCGCTGACGCCCTGGCCCAGCTATTGCCACAGACAACAGCATTTAACAGGCTGTCATGTCCCAAATAGAAGAGTCGGAATGACCTTCCTGTGACCCCAGGCTGACCATGTCAGACACCTGATGGGGGGTACAGTCAATCAGGATGCAGGCAGTTATCAGAGACTCTGGCCCTCCCACTTGACCCTTGGCCTTACTTTGCACTTCCCTCCCCGAGCCCCCTCCTGCTCTCTGCTCTTTGCACATTGCTCCCCGCTGCCACTGGCCCTGTCCCTGCTGCCACCGGCCCTGACACCACCCTCCTGCTCTCCCCCACCCTCTGGGCCCCCTCATGCTTCCTTCATTGCTCCTGGGAGAAGTCCTAGCCTGCCACCTGCCACCTGGCACAGTGTGTACTTTCATGGCAGCTCTCCCCTGGTTGCACATGGCTGGGGGGCAGGGTGCACACTGTCTCTCCCTACCAGTGGTCGGGGGGAGGGGGTGCCAGGGCTGTGCCCCATGGCTCCCTGCTACTCCCTGGCCCAGCATAGAGCCTGGCCGTGCGAGGTGCTACGTGCAAACCGACACGGCACGCGTGAACTCGGGGAGGAATGAGTGTGACCTCTCCAACCGCAAGTTCTCCTGTGCCCTCCCTGTGCCCCCGAGATCCCGGGAGCAGACCCCTGGGTGACGGCCCGGGGGAATCAGAGTCCTCGTCCATCCCCCAGCCCCTCTTTCGCTCCTCCCGGTGAGTCCAGAGCCGCCCGCCAGGCACTCACGTCCATGTAGTTCTCCAGGGGCTGGGTGGCCAGCATGTCAGCTGCCTCGGGGAAGTACTTGCTGGCGGGGTTCAGGTGGTGCTTCTTCAGGTAGTCTTCCAGGACGCCATGCTCCCTCAGGTTAGTCCGCAGGGACTTCTTTCTGACCAGGGGAACCCTGTAGCGAGCGTTGGCAAAGGGATAGTTTGGGGAAGGAAGCATCGTTAGTCAAGGATTCTGCTGGCTGGGGGCGGGGGGCGGGGTGGCGCGGGTGGCAGGGGTGCTGTGGAAGCAGCAGGAAGAGAAAGCTGGCCCGAGGAAGGATGAAGGAAGGAGGTCCAGCGTGGCTCAGTGGTAAAGCATTGACCTAGGAACCAGGAGGTCATGGTTTGATTCCTGGTCAGGGCACATGCCCTGATTGTGGGCTCCATCCCCAGTGTGGGGTGTGCAGACGGCAGCTGATTCATGATTATCTCCCTCTCCGTCTCCCTCTCTCTTCTCTGAAATCAATAAAAAAAAATTTTTTTTAAAAGGAACAAAGAAATCGAGAGGGAAGACATTCTTATTTGGGCACAACAATACAAAGAAGTTGGTGGTTGTCCTGAGTCCCCTGGCCCAAGGGTGGCGCTGGGACCACACCCGGGCCGGGCCCGGGGGAGCCACGGGCAGTCGGAGATGCCAGGGCGTGCTGCCTCAGTGGGTCTTACTCGGAGTGCTCTGGGCTTGGCAGTGTTTCTAGGTCTTGAACAAAATCCCACCGTTAGCGCCTCATTCCTTTGCGTCTAGAACTTCTTATTTACAAACAAGGAAGTGCCCTCGAGAGAGTTACGCTGGGCTCTCTGTCCTGGACTCGTGTTTAACATATACCTTTGTTAATCCTCACACGAGGACGTTTCCCATTGATTTTTAGAGAGAGGGCAAGAGAGGGAGAGACAGAGAGAAACATCGATGTGAGAGAAACACATCAAAGGGTTGCTTCCTGCACGAGCCCGACCAGGGCCTGGGCCAGGGAGGAGCCTGCAACTGAGGTTCGTGCCCTTGACCAGAACCGAGCCTGGGACCCTTTGGTTACTCGTGGTGTCAGCCACACTGGTCTTGCTCTCTGCAAGCCGACGCTTTACCCACTGAACCACACCAGCCAGGCTGGACTCCTGCGTTTAAATGCACAGAATGTTCTTTCCTCTGAAAGACCCACAGCTGTAGCACTGTCTCCCCACGGGGCGGAGAGAGAGGATAGTCGGGAGGAGTGTGGAAAGGAGGAGAACACCTGGTGGAGAAGCCATCAGGGGACGGGCAGCAGAGGGAAGGAGCCCTGGAGCCTCTGTGCCCGGCATCCAACTCACTTGATGATGCACTCGGAGAGCGCCACCAGCGCGAGCAGCAGCAGCCACTTCATGCTTCCTCCCGGCTCCGGTCTCTGACAAGGTCGAGGGCGGATGGCGGAGGCATACAGCGGCAGGCCGAGGGGTGCCTTATATGCAGTCCAAGCGCCCAGGAACCAATCCTATCAGCCTTCAAAGGTGACCCCTTATCCCAACACCAAACACCAAGTTTCCTGATAAGATTGTCCCTCCCCCGAGCCAGGTCCTGAGAAGTTCCCAGGGGAGTGGCTTTGTAGCTTTCCATGGGGGCCACATCCCGAGGCTGGGCGGGATGTGGGAGCAGGCGATGGCGGGATGGAGGCTTAGTCCTTCAGTGATGAATGCAAGAAAGCTGGACAAGCTGAGTATGGAGTCAAAATTGAGCTCAAGGGCCCTTGACATTTCACGGATGTCCGGGGAGCTCGGTGTCCCTCATTCGTCCCCGTGGGGCCAATGGCCGGGGTTCTGGGTAGCAGCTCCTTGAGTAGATGTGGGCCAGTTCCTGTGGCTGAGACTCCGAAGCATGGTCCCAAGCCTGTAACTGGGGACTCGAGACCTTTCTCTGCAGAAACGCCACTGCACGGAGTTGCGGAGTGCCTCGTTCTCACGCGGTTGGGCCGAGTCCTGCAAAGTGGCGAGTGCGGGGCCAAGGAGGAAGAGGGCCAAGCGGGTGGGAGAATGTGGCTGCTTGAGACAGGCCTGCATGTCTTCGGAATCTGTGCCCCTCACATACTCTGCTGCTCTTTCCATGGCTCCTCTCCCGCCCCCCAGGTTGCTCAAAGCCTCTACCTTTTTAAAATTTTTATTTTGAATGTATTTTTATTGGTTTCTGAGAAGAAGGGAGAGGAACAGAGAGAGAAACATTGATGAGGAGAGAATCCTCCTCCTCTGGCATCCCCCCCACTGGGGATCGAGCCCTCAACCTGGGCACGTGCCCTGATCGGGAATTGAACCGTGACCTTCTGGTTCCTAGGTCGATGCTGGCCGGGCAAAGCCTACATCTCTGAGATCCCAGTGGGCCTCTCGAGTCTTCCGTGTGTGTGACTTGGCTAAATCCACTGCAGGCGGCAAAGCCACCTGGGAAATGCGTACTCGTGTATGTCCGACCCCGAAGGTCCTTCTTCTTAAAGTCTCTTCTTAAACCAGGATGTTGCCGGCCTACTGGGTTCTCGCTGGGGCTCCTTCAGGGGACAGTGGACAAAGCGACAAAGCGTTGATCTGGGAGCTGTGGGGACGGGGAGCACGGGGGAGGGAGGTCACCAGGAGGCAGAGAGCGCTGTCTGCGGTCCTGTTCTGAAATCGGATTTTTTGGGCCACCACGGGTTTTTTAGCGCCAAGGGACGTAGGTTCTGGCCAAGCCCCAGATCCCCCTGAGCCTCAGGGTGAATGTGGAGGGGGGCCCATGGGGGTTGGGACAAAGCATCTGTATTCAGCTTCCTGCCCAGACAGGATTTCTGCTTTCACATTGCCTGCTGCTTCCTCTCCTCTCTTTCCTCCCCCTTGAGCCTTTCCCCTTCGAGCCACATTCCCACCTCCAAGCTGATTCAGCTAAAGATCTGCCCGAGTCCCAGAGCACCAGGTGGAAACCCTGGGTCAAGGGTACCATTGGGAGGGAGGGAGGAGAAGGGAGGAGGGAGGGACCCTTCAGTCCAAGGGCTGATGCTCCAACCACTGAGTAACACGAGCTGGTATTCAATGTGTCTTGATTGTGCCTGCTTCGTGCTGTGTCGGCCCTTCTTGCCCTTTCCTGGGCCAGCAAGATGGAAAGAGGCCAGGCCTTCCGGGGGTTCATGGCTGGCCCAGGAAAGGGCAAGAAGGGCCTCATTTCTTTCTACTCAGATGGGTCTCGGGGTCCTACAAGTGGGGTACCCTTGGATCGTGAGAAGTTGTCTCCCCCCATTAGCGATTTTAATACCCTGGGGGAGTCCGGGCTTGTGGCAGGGCCCACGGTGACCCCCAAGTGTCCTCTGGGGGGTCATGTACCTTGTCACCCTTCCCCTTGGGCAAGTGCGGGCTTGTGACGCGCTGCTGGCCAATAGGGTCCATGCTCGGGTTTCGTGATGACCTCACATGAGCTGGCTGCTGTCTTTGTGCAGACTGTCACCTGCCCGCCCCCCGGAGAGTCCCACGTGGCCAGGAGCAGAGTGGAACCACCAGCCACCAGCCATCGGGGAGTGAACCCCTCACGATCCGCGAGGAATAGATTCCCTCCAATGACCAGGTAAGCTCAGAGGAGACCTGACTCCTCGATGCATCTGGAGGCCCAGAGGCAGCGGCAGCCGATGGAGCCTGCATCCTCGGCCCTCGGAATGGGGGGCATAAAGGTGAGTGGCGTTAACTTGCCAGATATGTTCGTTCGTCACCAGCGAGCATGGTTAGGAACCCCTAGAAAGCCCCACAAGGTCCCCCTGCAGCCTCTGTCCAGGGCCACTTCAGGGCCCGGCGAGGCGGCTTTCTGCTGAGGCAGTGAGTGTCGGTGGTGGGAGGGCGGCGTCGGTGGCGTGGGCCGCAGGTCCAAAACCTCCGTCGGCACAAAAGGCGCGTGCTGTCGCGTGGCCATGGCTCTCGTCCTGGCCGAGTGCTTGGGGACACATGAGCTTTCAAACACGATCGTCCTTGCATTTCCCAGTAGGCACAGCTCAGAGGTGGACGGGGCCAGTCCAGGGTCACGTAGAGAGGAGTGACACGCGAGGCCTAGAATGGGGCGCAGGACGGGGCACAGGGGACTCTGGTCTTGGGAGACTTGTCCTGGGCCAAGCCCTGTCTCCCTCTCCCCCATCTGCCCTTCAGTGATGGCCGAAGCCTCCATCCCAGGGGAGCTGTGGGGAGGAGAGGGGGAGCCGGGACTGAGCTCCGGGAGGCGGGGGGCCCTGCCAGCAGGGAAGCTGGCAATCTGTGTGTGCCAGACGGTCCCGTGGAGAGATTAGACAACAGCGTTGACTTTGCCATTAGCGCTGCTGGCACTTGGCTTTGAGGGGCGCTGGGCGCTGCGTCGCTGATGGGGCACAGGTGTTCTGTGAACACAGCACATCAGGCGGTGGAACATGATCTAAGGAGCCGATGGCGGCAGGACCGGCCGGAGACTCGGTGCGATAGGTGTTATCGGGGTCTGATAGGCTTGGGACGCGGGGCCCCAGGAATTTTCCATCAAGGCCTCACCCCAGCCACAGTCTTCCCGGGACACAGAGACCGTGTCTGCTCCCAGCCCCACCCCAGCCCCACGCGGTTTCTCCAGAGACCAGAACAGGTTCTAAGTATTAAACTTATAGTAACATTTTGGCCCAAGTCTACAAACAATGCATGTCCTTTGCAAATTATTTACAGAAAACTGCAAGTTAAAAAAGAACGCGGCCCTCGGCCAGACCCCTCCCCCATGAATGCCATGTGTGTGTGTGTGTATGTGTGTATGTACAGCAATGGGGCCAGGCATTGGTTTTGCAAATTACTTTCGGAAGGAGAATTAAGTGCTCGTGTTTTCAAGGCATTTCTTATACGTCTACATCATCATTTAAAATTATTTTTCTTGGAATGTAATGTGCACACAGAAAGATTGGTATCATGGGGGATAGCTTGTTGAATGTCACACGTCAAGCGTATCCATGTAACCACTACCACATCAAGAAACAATATCGCCCTGGCCAGTGTGGTCCAGTGGATAGAGCGTTGGCCAGCGGCCCCTTGGTCCGAGGTTCCATTCCAGCCAAGGGTATGTACCTCAGTTGCAGGCTCCTCCCCAGCCCTGGCCCTTGTTAGGGTGCCTGCAGGAAGCAACCAATTGATGTGTCTCTCTCACATCACTGTTTCTCTCTGTCCTTCCCTCTCTCTCCCACTCTCCCTAAAAATCAATGGGAAATACCCTCAGGTGAGGATTTAAAAAAAGGAAACAACATTGCAAACTCCCCCACCCCCAGCTCCCTCAGGCTTCCTTCCATCCTCCCCTAAACCCCTGCCCTCACTGCAGGCAGCAGATGGCTCAGGCCCACGCGTGTACTTGAGGTAAACGATGCCGTGTAACAGGCATGCTGCTGTGCCTGGCTTCTTTGCTCAGAATCACGTGTGTGGGAGTTGCGTGGTCCTGTGTGTCGCGTGAATCAGCCGTTCTCACTGCTGTGTGTCGTTCTACTTGACACGGACGCCTCAGTGACCTCGTCTCTGGCCAGCGGGCACGTGAGCAGCACCCGTGGAGGCTCTTAGGACTGGGCTGCTCTGAGCCTTCTAGTCTTCCCCCCTTGCCCTCCACGTCCCATGAGCCTGCACGGCGTTTCTGATGGGCGTGGGCCCAGGAGCGGAATTGTGGGATCCTAGGCTACTCCTGTGTTTGGCGTCAGTAGAAACTTCTGCGTCTGGCCGGCGTGACCCGTGGTTGAGCATTGACCTATGAACCAGGAGGTCACGGTTGGATTCCCAGTCAGGGCACATCCCGGGTTGTGGGCTCAATCCCCAGTAGGGGGCGTGCAGGAGGCAGCCAATCCCTGATTCTCTCTCCCCCTGGCTGGTGTGCCTCAGTGGGACAGAGCATCGGCCTGTGGACCAAAGGGTCCCAGGTTCATTCCTGTCAAGGGCACGTCCAGTGTGCAGGAGGCAGCCAATCAGTGATTCCCTCTCATCATTGATGCTTCTCCCGCCCTCCCTCTCCCTTCCTCTCTGAAATAAGTGAAAGTATATTTTAAAAGAAGAGAAAGAAGGAAACTGCCGGCCGGTTCCCCCGAGTGGTGGTGTCGGGCTGTCCTCCCTGCAGCTGCGGGCGGGTCCAGTGGCTCCCTGTCCTTGGACACGCAGTACGTCAGTCATGCCGTGCCAGTGGGGCTGGTGGGTGTGAGGGGTCTTCTCTCCTAGTTTTCCTCTGTGTTTCTGGTGAGTCAGGAACTGAGCAGCTCCAGCTTTGGCTCAATTAAAACAATAATCTAGGGTTTTATTTCAATTCGCAGACGTTTGACGTTTGCTAAATGCCTTCGCACAAACCGTACCTGCACTCGAGGTCATTCCAGGAGAGCTGAGCTGCTCAGGCGGGGGCAGGCACAGCCCCCCAGCCCTGAGGCATTCCCACGGGCCCCAGGGATCGAAGGGACACAATTTGGAAAACCCTAAAGTACACACCCTGCTGGTGCCTATTTCTCGTGCGGCTTTGACGTTGGAGGTGCAGAGGTGAGCCCTGCTGCACGCCCCCTCTGGCTGTGCCCACTCAGGTGACAGTGACGGCCCGCAGGTGAGGGGGACGTGCGTGCCATGGACCCACGGTCTCTCCTCCCGAGGCAGATACCGGGCTCTGCCACACCATTTTACAGATGTGTAGCAGGGAAACTGAGGCTCAGAGAGGTTCCGCAGCTTGCCTGGACGTGGGGAAGCAAGAGGCAGAGCTGGCGCCCTTGACTCCTCTACTCAGGGGGCCCTGACACCTTGAGAGATTCTTGGGAGAAACGGGGGATGGGGCGGGAGTGGAGACAGTCTGCTGAATAGAGACCTTTGAGGCTTTGGGGCACCTTCCATTCCTTGGCCAGCAGGCAGGCCACTTGTGTGTGTTACGGCAATGTGTTAGACGGTGTACTTATGCTCTAAGCATGTGTTTACATGTTTGCTACGGCTCCCTGAGCAGGGGGTCCCTCCTTCCAACTCACTGAGGAAAGTGGGCCTGGCCCCCCGAACTGGGGGGTGGGGGTTGGGAGAGGGCGCATGGGCAGGAGAAGGCTCATTCCAGCACAGCTCTTCTTGGGGGGCAGGTGGACCAAGGCCCTACCACCCAAACAGGTCGCTGGGTGGGGCCACTGCCAGCAACAGTGAGGCCCAAAGGCCCGTGGGCAGGACAGTGGCTGATGTGTCCAGGCAAGTGTGCCGTGTGCGTCACGCCTCATTCAGCAGCCCCGCGACGTGGGCCTTCCTGTTGGTCACGCTTTACCACTGAGATGGAAGAGGGTTGGCAATGGCTCCCGGTTACGCTGCAGCAGGGGCAGAGCTGGGGTTCGAAGCCAGGCTGTCTGGACCCCGAACCCACACTTGCAAGCTGACTGCCTCTCAGAATGTGGCAAAAGCTCAGGGGCCCCTTCCCAGGAAGAACTCCCCTCCCCCATCTCAGAGCTGCCACAGCCCTTCCCTGGGGCCTGTCGGGGGCAGATGTCCTCCTGCGGATGAAGTTGCTAGTTATGGGTCAGGTGACCCACAGGAGGTGTGTGAGCAGCCACCAGGGTGCCAAGCAGGCCCCATCCTGAAGGGGAGGGGTGACGAGTGAATGAACGAGGTCTCTCAAGGGCAGCAGGAGCCCACTTGCCTTCGGGCCTGGAGCGTGGGGAGTGAGAGCCATCTCGGACCCTGATGGTCCCACCTCTGGGGTCCTGGCACAAGGAGGGCCCCAGGTCGGGTGGTCCAAGCTCTTAGGACAGTCGGGGACCTGAGAGGAGACAGCAGGTACGGGGGGCAGGAGTCTGCTCATGGGGAGTCCCGGGTCGGAGGGGCATGGCCCAGAGCCTCAGCCCCAGGCTCCCACTGCCAGGCCGGCCACCCTTGGGGCCTCTGATGCCCGCTTTGGGGGAGGGGGAAGAGGAAATTGGGACCTGGCAGAGCAGGGCTAACTGGAAGCGGAGGAGGAAAGGTTTGAAAGCTGGGGAGAAGGGGGGGGGGTAGTAACCGTTATAATCAGGCTTGGAAGTGCAGTGAAACCGAGGAATGGCCTGCATGCCCAGGGGATTGCTCAGAAGGCCCCCTCAGCCCCGGCAGCCCCCGCCCCTCCTGGGTGGCTCCCCTGAGCTGAACCTGCTCTGGGGCCCAGCGAGAACCTCCTGGAGCGGTGGCCTGGGGTGAACCCCTCTTGTGGACCAAAGAAAATCAAGGCTCCGCTGATACGGGCCCCACCCCACGGCCCGGCCCGGCTCCTTTGTCCCCGTATCTCTAATGCCACATTCCTGCCTGGCAGGTAAGCATGCCTCCCGCTTGGCCGCTCTGCCTGCCTTCTCTGGTGAATCTGATCTGTCCTCCTGGTGGCCACCTGGGCTGGCTTCTGCCCTGTGACTGTTATGTGGGCTGACAGTGGAGGGAGCTGGGGTGGGCGGGAGGGTGTCTAAAACAATGTCCCGGGGCTCCTGCTCCCGGTGGACAGAGCTGTTCTCAACGCCTTGCGGCGTAGGCCTTCCCTGCGGCAACAGCAGTGTTGGGGTCTTCATCCCCTAGCCTGGGGTAGGGGAGCGAGGCTATGAGCCCAAGTGGAAGCCTGTGCCACCTTCTCGTGTCCTGCTCCCTGCCTGCAGTGCCCACTTTGGCTGGGTCCTGGAGTGCCCGACTGGAGCAGGATATAGAAAGAGGCCACGTGCTATGGGCCACTTAGAGGAAAGGGCTGTCGCTGCCAGAGGACATCTGGGAGGCCATCACAGAGGCGGCGGCACTCGAGCTGTTTTAATATTTAAACGGGAAGTTGATTTCCCAGGGGGAATCACGTTTGCACAGTGTTGGGAACATGGCGCAGAGGGGATGTGAACCGGTTTCTGAGCACTAAGCATCCATGATGGCCCTCAGGGATGTGTTTGAAGGTGGTGAGGGCTTCTGAGCCTGACTGGAGGCAAGACCCGCCGTGCTCTCTGCCCATCTCAGTTGTAAGGGCTGCATGGTGCTCCCCAAATACATGTGCGGAACCCCTGGCCCAGAGAACTCTGAATGCAATTGGATTTGGAGTTGGGGTCCTTACTAAATGAGGTCACGAGGCTGGGCCCTCACCCACTGCGACTGCTGTCCTCAGACGGGGGAGATTAGGACACAGACACACAGGAGGGACTGGGGAGGGCAAGGGAGGAAGGCAGCCAAACGCCAGGCCGCCGGGCTCAGGGAGACGCCCGGCAGACACTCGCTCCCGGCTCTCCGGCCTCCAGAGCTGCGAGCCGGTGAACTTCTGTGCGGCCCATGCGCCCCTCGCCCGGCGTTGGTGTTTGGTCCGAGGCCTGAGCACTTGGCACAAATGGGTGCAGCCGGTAGTGCCCTCACTTCCTGCCTCTGCAGAATTGTGCTTGGTGTGAGCCCAGGGTCTCTGTCTCCTTCACATGGGGTTCGCGTGGCATTGTTCCTCAACGACCACTGAGTGTCCACTGAGTGTCCGGTCGTTCAAAGAGCAAGGCAGACCAATGGCTGTCTCCCTGGTGGCCACTCAGGGTAGGCAACAGAGACTCAGGAGAGAGAGGTCACACGGTGCACGCCATGCAGTGGCGGGACAGCGAAAGCGAGGACAGGACAGCGAGCGCTGGAGGGCTGGCATTTTGGAGAGAGGGCCAGAGGGCCCCTGAGGGCCATGAGGGTGCAGTTCTGAAGGGGGAGGGAGGGATGTGTGTGCTCGCAGCCCACAGTTTGGGCTGCACTTCTGACCAATTTATTCATTTTTTCATTTTTTGTGCTATTTTTCATCTTTCTATGGAATAGTGCTGCCTGCAGGCAATTATTACTAACTGTTACTATTTTCAACTTGATTTTTTGATTACAGTTTGCATTCAGTACTTTTGTATGTTGGCTTTAGGTGTACACAGGCTGTACTTTTCTTTATATAGTACTGAACAAATTCAAAAAGAATCTGGTGGTCTTGCTAGAAATACATGATTAAGATTTCTTTCAAGTTTGCAAACTTGGAACACATCTAAGGCAAAAGCCCGAAAGTGCTCCAAAGCAGGAAGAAGAGTTAAAAGTTTTTCCAGTAGAAACTACATCCTTGAGAAGTGCCAGTCCCATATCCTTAGCCCTGGGATTGGTCCAGGACCGTGACCAGTCAGATGTCAGGCAGCCAGCTTGCCAGATGCCAGACAGTCCGGAAGGCAAGGTACCAGGAGGTCTGATCACGGGTCTGGGTCTGAGCCCTTCAAGGGGTGATTGGAGAATCATCTGGAGGCCTGGGATATCCAGGCATGGATGCAGGATTAGAAGGCTCAGGACAAGAATGCAACCTTTATCATGCCTCAACCTATATCCTAATAAAAGGGTAATATGCTAATTAGACCAAACATTTTCCAGACATCCTTCTGGACAAAGCCATGTGGCAGGGGCTGAGGCAGAGGTGATTAGGGGTGACCAGGCCAGCAGGGGAGAGCAGTTAGGGACAATCAGGCTGGCAGGGGAGGGCAAGTAGAGTGCGATCAGACCAGCAGGCAGAGGTGGTTAGGGACGATCAGGCAGGCAGGCAGGCGAGCAGTTAGGAGCCAGCGGTCCTGGATTATGAGAGGGATGTCTGACTGCTGGTTTAGGCAGATCGGGCCTAAACCGGCAGACATCCCCCAAGGGGTCCTGGATTGGAGAGGGTGTAGGCAAAGCTGATGGACACCCCTCCCCCCTGCGTGCACACATTTTGTGCATCAGGCCTCTAGTAATGTTAATAATTTTGATAGATTGGTTACAATGACTCCATTTTATATATTCCCTATCTTCACACTTCCTTAATGGACATAGCCCACGTTTATCACTTAAAAAAAAATACACACACACACACACACACACACACGTATACACACACGCACTAGAGGCCCGTTGCATGAAGAGATCCGTGCAATAGGCCTTCCTTCTCTTGGCCTCCAGCACCGGTTTTCCTCGTGGAGCCAGGGCCAGGCCTTTGCTCTGGCTGCAGTCTGTGGCCTTTGCTGCAGGCTTGGCCAGAGTCTGCCATCTTCGCCTTCGCTGCGACCAGGGTGCTGCTGCTGTAGATTTCTTCGCCCCCACCCTCCCTCTCATATCAGGCATCCTGCCTCGCCCCACCACTCCACAACTGGAGCAGCTGGACGGCCGCCATAGTTCTCCTTTTAATTTGCATATTCCCTCTTAATTGGCTGGTAGAGTAGCAGAGTGAAGGTTAATTTGCATGTTTCTCTTTTATTAGTGTAGACTAGAGGCCTGGTGCATGCCATTCATGCAGTTGGGGGGGGGGGGTGCAGGGAGTGTCCCTCCACCCAGCCTGCACCCTCTCCAGTCTGGGACCCCTTGAGGGATGTCCGACTGCCCATTTAGGGGCAGTCAGACATCCCTCTCACAATCCAGGACTGCTGACTCCCAACTGCTCACCTGCCTGCCTTCCTCATTGCCCCTAACTGCTTCTGCCTGCCACGCTGATCACCCCCTAACCACTCTGCTGCCAGCCTGATTGATGCCTTACTGCTCCCCTGCCAGCCTGTTTGACCTTAACTGCCATTCCTTGAAGGCTTGGTCACCCCTGACTGGCCTCCCCTGCAGGCATGGTCCTCCCCGACTGCTCTCCCCTGCAGGCCTGGGTCCCCTCCCCCCAAATGCCCTTCCCTGCAGGCCCAGTTCCCCCCAGCTTTCCTCCTTTGCTGGCCTGGTCACCCCTAACTGCCCTCCCCTGCAGGCTTGATTGCCCCCAACTGCCCTCCTTTGCAGGCCTGGTCTCTCCCAACTTCCCACCCCTGCTAGCCTGACTGCCCCCAACTGCCCTCCCTTGCAGGCCTGGTCCCTCCCAACAGTCCTCCCCTGCTGGCCATCTTGTGGTGGCCATCTTTGACCACATGGGGGCAGGATCTTTGACTATATGGAGGCAGCCATCTTGTGTGTTGGAGTGATGGTCAATCTGCATGTTACTTTTTTATTAGAGAGGATAGAGGCCTGGTGCATGGGGTGGAGGCCAGCTGGTTTGCCCTGAAGGGTGACCTGGGTCAGGGTAGGGGTTCCCTTGGGGCGTGGGGCGACTGGGCGAGGGGCCTGTGGTGGTTTGCAGGCATGCCACACCCCCCAGTGACCTAAGTGGAGGCCCTGGTGTCTGGGATTTGTGTATCTTCTACAATTGAAATTTTGTAGCCTGGAGTGGAGCCAAGGCCCCTGCTCGCTCTGTGGCTGCAGCCATTTCTCTTGGGATATTTACCTTCTATAATTGAAACTTTGTAGCCTTAAGTGGAGGCCAAGGCAGGCGGAAATCTTGGCTTCCTCCATCGCCAGAGGCAACCCTAGCCGCCTCCTCTCTCCAGCTCTGGGGCTGCCATCATTTCTGTTGGGATATATCTTCTATTATTGAAACTTTGTAGCATTGAATGGAGGCCTGAGCTCACCAAGGTGTGCAGAAAGCTTGGCTTCCTCCACCACTGGGGAAACCCAAGCCTCCCTCCTGCTCTCTGTGGTGGCAGCCATTTTGGTTGGGGGTTAATTTGCATATCACTCCTGAATGGCTTGTGGGTGTGGCTTGTGGGTGTAGTAGAGGTATGGTCAATTTTCATATTACTCTTTTATTAGGAGATTTTTATTGCAGGGAGGAAAGGAAAGGGAGAGAGAGAGAGATGGAAACATCAGTGATGAGAGAGAATCATTGATTGGCTGCCTCCTGCAAGCCCCCTACTGGGGTCAAGTCCATAACCCGGGCATGTGTCCTTGACTGGAATCGAATCTTGGACCCTTCAGACTGAGGCTGCCACTTTATCCACTGAGGCAAACTAGCTAGGGCAGTGATGGGCAACCTTTTGAGCTTGGTTTGTCAAAATACGCCAAAAAACTGAGCATAACTCGGGTGTTGTGTCACTTCGAGAAAAAAACCCATACTTCTCAGTATGCGACTGCATGCGGCCACGTGTCATCGAAAATGGCTGCGTGTGTCAGTGCTGACACGCGTGTCATAGGTTCACCATCACGGAGCTAGGGCCACATTTATCACTTTAAGAGTCAAGAATAGATTCCTTCCTGGTGATAATTACCCTGATATTAGAAACGTAGGGTAGTCTCCAAATGTTACTAGTGTAAGTAGATTTGTGTGGGGAAATATGTATAGCTGATATAATAACTTATGGCTCAATATACCCATCTCTATTTAGATATGTAAATATATCTATTTTTCAAAGTGCCATTAGCAGCTGTAAAGGTGGGAGAGGCCTTTAATCATGGTTTCATGTTGCCAAATAGATATTCAAGCACATGGAACCAATGGACAGGTAGGCCTCCTGGGGTAAGGTCACCCAGTGTGTGCACATAATGTCCACCTTGGCCACCAGGTGTCAGCCTTTTGCCATCTGTTTTTCCCTTGGACTCAGTTTGCTCCAGCAGGTACACCCAGCAAAGATATGGTCCTTTCTCAGCTGGAAACCTCTGTCTTTTAAATATATTTTTATTGATTTTAGAGAGGAAGGAAGAAGAGTAGAAACAGCAATGATGAGAGAGAATCACTGATCGGCTGCCTCCTGCACGCCCCTACTGGTGCCAAGCCCACAACCCAGGCCTGTGCCCTGACGGGTATCGAACCATGACCTCCTGGTTCCTAGGTCGGGGCTCACCCCTGAGCCACTCGGGCTGTGCAGACACCTCTGTCCTTTGGAGAACAATGCTTGGCATCTTCCTGCTCCGAAAAGCCGCCCTGAAAACTGATAATAAAAGCGTAAGGTGAGAGGAGCCATCGCCCATGTGCCGCCTCCCGGACAGGACTGTTGTCATGGATACGGTGGTCTTTCTCTGCCGTGTGTGACGTTGCATAGTTCACGCTGCTGTGGACAGACACTGTCCCAAAGGTTGTCTGCAGGTTAACGCATGGGATCTTCACCACAGACCGAGGAGGTGCGACTGGTTTGTCCTGTCCTTCTGTAGGCGTTGCACAGCCTGACTGAGATGTGTTTTGCACGTCATAAAAGCCACCATTTCAGGCCTGTAGTTTGGTGTGATTTAGGATATTTCTGGAGCTGTACGGCCATCCCATGATTTAGTTTAAGAACATTTTTGAGCCGAGACCGGTTTGGCTCAGTGGTAGAGCGTCGGCCTTTGGACTGAAAGGTCCCGGGTTCGATTCCGGTCAAGGGCATGTACCTTGGCTGCGGGCACATCTCCAGTAGGGGGTGTGCAAGAGGCAGCAGATTGATGTTTCTCTCTCATGGATGTTCCTGACTTTCTATCCCTCTCTCTTCCTCACTGTGAAAAATCAATAAAAAATATTTTTAAAAAAAGAACATTTTTGATTCCCCAAAAGGCAATGCTATATACATTAATAGCCACCCTTCATTTCCAACCCTGCCCCCAACTAAAAGAGAAGATTCTCTTATTATTAACTAGAGGCCAGTTGCATGAAGATTTATGCAAGAATAGGTCTTCCTTCCCCTGGCTTCGTTCCTGGCCTCCTGGGAGCCTGGAATTCCTCACTCCCTCTGCTCCCCGCCCTTCCCCTCATAGCAGGTATCCTGCCCTGCCCACCACTCTGTGCCTACTTGTACAAATTAACCCACCATCTTTGTTGGGTCAATTTGCATACTCACTACTAATTGGCTGGTGGTCATAATAGATGTATAGTCAATTTGCATATTTCTCTTTTATTAGTGTAGACTAGATGTCTGGTGCATGAAATTTATGCATGGGCCGGGGGTGTCCCTCAGCCCAGCCTGCACCCTCTCCAATCTAGGACCCCTCGATGTCCGACTGCCCATTTAGGCCTAATCCTACTGGGCCTAAATGAGCAGTTGGATATCCCGCACAGTCCAGGACTGCTGGCTCCCAACTGCTCACTTGCATGCCTTCCTGATTGTTCTTAACCAATTTTGCCTGCCAGCCTGATCATCTCCTAACCACTCCAGCCTGTTTGCCCCTAACTGCCCTCCCCTGCAGGCCTAGTCACCCCCAACTGCTCTGCCCTGCAGTACTAGTCACCCCCAACTTCCTTCCTCTGCCAACCTGGTGACCCCCAACTGCCCTCCCTTGCAGGCCTGGTCCCTCCCAACTGCCTTCCCCTTCTGGCCATCTTGTAGCAGCCATCTTGTGTCTACATGGGGGTAGCAATCTTGTGTGTTGGAGTGATAGTCAATTTGTATATTACTCTTTTATTAGTTACGATAGAGAACTGGTGCACAGATGTTTTGCGCTGAACACGTCTCGGATCAGGGTGGGGGTTCCCTTGTGGTGTAGGGCCGCCTGGGCGAAGAGTATGTAGTGGTTTGCAGGCCAGCCACAGCTCCCAACCACCCAAGTGGAGGCCCTGGTATCTGGGATTTATTTATGTTCTATAAGTGAAACTTTGTAGCCTTGAGTGGAACCAAATCTCCTGTTTGCTCTGTGGCAGCAGCCATTTTTGTTAGGATTTATTTATCTTCTATAATTGAAGCTTTGTAGCCTTGAGCAGAGGCGCTTCCCATACCCAAGCAGAGGCATCATTCATATGAGCACCACTGAAAATGAGACCATTTATGAAAAATCAATGTTTAAAAAATCGATGTTTTTATGACTTTTTTGGAGAGAGAAAAACATTAATGGATTGCCTATTGAATACCCTGACCTGGGGATCAAGCCCGTAACCACATGGACATGTGCCCTGACCAGGAATCTAACCAGTGACCTGTGAGTGCATTCAACAAGGCTCAATCCACTGAGCCACACCACTGGGTGCAAATGAGGTCCTTCCTTTTCCACTGAGAAGAGGGCTTGGCAAAGCCCCAATGCACCTGTAGCCGGGTCCCCAGGCCAGAGCGGCAGAGAGTGTGTGACTCCTTGGAGCAGGCTGGCAGCCTACAGGAGCAGCACCCACGTCTACGCCATCACAGGAGCCAAGCCGATCCGGTTGTTGGCCCGATCGAAGACGGTGAAATAGAGCCGCAGGAAGACGTCCCCCAGAATCCAGAGGCTGGTGCTTAGTGAGGGGTCGGTGTCCAAGTTGGGGTAGCAGAAACCCTTGTGGTCCTGCAGGGGAGGAAGCACAGCCTTCAGATGCCCTCACCGTCACTCATCGGGGCTGGGTGGCAGCTTTATCCCACCTTCCCCTGGCCCGCTGCTTGGCCGTTTTCTCTGAGAGAATCCCCACCTGCTCCCCTTCACCCTGCTCGTCCTCCAACACCGAGCCCAGTGCTTGGGCAGCCTTCCCGGGCCCATGCCCTGCTGGGCACTGCCTGCTGGGTGGGGAGGCTTCCCCAGGGCTCCCGTTTCCTCAGCCTCAGCACACAGGCTCCCGTGTGCCTGTGGGGTTCGGGGCTGAGAGATTTTCAGTTGCTCTCTCCGTGGCTGCCCCACGCCTCCTCAGCACACTGTGGGGAACTGGCACTTCCTAAGCCTCGTCTATGTACCAGGCACTGCCCGTTCACTGCTCGTTCACTGCGCTCCTTTGTTCGTGTCAGCGACTCAACACCCCGCAAAGCGGGGGCCGGGTCCCCATTTCACAGAGAATTGGGGCCTCTCAGGGGGCATTTGCACCCTAGGACTAGGGTGACCATATGATCTATCGTCTAAGTCAGGACACTTGGAGATGGAAGGGAGTTCCTAATTATGGGGGACACGGGGACTGTCCCCAGCCAGCCCCTCTGTCCCTACTCTTTGCCTGTCTCCGGGTTACTGCCTTCATTCCCTGTCCAATGGTCACTGACGCTCTCTGAGGGCAAGGCCATTAGCGGGCCCTCTCCTGGAGCCGGGCCCCGAGCCAGCAGGACGGCCGCTCGGAGTTCTCCCAGAGTGATGGTGCCCAGCCAGCCTTCTACAAGAGGCCTGTGCTGTGGGAGGTGCCCTCCCAGCCAGGGCTGCTGGGCAGCTTCTGCAATGCACGGCCTGGCCTCCAGGGGGCCTCAACGAGTAAAGGCCTAATGGATCCCCTCCAGTCCCAGATCTGAGAGCTGCCCCCAGGGATGGCCCCTCACCCTCTGGATGTAGGCGCTGGCTGGCACTGGGTATGCGGTGCCATTGATGGTGAAGACGATGTCAGGCAGGCTGGGGATGGCGTCGCAGCTGACAGTGTACTGTCAGAGAGAGAGGGAGGAGGTTAGCCCAGCGGTTTATTATGTGTGTGGGGACCCCAGGGGGATCCTGGGCGTGACCCCTCACCTCGCCGGTGCTGGTGAGCTGTGTGCCGATGGTCCTCAGAATGTTGATGATGGGGTAGGTTGGGCCAAATACCAGAGAGGTCCCAGTATCCATAATGGCCTGGCAACTGCCGGGACAGGTTATGACCTTGCCATCCATGGAGATGCTGAGGGACAGAGCAGTAACCAGGTCACTCGGGGCCTCTCCCACTGCGGCCCCTCCCTGCCGCCTGCAGAGCGGCCTGCAGCTCCCGCCGGCCTGTGTCCCTGTGTTCCCACCACACTGACCCTCCTGGGCTTCCTCTCAGGGCTGGAGCGCATGTGCTTTTTGGGCCCCAGGGCCTTTGCACGGCCCTCACCCTTCCTAGACCCAACCCTGCCCCTTTGTCTAGCTGATTTCTCCTGCCCTCCGGGGTCCACATCAATCATTACTTTCTCAGGGAAATGTTCCCCCAGATTAGATCAGACCCCTCTCCTCCCCCAGATTAGACCGGCAGAGCCTTCCTGGTTTCCAGGGTGCATTGGGGTGGGAACCCTGATTACTGTGATGCGGTCGCTCACACACGTCTGCCCACTTAGTCAGGAGAGCATGCTGTGCCCTCTGCTCCCCAGTGCCCAAGTCCAGCACACTGCGCATGCTCGACGGTGTTCGCTGAGGGAATGACAGGGCGTGAGGGAATGAAGTCAGTGGGAGACACGACCTGTCTGGCCAGTTACGAAGGCTGCACGGTAAACACGCAGGTTCCCGGGAAGCAGGTGTTCGGAGAGGTGGGAGTGTTGTCCCCCCCTGCCTCGCCCCCTCTCCCCCGGCTCCTGGCCAGGTGACGACTATGTAGGCCTAGGGTGTGGGACATGGGCCCCGAAGCACAGTTTCAGCTTCTGACAGTGCTACATGCTCCCCTCAGTGTTCACCCCGGTTCTCAGCCACTGGGTCCCTGCTTCTCGGTGCTCTCAGTCACATCCCTGCCCCTTGGCACCTGGCTTGGTGTGTGGGTTCCCTCTCTGTGATTTGCTATCAGGCACAGGGTGACGTGTGTCCAGGCCAGGGGTTCTAGGTAGAGCAGCCTCCTGCTGGCCAGCCCCCTGTTTTCACCCTGACACCCCATGTTCTAGGAACCCCTCTGTCTGACAACCTGGGATGTCCCTGTTCAGATGGTGGAATTCTCCTGATCCCTTCTCACCGTGCTTGCCCTGGTCCGGGGGGTGCAGCCCTCCCACGCTGCCCCAGCCGCTGCCCTGATGGCTGAGCCCCAGGCCTGCCCCCCTCCTGGTGCTCCATGGCACGGGCTGTTCCGTTTCTCTGGTCAGCACCCTGGACAGGGCGGTTATGAACCCATGTTGGTGTGCGTGCCTGTGCGTGTGTCTGTGTCTGTCTGAGGCTGTGTTTCTGCATGTGTGTGTACAGATTGGCTGTCACTGGCCTGGCACTCAGCGTGTGAGTGGGTGGGGCTTACCTGTCCACAGAGACCTGCCAGTAGCCCTGCTTGCTCACCGGCACCCACCGGAGCTCGCCCTGGTAGTAGGAGTGGTTCACGCCACCGAACATCACCATGCTGCCATTCTTCTCATTGCTGGGGAAGCAGGGAGCAGGAGGGAGCTCTTGTGAAGGGAGAATGTTGGACGGCATTTCCCCAGCTTTGTGAGCGAGGGGTGCACTGACCAGCCACCCAGCCACACAGCACAGAGCCCCGCGGAGCAGGCACTGCTGAGACCCCCCACTGTTCAATGGGAACTGGACAGGAGGGCTGAGCATGGCCCAAGTCAGCCCCCTGGCTACTGAGGAGCAAAGCCAAGGTTTGAACTTGAGATTCTGGCTGGGCTTTGGGTTCCCACCTCTCTGAGGCCGGCTGGGTTCCCCCTTGCAGTCGGAGCGCTTGAGGCGAGTCCGGAGGCTGCTGTGTGCAGGGGCCCAGGCGGGCACTCAGGCTCCCCCAGGCTGATTCACAGGCCTGTGACACGCCACGTACAGCGTCCACATTTACGGGGGCCCCACTGCCTCCTGCCCCGTCCTGAAATCCCTCATATTTTTGAACCAGCCCCACATGGTCACTTTGTACAGGTTCCTGCAGCGCAGTCTCCGGTCCCGGGCTCAGGGAAAATGTGGCTGAGGGGAAGGAAACACGCCTGCCCACCTCTCCCTCCTGCTGCGTCCCATCCATCAGCACATCCCGTGGCCTTTTCCTCCCCCCGTGTCCTGACTCCTCCACTGCCCCCCTTTCCCAGCCTCCCTGGTCCGAGCTCCTGCTCTCTCTCCAAAGAGGCTGAGCAGCCTGGTCCCTGGCCTCCCCGCCTCCCCTCTGGCCCATCGTTCTCCAGCCTGCGCCCGGGGGAGCTTTCAGAAACGTAGGTGGGATCATGTCTTCTCCCTGCCAGAGGCCTCCCCTCCCACCGCAAACGAACCCTGGGCGGCCTTGCCCCTGCCTGCCCCTCACACTCCTCGCCGGCCCTCAGCCTGACCCTCCCTGCCTCCCCGAGCTCCAGCCACCCTGCTTTCCCAGAACCAATCACCGCCTGGCACGTGTTCTTTTCTTCTTACCTATTTACTCGCTTCCTGTCTGCCTTTTCTCCTCTCTCCTGTCTGTGTCACATGCGCAGAGTGGTACCCAGCCCACAGCAGGTGCTCAATGGATATTTGTGACACGGCTCACCTCCTTACTCGGAACAGACACCCCAGGGGCTCAGCACATGCTGCAGAACCTGGAGCTCAGGCCCCCCCAGAGCCCACAGCCTCACCCACACTCTGCGTCCTACACACCGTCTGCCCACCGGCCCCCCTCCGGCCTGTACTCCTCCCTCCACCCCGTCAGGCCCTCAGGCCATCAGAGAAGGTAGGTTTCCAGTGCCAGCCCAGTGACTAGAGACCTGCTGATGGCTTGACCACCGCCAGAGGGGCCGGCCCAGTGGGCAAGTTCGTGTTCTGCCACTGCCAGTGTGTGTCTGGGGAATTTTGTGCAAAGCTCCTCTGTGAGCCTCCATTCCTCAGTTTCCCCGTCCATCCATAGAGGGACTAGAAGTACAGAGGTAGGCAGGCTCCGAAAAATGTCAGATTATACCCTGTCCTGTTTGGCTCAGTGAATAAATAGAGCTCTGGCCTGCAGACTGAAGGGTCTCACATTTGAACCCTGGCCCTGGCCGGGGCGCATGTAAGAGCCCACCGATTGATGTGTCTCCCCTGCGTCAGTGTTTCTCCCTTTGTCTCCCCCTCCCTCCACTCTGGAAACATCGGGGGGAAATCCTCAGGTGTGGCTTAACAAAAAGTAAAATGAAGTGAAAATGCTGGACGGTCGATACTTTGGGCTGTGCCGGCTGCGCGCTCTGTTGCAGGGGCTCGAAGCTGCCATTGGGGCGCAGAGCAGCGCAGACAGGATGAGAGTGGGGGAGCAGCGCCGTGTTCCAGGAAAATGTATTCACAGGAGCAGGTGGCGGGCCACATGTGGCCGGGGCCACTGTTTGCTGACCCCCGGACTGGACTGCCCTCAGGAAACACGGGGCGGTCTCTGCCTTTTCTGAGGCGCCTGAAGGCACCCGGGGAGGGGCTGCCCAGCCAGGCTCACCTGCTCAGGTAGAAGGCGAAGAGGTTCTCAGATATGAGGCCTTGCTTCCACATGCTGTCGAAGACCGGGGTGGTCCCATTGAGGGCAATGGCGGGGTAGCCCAGGCCTAGGACGCCCTCAAAATTTGCGATTTCCAAGGTCTTGCTGGATTCCGTCAAGCTCAGGCCAAATGCCTGGGATTTGCACACAAGGTCCCCCACCTGTGTGGGACGGTGGTCTCATGGAAAGGTTTGGGAAGCAGATCTGGGGCTGGTCTTTGGATGGGGGGTGAGGGGTGATGCCACCAGCACTGCAGGCATCAGCGGAGGAGTGGCTGCACTGGAGGTGCCGGAGCAGCACGCGCCATACATTACCCAGGAGTCCAACCTTCGCCCGCCTTCCTGCTGGCACCACCCCAGGCAGTAAAACACCCTGTACTCTAGCATGGTGGGGCGACTGGGGCACACCCTCTCTCTCCCTCTCCCTTCTTCTCTGAAATTGATAAAAATAGATATTTAAAAAATAAATTAAAATGGGTTTGCCCTCACCTCTCTCTGCTCCCAGCAAAACCAGGCTTGATTTCATCACAGGCAAGAGCTACAAATGCCGCCTCTTATGCCCTGACCGCTCGATGGGTCGGTCATTCGGGGGTTGTCCACAAGGGAGCTGTCTCCCCAAGGCAAAGGCCAGCCGCTGGGAGACTCGGGGAGATGATGGGTCCAGCTGACCCAGCCTCTGGTGCTGCGAGTGGTGAGCAGAGTCCCCAGGCCCGTCCTGCCGCTGCCTGTCCACTCACCTGCACGCTGTCATAGCCCAGCAGCCCGGTCATGCTGCCGGAGCCGTACTCCAGCTCTATAGTCCGAACCGAGAACTGGAAGGTGGACGATTTCTGAGGGTTGAAGGCTTTGTGTGTCGCTGAGGCCAAAGAGCGAGTGTCTGTCAGCTGCCAGAGCAGGGACTGGGAGCCCAGGCCGGGGAGGAGGTGGAGGGGGCGAAGGTATGGGGCACTCACCGCAGGGGGGACTAGAGCAGTAGATGGAGGGCACCCACAAGTCAGCCGAGCCCGTGTCAAAGATGACCCTGAACTCCTGAGGGGGCGTTCCGATGCTGATGGTGCCCACGTAGTACAGCTGCCGGGTGGGGGAGGGCGGTTAGGCCAGGCCGGGCTGCCCCGGTCACCCTGATCCCCGAGGGGCCTGCCTCTCGATCAGGGCGTCCCTGTCTCCGGGAATTGCTTTCCCACCTCCCACCGCACAGCCCCGGCTCAGGCGGTGCCTTCATTTGAAAATTCCCCACTTTCCCCTGCGGCTCTCTAAATCCCCGCAATCCCTCACCGCCAGCTGGCCTGCTCCCTCCTCCGGGAACCCTCCCAGGTCACCCAGGCCACTGTCTCCAACTCAACCCCGGTTTGTCACTATCACAGGCGGCCTTTTATCTGGCGTTCATCTTCCTGCAGAGCAGCCAGACCCTCTGCTCCCGCAGCCATAACCTCACAGCTGGCCTTCCATAGCCTCCCGCACTGCAGGGGCTCAGGGCTCTGTGCTGGGTCCTTCTCGGGGCTGCGGAGGCTGAGCGTCCTCTGCCCGGGGGTCTCACTGGAGTCCCCGTGGAGCAGCGGTGCGTCTTGTTCAGAAGGACCCCCAACCCCTCCTGGCTCCACCCCTGGTGAACCCCAGTGCTCGGCCAGCACCCTGGGACGGCTGCGGGCTGCGCCCCGCCACACTCACGTCCAGGTAGTTCCTCATGGGCTGCACAGTGACCCCCTCTCTGCTCAGGAACTTGTAGGCGTGGCTGTAGGGGTGCTGCTGGAGGTAGTCTTTCAGCAGGTCCTTCTCCCGCAGGCTCTCCCGCATGGACTTGACCTTCGCCAGGGGGATGCTTCCGGGGAAAGACAGCAAATAAGACAGCAGCTCCCCCCCCCCCCCCGGCTCCATGTGGCCGCCATGCCCACGTCTTCCCCGAGGTTGTCCACAGGCCATCTTACGGGGGCAGGCGCCCACAAACGCAGACAAAGGCCAGACACTGGGCCCAGGTCTGAGTGCCGGGCCTATGGCAGTCCCATGGAAGCCACATGCTCGTGTGGAGCCTCCATTTCCCCATCGTAAAGAAGTGGGGTGAGGACAGGCCTCCCGCGGGTGTCTGGGCTTTGAGGGAGAGGACAGACTGAAGGCCCCTGACCCGAGGAACCATGATCTGAGCCAGTGCTGTCGCCATTGTCATGTGACTGGCTCCCTCTCCAAGAAGCCCTGGAGAGAGCAGAGTGGGGACAACCCACTTTGACAGGAGGAACCTGAAAGGCAGAAAGTTCTGACCTATCTGTGGCCACCTGCTCGTTAAGGCAAAACGACCCCAGGGGACCCTCTGGGGCTTTTCCAGGGTTAAGCAGAGGGAAGGCTGGAGGTGGGCAAGGGAGCGGGAGATGGGGAACAAAATATCCCCCGATGGCACCACCCACACAGCTGCTCAGGTGGTGCCGTGAGCAGTCCTGGGGCCCCATCCACACAGGGCAGCCTGTCCCTGGACCCCTGACCTCACAGTGCCCGCGGATACCTACTTTTCCATGCATGGAGATGTGGCCCTGGCCAGTGTGCTCAGTGGATAGAGCAGACTGAAGGGTCCCGGAAGAAGGGTCCCGGATTCGAGTTTGGACAAGGGCACGTACCCCTGTTTCAGGCTCCTCCCTGGCCTTGGCCCTGATTAGGGCTTGTGCATGAGGCAACCAATCCATGTGTTTCTCTCATATCGATGTTTCTCTCTGTCTCTCCCCTTCCCTTTCACTCTCCCTAAAAATCAGTGGGAAAATACCCTCGCTAGGTGAGGATGAAAAAATACAAAAATACAGGCAGACTCGGACTTCAGGACAGAGAATGATGGCGTTCCCTGTGCTCCCCCGGGCGGCGGAAGGATGAGGGCGGGAGGGAGCTGTCCCCGTACTCACGTGACCAGGCACTCGGACAGGGCCACGAGGCTGAGGAACCCGATCCACCTCATCGTGCGTCTCCCCGCGTGGCGGCCTCCGGAGGCTCGGGTTTGTAGCGTGCGGGGATGGGCCAGCGCTGCCGATATATACGCTCTGACCTGCGCTCTGGATGCACTGGGAGGGCTGCCGATGGCCCCGATAAAAAACTACAAGCCTCCCGATAAGATCTTTATTCCCATCAGCACGACAAACCTCCTGATAACATCTTTATTCCCATCAGGGTTCTGGATTGGGGGATGGGGCCGGGCCAAGAGCAGCGTTGGGGGGATGGGAGGGAAGAGATTTAGAAAAAGTTCAGAAGACAGAGATGTCTATCAGAATCTCTTCCTAGAGGCATTGTAGGAGGACAGACGCAATCCACATGATCTCCGCAGGAGTGGGGAGATGTGTGCTCCCTCGGAGGTAAAGCACGCCAATCCTATCTAACAAAGAGGCAGTATGCTAATTGACCATCACCCTGTCACAAGATGGCTGCACCCACAGCTGAGGCCAAGTTGCCATAAAGAGCCTTTAGGAGCAATCAGCAGGGTTCTGACACTACGCCCTCCCCAGACCCGAGGGGCTTGCCAGGGGACCTCAGGCTGTGCTCCCCACCTGACAGGCTGTGACGGGGACCTCAGGACCCGCCCTCCCCCAGCCTGGGGAACCTCAAGGTGTGCTCTACATCCTGGTGCTGGCTAGGGGACCTCATTCTGCTCCCCGTGCCCCAGCACCAGGCCTGCAGACCCCATGCCCTGCAGGACTTGATGGGGTCCTCAAGGTGTACTTCCTGTCCTGATGCTGGGCTAGGGGGAACTGGGACTTCGACGCCGCCCAGTGGGGGTTGTCGGGGGACCTGAGGCTGTGCCCTTAGCTGGTGGGACTTGACAGGAGGCCTGAGGGAGGGTGTGCCCACCTCCCGGTGCTGAGCCTGGGCACCTGAGGCTGCAAATCCTAGATGGCGGGGCTTGACAGGGTACCTCAGGCAATGTCCCCAAGCCAACGGGCATTGACAGAGGATTTCACACTGTGCCCCCACCTGGCGGAGCTTCATTTAGCACCTAAAGGCACCCCTACCCTACCCTGGTCTCAGCTGGGGATTTCAGGCCACATCCCTCATCCTGGTGCCAGGCCTGGGGACCTGAGCCTATAGGGCAGGGCAGCATTGGGAGACCTGCCCCGCAACCCCAGGGAAGCACGAGTTAGGTGCATACCATCAGCGGCTAAGCCCAGGTTGGCAGCCGAAGGGAGGTTCGTCGTGAATGGGTGAGCGGGCCTCCCTGGGCCCCACAGCCCACGCCCCCCACCTGTCAGGTGGCAGCCAGGGAGGCTGGGCCTCTGAACGCCGAGCGCTGGGCAACCTGTGGCTCCACCGAGAGGCCGGCCAACCGAACGGTGCCATCTCTCATCCAGGCCTCACGGCCCGTTTTCAGGAACCCCACAGCTCAGCCGTGGGCAGCCCCTCTCTTCTCATGGCGCGTACACGGATTCCCAAACTCCGCAGCACCAGGAAAACATGTACTTTTGCTGATCCGACAGAAAACAACCGGTCTGATTTTGACTCGTTCACAGCGACGGCTCTTGTGTTGGCTCTTGTTGTGCTGTAGTCTGACCTCCAGGAAAAGGGTCCGCACTCCCGAAATGAGGACATCAGTCGGGTTCTGCTCTTTGGGGGGTTGCACATGATACAGGTTCTTGTGGCGCCGGTTGAAAATCGCTGACACAGAGAAAGGCACAAGGAAGCATCATTTAAAACCATTCCTGGACACATTCCTCAAGTCACACAGCCCCACCCCTCCACCTTCCAAACAAGTAACGGCCATGAAAAAGGGAGAGGGGGGGCTGTAACTATAAATCTTAAGAAACAGCAACCCATTTTACAGATCCTGATTAGAATAAATAAGCTGTTCATTGTGTATTTCAAGAGAGTCAGGAAGATTTCAGCACGGACTAGATCTTAGGGAGATTGGAGTTGTTAATTTTGTTTGGGGGAGAAGAGCATTGTGGATCTGTACGGAGTATACACGTGTTACCAGCTGGAAGCTCCATTGAGAAAATGAAAAGCACTTTAATAAACACTATCTTTATCATCGTTCAGAGGGCGTGTGTACATCTTGGGGAACACCTGTGTGTTCTGTGGAGAGCTACCCAGCTTACGCTGTCACACAGAAACGAATAAAGGGTACAGCCCTGTAGGTGAGGGTGTAGAGACAACAGGTTGGCATAGCTGCTGGGCATGGAACGGTGTCCCCCACCAAGTCAGTTGTTGGAGCCTCACTCTCAATAGGAAGCTACATGGCCATGGGGACCCTGGGAGGTGACTCGGTTGAGGTGAGGTCACCACGGTGCCTGCCCCTGCCCCCCGCAATGTGAGACACAGCTGACGCCCATCCCGCCCCAGCAGCCTGGCTCCCAGCCTGTGGCCCTGGCAGCCTGGGCGGAGAGAAAGAGCATTGTCTGTCTGATGCTAAATGATGACACAAAGCCTCGGGACACTCCGTGTGAAAAGCTCTTATGTTTGAAGGGACAAGAGGCCTAAACACTGTCCTTTTGGAGCTTCTGTCTGTCTGGATGCCCCGAGGGGCCCGAGCGGGAGCCTCAGCTGCCCATTTCCTGCTCCTCCTGATCCGAACCCGCCACCCCCAGGGCTGCCGTGGTCCAGCTGCAGAAGTGGGGCCACATCCGGCCGGAGGGAGGAATGAGGAAACGCTGAGGGAGTCGCTGCCTCTCCTTTGCCGCAGGGGAAGGCACAGGCCAGGGAGCAGCCGCCAAGCAGTGAGCCGGGTGGTTGGAAGGGCAGAGGGTGGGTGCAGAGCCGAGGAACAGAGAAGGCTGCCGGCCAGGCCCCGGGCCCGGGATGGGCAGGAGGCCCGGGCAGGATGGGGCTCGGTGCCCGGGCCACTGCGCCTCTGGCACCCTGTGCTGGGCCCCCTAAACTGGACTGGAGGGTCGGCAGGTCATTGGAGCCTTTAAACCGTGTCTCATTGCTCCCCCTGTTTTCGGGACTGGGAGCGGAGCCTGGGGTTGGCATCCACGCCGTTAGGAGAGGCCATCCCTCAGCCCAGCTCGGGTTTCATGTTTTTTTCCCCTGTTTTTAATATTTTTATTGATTTGAGAGAGGAAGGGAGAGGGGGAGAGAAGAGAGGGAAACATCAGTGATGAGAGAGAGTCATCATTTGGCTGCTTCCTGCTCGCCCCGGGCACGTGTCCTGACCAGGAATCGGACTGTGACCCCCTGGTCCGCAGGCCGACACTCACCCACGGGGCCCCCACGCCGGGCCCAGCGCGGTTTCTATAGGAGACCCCCGCCCGGTGGTAGCCCCTCCGTATGACGCCCTGTCCATTCCACCGGGTCGCGTGGCAGCTGTCCACGGGGCAGGCCCAGGCTCTCCAGCTCAGGATGGCCGTTACCACCTGTCTGCCACCCCACCCCGCTCCCGGCGGCAGCGCCAGGCGGGCAGCGCCCGGCCACAGGTGTCTGTCGGTCACTGACGCTCAGTGTGGAACTGGTCCTCCTCCTGACCTGGGGACGGCTGAGCGCCGACCTGTGAACCAGGTCAGGGTCACTCCCCGACCGGGGCAGAGGCAGGGGCAGCCGATCGGTGACCCTCTCTCATCGTTATGTTTCTGTCTCTCTCTCCTTCTCTGAAATAAATCAGTAAATGTGTGATTTCAGAGAGAGGGAGAGAGTGTGCAGGCCGGGCACCATGGGCCAAGGCTGGGCGTCACCTGGGTCCCAGGTAAAGGCAGGTTGACATCCGGCCTTCAGGACAGGTGTGCCTGCTGATGCTCCTGCCCACCTGTTGGGGAGGAAGAGAGGCACCAGGTTCTGCCAAGGAATGGCCACTCCTGGGCCCCAGGACCACGCCGGGGAGCAGACACAGCACCCCTGGGCCTTTACAATTGGTGTTCCCTGTCTGGAATGTTCTCCCAGTGCTCTTCATGGCGGGCTCTTTCTCCATTTTCAGCTGTCCTCCTGCACTGGCCCCTCCTCGGTGAGGTCTGCCCTGGCCACGCTGGCCCCTGGGCACAGACATGGACTCATTGGAGGAGCCCCATAGACAGTGAATCCCTATCCCCATGTGCTTTGCATGGGAGCCCAATGGGGGTGAGCATGTCCCCAGTTTACAGATGAGCAAACACAGGCTGGGGGGTTAAATTTCTTGTGGACTTATGGCCAGTGAGTGTCTGAGAGGGGAAGCCAGGTCTGCCTGACAGATTCCTGCTCTGGCCACGCTGCTGCTTGGGGGGGAGGGCCAGGAAGCAGTGCCCAGGAGAGAGCGGGGAGGAGGGGATGGGCGATGTCAGGGTGACCGGTAAGGGGGTGTCATCCATGAAAACTCTCCATTCTTTATGTGAACATTTTTTGTTGTTTTAATTGACTTCAGAGAGGAAGGCAGAGAGAGATATGGAAACAGCAACGATGAGAGAGAATCACTGATCGGCTGCCTCCTGCACGCCCCTACTGGTGCCAAGCCCACAACCCCGGCCTGTGCCCTGACGGGGATCGAACCATGACCTCCTGGTTCTTAGGTCGGGGCTCACCCCTGAGCCACTCAGCTGGGCAGACACCTCTGTCCTTTGGAGAACAATGCTTGGCATCTTCCTGCTCTGAAAAGCCGCCCTGAAAAGTGATAATAAAAGCGTAAGATGAGAGGAGCCATCGCCCATGTGCCGCCTCCCGGACAGGACTGTTGTCATGGAGACGGTGGTCTTTCTCTGCCGTGTGTGACGTTGCATAGTTCACGCTGCTGTGGACAGACACTGTCCCAAAGGTTGTCTGCAGGTTAAGGCATGGGATCTTCACCACAGACCGAGGAGGTGCGACTGGTTTTTCCTTCTGTAGGCGTAGTATTGGCACAGCCTGACTGAGATGTGTTTTGCACGTCATAAAAGCCACCATTTCAGGCCTGTAGTTTGGTGTGATTTAGGATATTCCTGGAGCTGTACGGCCATCCCATGATTAGTTTGAGAACATTTTTGATTCCCCAAAAGGCAATGCCATAGACATTACTAGCCACCCTTCATTTCCAACCCTGCCCCCAACTAGAAGAGAAGATTCTCTTATTAACTAGTGACCCGGTGCACAAGATTCCTGCAGATTAAAGGGGGATTAATTAGAGGATATAATTTAATATTGCTACTTGCCCTTTCTCTATAATAGAAGTGTCAGAGATGAAAGGAAATTAATAAAATGTATATGACAACCCTCCTCTTGTCAAAGTTTGGGGCTCACCATAGCACCCAGTGTCAAATCCCCGCCCATCCACATGCACCTCAAAAAATTTTCACATGCACATGGGGTATTGTTAACTATGGACACAATGTTACATAACGGACCCCTAGACCTGTTCACCTTGTATAACCTGCGTTACTGAAACACACCTGCTGAATAGCAACTCCCCACTCCCCTTCCCCTCACCCCTGACAGCCACCAGACCCCGCTCTGCTTCGGTGAGCCTGACACCTAAGGCGCCTCAGACCTGGGCTCATACAGGATCCATCCTCCGGGGACTGGCTTAGTCACTCAGCGAAAGCCCTCAGGTTTCAGCTGCTGCACGTGGCGGGGTGCCCTCTCGCTATGACGGAATGACGTTCCATCGCATGTCTGTGCCGCGGACTCTTCCTCCTGCAGCGGCTGATGGGCGCTGGCTGGTTTCCCGTCTGGGCTGTTGTGAACGCGCTGTAACGGATACGCGGTGCGGCTCTCGTGGAGATGCCATTTTAACTCTGGGATAAAAATCCAGCAGCGGGCTTGCCTGGGTCTATAAATATTCTGTGTTTAACTTTCGGAGGCGGCGCCATATTGTCTGCTGCAGTGGCCGCACCACGTGACGTGCACACTGACAGGGCACGGGCTCCACGTCTCACCGACCCGCGCTGGCGTTTGGGTCTTGGCCGTGGCCACTCCCGGGTGCCGAGGGAGAGCTCATTGTGGTTGTCATTGGCGTTTCCTGATGAGGAATGAGGCAGGAGCTCTTGTTAGCTCAGAATTACAGAACAGAAAACACATGTCCAGAGTGAGCTGACTAAGGCCACAGGGCTGGTCACAGCGCTGTACTTAGTGAGGCCCTACTATGCGCCTGGTACGTACGTGTCAGATTGGGACTTGAACCCGGACCAGAGGGCCCTGGGCTGTGCTGGCCTGCCCTATGCTGCCCTGTCTACCAGGCGCTTCGCAAACCTGTCACCCTGCTGATTCGGATTCTGCCCTTTTCTCCTAAAGTCCTATCAGAACGCTGTCATAGAGTTCAAGCTTCTTCTCAGACAGGGCCGTGAGGGGTGGCGGAGTTGGTGTGGCAGCCACAGATTCTTCTGTCACCCACAGCAGCCGTCCTCAACCGGTGTTCCGGGGCCACTGCTGGTCCCTGAAGCCGAAAGGTTGGCAACCACTGAGCCCTACAGCATCTCTCTGGACTTCCGGGGACCCCCTCCAGCCAGTGCTTCTGGAGCAAACTGTCAATCACCATGTAGTGAGGTGGGTGGGGGTCATGTGCCCAAGTGGGGCCAATCATAGTGCCCCATGCCCTGCCACACGATTGGTCCAGGGCTAGACCCATGACCAAAGGTGGGCCAATCAGAGCCCTCCAGAGTGCTCTGCTCATTTCCCAGCCTTCAGGATGTGAAAGGCTGGGGCAGGGCGTGGCAGCGTGCTTTGCTTGGAGCAGGCTGCCACCAGAAGGCTGGCAGGAGAAGAATCAAAGGTGACGAAAGGGCGGAGGGAGGAAGAGTGCGATGGTGGTTTTGATTTTTTGAGTGCAGCACCACGCTCTGCAGACCTGCCCTGGTTCCACGTCCTGGGCCCTGGGGGTCCCAGTTCGGGTCCTTTCCAATTAATGGGTTGGATTCGGGTTCCCTCCCTGTTGGTCCCGAAGAGATTCCAGAGCCCTGCCTGCCGGGGCCGCACTTCCCAGATCCAAGCAGAGGCTCCATTCGTATAAGCGCCATTGAAAATGTGACTGTTTATTAAAAATCAGTGTTTTTTTTAAAAATCAGTTTTTATGATTTTTTAGAGGGAAATAAAGGAGAGAGAGAAACATCAATGAGAGAAAAACATGGAAGCACTGCCTATTGCATGCCCCCTTCTGCACATCGAGCCTTGTGCCCTGACCAGGAATCGAACTGGTGACCTCTGAGTGAGTGGGACAAGGCTCAATCCACTGAGCCACACCGCTGGATGCCAGTGTGGCCCTGCTTTTCCACTGAGAAGAGGGCTTGGCAAAGCCCCAGATGCAGCTGTAGCCTGTTTCCTGGATGGGACACAGGGAGTGTGTGTCCTTGGGGCAGTCTGGTGGCCTCTAGTAGCAGCGCCCACATCTACGCCATCACAGGAGCCAAGCCGATCCGGTTGTTGGCCCGATCGAAGACGGTGAAATAGAGCCGCAGGAAGACGTCCCCCAGAACCCAGCGTCTGGTTCTGTCCCTGGTGTGAAAGTTCAGGTAGCAGGTGCCCTTGCCGTTCTGCAGGGGAGGAAGCATCGCCGTCAGCTGCCCTTGCAGCCCGTCACTCGTTGGGTCTGGGAGGCAGCTTTATACTGCTTTCCCCTCTCCCGCTGCTCGGCCATTTTCTCTAAGAGAATCGGACCTGCTCCCCTTCACCCCGCTTGTCCTCCAACACCAAGCCCAGCACCTGGGCAGCCTTCCCGGGCTCATGCCCTGCATGGCACTGCCCGATGGGTGAGGAGGATTCCCTGGGGCTCCCTGTGTCTTCAGCCTCAGCACACAGGCCTACGGGGTGCCCCTGGCATGGCTCCCGTGTGCCTGTGGGGTTGGGGCTGAGAGATTTTCAGTTGCTCTCTCCGTGGGCTGCCCCATGCCTCCTCGGCACACCGTGGGGAACTGGCACTTCTGAGCCTCGTCTGTGTGCCAGGCACTGCCCGTTCACTGCGCTCCTTTGTTCGTGTCAGCGTCTCAGCACCCCGCAAAGTGGGGGCCGGGTCCCCATTTCACAGACAGAATTGGGGCCTCTCAGGGGGCATTTGCACCCTAGGACTAGGGTGACCATATGATCTATCACCCAAGTCAGGACACTTCGAGATGGGAGGGAGTTCCTGATTATGGGGGCACATGGGGACTGCCCCCAGCCAGCACCTCTGTCCCTATCCTTGGCCTGTCTCCGGGGTTACTTGCCTTCGTTCCCTGTCCATCGGTCCGATGCCCGGGTTGCACTGACACTCTCTGAGGGCGAGGCCATTAGCGGGCCCTCTCCTGGAGCCGGGCCCCGAGCCAGCAGGACGGCCACT
This sequence comes from Antrozous pallidus, assembly GCA_027563665.1. Taxonomy (NCBI): domain Eukaryota; kingdom Metazoa; phylum Chordata; class Mammalia; order Chiroptera; family Vespertilionidae; genus Antrozous; species Antrozous pallidus. Next base: position 1,898,133 of record CM050520.1, on the reverse strand, counting down.
CAGTTTTCGCAGGGATATGAATGCCCAGACAGCCTTCTATCAAGAGGCTTGTGCTGTGGGAGGTGCCCTCCCAGCCAGGGCTGCTGGGCAGCTTCTGCAATGGCTCGTCCTGCCCTGCAGGGGGCCTCTCTGAGCCCAAAGGGTCCCTCCAGTCCCAGATCTGGGAGCTGGCCCCTGGGAAGGCTACTCACACTCTGGATGTAGGCGCTGGCTGGCACTGGGTACGAGGTGCCATTGATGGTGAAGACGATGTCAGGCAGGCTGGGGATGGCGTCACAGCTGACGGTGTACTGTCAGAGAGAGAGGGAGAGGGAGATTCGCCCAGCGACTTTTTCTGTGTGTGGGGAGCCCGAAGTGATTCTGGGCGTGACCCCTCACCGTGCCGGTGCTGGTGGTCTGGCCGCCGATGGTCCTCAGAATGGTGCGGATGTGCTTGGTTGGGCCAACCACCAGCGAGGTCCCGGTATCCACAACGGCCTGGCAGCTGCCGGCACAGACCACGACCTTGCCGTCCATGGAGATGCTGAGGGACAGAGGAGGCCCCAGGGTCACTTGGGGCCTCTTGCACTGCGGCCCCTCCCTGCCGCCTGCAGAGCAGCCTGCAGCTCCCGCCGGCCTGTGTCCCTGTGTTCCCGCCACACTGACCCTCCTGGGCTTCCTCTCAGGGCTGAAGTGCATGTGCTCTTTGGGCCCCAGGGCCTTTGCACGGCTGTCACCCTTCCTAGACCCGTCTGGCCCCTTTGTCTGGCTGATTTCTCCTGCCCTCCGGGGTCCACATCAATCATTACTTTTTCAGGGAAGTGTTCCCCCAGATTAGATCAGGCCCATCTACCCCCGCCCCCCGATTAGACCGGCAGAGCCTTCCTGGTTTCCAGGGTGCATCAGGGTGGGAACCCCGATTACTGTGATGCTGTCACTCACGCATGTCTGCCCTCCTAGTCAGAGCATGCTGTGCCCTCTCCCCCTCCAGTTGCCCGTGCCCAGTGCGCTGCGCATGCTCGACGGTGTTCGCTGAGGGAATGACAGGGCGTGAGGGAATGAGGTCAGTGGGAGACAGGACACTTGGTAATGACGCAGGTTCCCCGGAAGCAGGTGTTCGGAGAGGTGGGAGGGAGTGTTGTCCCCCCTGCCTCGCCCCCTCTCCCCCAGGCTCCTGGCCAGGCGACGACTGTGTAAGCCCAATGCGTGGGATGTGGGCCCTGGAGCACAGGTTAAGCTTCCGTCTGACAGTCCTACACGCCCCCCTCAGTGATCACCCTGGTTCTCAGCCTCCGGGTCCCCGCTTCCCGGTGCTCTTGGTCACATCCCTGCCCCTTGGCACCCAGGCCTGGTGTGTGTGGGTCCCTGTGTGTGATTTGCTGTCAGGCCCAGAGTGACATGTCTCCAGGCCAGGGGTTCTCCTACACAGAGTGGCCTCCTGCTGGCCTGCCCCGTTTTCACCCTGACACCCCATGTGCTGGGAACCCCTCCAGTCTAGTGTCCAGGGATGTCCCAGTTCACCCAGTGGAATTCTCCTGATACCTTGTCACAGCGCTTACCCCACGCTGGGGGGTGCAGTCCTCCCACGCTGTCCCAGCTGCCACCCTGATGGCTGAGCCCCGGGCCTGTCCCCCTCCTGGTACTCGGTGACACAGGCCGTTCCATTTCTCTGGGCGGGAATCTGGTGAGGCTGGTTACAAACCCATGTTGGTGTGTGTGCCTGTGCATGTCTCTCTGTCTTTCTGAAGCTGTGGTGTCTGCGAGTGCATGGGCTGGTGTGACTCTCAGTGGGGGACTGGGGGGCTTACCTGTCCACAGTGACCTGCCAGTAGCGCTGCCTGCTCACCGGCACCCAATGGAGGTCGCCCTGGTAGTAGGAGTGGTTCACGCCACCGAACATCACCACGCTGCCTTTCTTCTCGTTGCTGGGGGGACGGGGAGGAAGGTCTTGTGAGGGGAGGACTGTGGGTATCATTTTTTCAGCTTCGTGAGCGAGGGGTGTACTGACCAGCAGCCACCCAGCCATACCACACAGAGCCCCGCGGAGCAGGCACTGCTGAGACCCCCACTGTTCTGATGGGAACTGGACAGGAGGGCTAATGATGGCCCAGGTCAGTTTCCTGGCTACTGATGAGCAAAGCCAAGGTCTGAACTTGAGATTCTGGCTGAGCTTTGGTTACCCGCCTCTCTGAAGCCGGCCGGCTTCCCCTCTGCTGCCAGAGCGCTTCTGGCACAGTCGGAGGCTGTTGTGCAGAGGGCCCAGGGCGGGCGCCCAGGCTCTCCCAGGCTGGTTCACGTGCCTGCAACGCGCCACCCATGGCGCCCACATTCTCGCCCCGTGGCCTGCTGCCCCGTCCTGAAATCCCTCGTATTTTTGAACCAGGCCCACATGGTCACTTTGCACAGGTTCCTGCAGTGCAGTCTCCGGTCCCGGGCTCAGGGAAAACGTGGCTGAGGGGAAGGAAACACCCCTGCCCACCTCTCCCTCCTGCTGCGTCCCATCCATCAGCACATCCCGTGGCCTTTTCCTCCCCCCGTGTCCTGACTCCTCCACTGCCCCCCTTTCCCAGCCTCCCTGGTCCGAGCTCCTGCTCTCTCTCCAAAGAGGCTGAGCAGCCTGGTCCCTGGCCTCCCCGCCTCCCCTCTGGCCCATCATTCTCCAGCCTGCGCCCAGGGGAGCTTTCAGAAACGTAGGTGGGATCATGTCTTCTCCCTGCCAGAGGCCTCCCCTCCCACCGCAAACGAACCCTGGGCGGCCTTGCCCCTGCCTGCCCCTCACACTCCGTGCTGGCCCTCGGCCTGGTCCTCAATCCCTCCCCGCCCTCCAGCACCCTGCCCTGCTCGGCTCTGTTGCTTCCGGGCCTCCTCTCCCCCAGCGCCAGGCCTCGTTCAGAGGGGACCTCGCACCGCCCACTGAAACCACGCTCTCACCTGTGTGGTTCTCACCACGTTTCACCGCTTTCCCCGAACCATCCCCGCCTGGCACGTGTCATCTTTTCCTCTTACCTATTGACTCGCTTCTGTCTGCCTTTTCTCCTCTCTCCTGTCTGCGTCACCCGCACGGAGCGGCACCCAGCCCACAGCAGGTGCTCAATGGATATTTGTTAAAGGGCTCACCTCCTTACTCGGAACAGACACCCCAGAGGCTCAGCACATGCTGCAGAGCCTGGAGCTCAGGCCCCCAAAGAGCCCACAGCCTCACCTACACTCTGCGTCCTACACACGGTCTGCCCACCGAGTCCCCTCTGGCCTGTGCTGCTTCCTCCACTCGCTCCAGATGCTCTGCCAGTTAGCTTTTCCAGCGCCGGCCCAGTGACTAGTGACCTGCTGCTGATGGCTTGGCCACCCGCCAGAGGGGACGGCCCAGCCACAGAGTGGTGTTCTGCCACTGCCAGTGTGTGGCTGGGGAATTTTGTGCAAAGCTCCTCTCTGAGCCTTCGTTCCTCAGATTCCCCGTCTATCAAAGGAGTTACTAGAAGTACAGAGGTCGGCAAACTTTAAACAATGCTAGATTATGCCCTAGCTGGGTTGGCTCAGTGAGGACAGCATCGGCCTGTAGGCTGAAGTGTTCTGGATTCGACCGCTGCCCTGGCCGGGGCGCATGTCAGAGGCAACCAATCCATGTGTCTCACTTGCATCAATGTTTCTCCCTGTGTGTCTCTCCTTCTCCCTTCCACCATCTCAAAAATATATGAAGAAAAATCCTCAGGTGTGGCTTAACAAAAAGTAAAATGAAGTGAAAATGCTGGACGGTCGATACTTTGGGCTGTGCCGGCTGCGCACTCTGTCGCAGGGGCTCGAAGCTGCCATTGGGGCGCAGAGCAGCGCAGACAGGATGAGACTGGGGGAGCAGCGCCGTGTTCCAGGAAAATGTATTCACAGGAGCAGGTGGCGGGCCACATGTGGCCGGGGCCACTGTTTGCTGACCCCCGGACTGGACTGCCCTCAGGAAACACGGGGCGGTCTCTGCCGTTTCTGAGGCGCCTGAAGGCACCAGGGAGGGGCTGCCCAGCCAGGCTCACCTGCTCAGGTAGAAGGCGAAGAGGTTCTCAGATATGAGGCCTTGCTTCCACATGCTGTCGAAGACCGGGGTGGTGCCATTGAGGGCAATGGTGGGATACGCCAGACCCAGGACGCCGTCAAAGGCCCCGAATTCCAAGGACATGCTGGACTCTGTCCAGGTCAGGCCGAACACCTGGGATTTGCACACAAGGTCCCCCACCTGTGGGGGAGGATGGTCTCATGGGAAGGTTTGGGAAGCGTATCTGGATCTGGGCACGGGGTTTGGGGGGATGGGATGCCACCAGCACCACAGGCATCAGGTCAGGCGTGTCTGCGCTGGAGGTGCTGGAGCAGCACGCACCGTACATTACCCAGGAGTCCAACCTTCACCCGCCCTCCTGCTGGCACCACCCCAGGCAGTAAAACACCCCGTATTCCTGCATTTCGGGGCGACTGGGGAGCGGCCCCCAAAGAGCAGAGAGCAGGAGCGTCTTGTTTTTGGCGTTCCCGGGATCTGGTGGCAGAAACTGAGTGAATTCATTGCCGTTCCCTGTGGGTTCCGCCCCCAGGTGTACATGGGGCCGCCGAGTTCTTGTGAAAAGACTGCCTGGGGTCCTCCCTCTTTGCTCAGTAGATAGAGCACTGGCCTGTGGACTGAGGGTCCCGGGTTCGATTCCGGTCACAGGTTGTGGGCCGGATCCCAGTAGGAGGCGTGCAGGAGGCAGCCCATCAATGATTCTCTCATCATGGATGTTTCTCTCTCTCCCTCTCCTTTCCTTTCCTCTCTGTGATCAGTGAAAAATGGTTTCCTGGGAAATGTGTATGTATATATGTGTCGTGTGCATGTGTGTGTGCATTTGTGCGTGCGTGCGTGTGTGTGCACATCCATGCAAGGTGTGTGTGTGTATGTGAATGAAGCATTTTGGCAGGAAGCCCAGTTTTTATTAGATTCTGAAAGGCTCCCAAAGTAAGATCGTCCTGCACCCGTGGCCCCACTTTCCCTTCCCTGGAGTTTGGAGCCCTCGGCAGCCCGGGACACCCCACATCCTTTCTCCCCTCTCTCAGAAAATCCCCACAGCTGCTGAGCCCTGACTCGCACCCAGCTGTGCTACTTCTGGTGTGGGCCTTGCTTCTCACTCAGGACCCTGCTGTGCATGCAGGTAGCAGTAATGGAAGCACCTGAGAATATAAAAATGGTTTTTCTGCCCGGCTGGCATGGCTCAGTGGCTGAGCGTTGACCTATGAACCAGGAAGTCATGGTTTGATTCCGGTCAGGGCCACATTCCAGGCTTGTGGGTGCGATCCCCAGTAGGGCCTGCAGCAGGCAGCGGGTCAGTGATTCTCTCTCACCATTGATCTGTCTCTCCCTCCCTCTTCCTTTCTCTCTGAAATTAATAAAAATATATCCTATCTAATAAGAGAGTAGTATGCAAATTGATCATATCTCTCCTATGGTACCAGCCAATCAGGAGCAGGGGGCATGGCCAGCAGTTAGGGGGTGTCACCAGCAGACAGGGGTGTGGCCAGTGGGGGCATGGCTACAGTGCCTGGTAAGCAAGCACCATGCTATAAACTCTGCCCACATGGTACTTAAAGGCCGGCGAGATCCCTCCTTACAGTTATGTGACTGAGTCACATGCAAATGAGTGCCTGGGGCACCTTGGGTAATGAGCGCCATGTGCAAGGCGGGGCTGAGGCAGGGGGCATGGCCTAGTCACACACATTGAGGTGGGGAATTGGGGCCAGCGGCAAGCGAGGCAGGGGAGCGGGCTGAGTGGCGCATGCAAGGCGGGGGAGCTGGGCAGAGTCACGTGGGAGGTGGGGGAGCAGGGCCAGTGGCATGCAAGGTGGGCCAGCGGGGCCCAGTCGTGCGGGAGGCGGGGGGGAGGAGGGGAGATGTGATGGAGTTGCGCTTGGGAGGGGATGGCCGAGTAGCGCGCATAAGGTGGGGGAGCCGGGCCAGTCGCATGCGAGGTGGGAGAGCGGGGGCTGAGTTGCATGCGAGAGGCAGGGGCGCGTGGACCCAAGCGACACACACACACCAGCACCCAGACAGAGTCCTCAGCATGCCGCCCATGCCTCCCTGGACCTCACCCTTTAGCCCCAAATCCTCCCAAGCTCTGGGGTAGCTCAAATTCAGCAAGAGTTTGCAATTTGCCCAAGGCAAGTTGAACAGTTTTCTCCTAACCCATTTGTGGGAGTGTAATCTAACTTAAAACTAATGGACTAAACTAGAAAGTCAATTTGGAAATGTGGATCAAAATTCAAGTGAATTAGCTTTGGGCCAGGAGTTCCATGTCTGTGAATGTGTCCTAAGTAAACAGTCAAATAAGCAATTATGTTTACTGTCATTGTTGATGCCAGGGGAAACCAGAAGCAACCTGCCCAACAATAAAGGGTTAGTGAAGTAAACCATAGTAATGTTAAACAGTCAGGGATAACACTGTAGCCATTAGAAATTATCTCTGTACATTGAATTTGATGACATAAAAAGAAGGCCATCTTATCTAATAAGAGTAATACAAAGATTGACCATCACTACAACACACAAGAGGGCTGCCCCCATGGACACAAGATGACCATCACAAGATGGCCAGCAGGGGATGGCAGTTGGGAGGGAGCAGGTCTGCAAGGAAGGGCAGTTGGGGGTGATCAAGCCTGCAGGGGAAGACGGGTGACCAGGCCAGCAGAGGAGGGAAGTTGGGGGCAAGCAGGCTGGCAGGGGAGCAGTTAGACATCAGTTAGGCGGGCAGGGTAGTGGTTAGGGGATGATCAGGCTGGCAGGCAGAAGCAATTAGGAGAAATCAGGGAGGCAGGCAGGTGAGCAGTTTGAATTGTGAGAAAGATATCCTACTGACCCTACCGGGATTGGGCCTAAACGGGAGTTGGACATTTCTCAAGGGGTCCCAGATTGGAGAGGGTGCAGCCTGGGCTGAGGAACATCCCCTCCCCCCATGCATGAATTTTGGGCACCAGGCCACTAGTATTTAATAAAAATGGATTTGCCCTCACCTCTCCCTGCTCCCAACAAAACTGCCTCGAGCTCACTACGGGCAAGAGCTGCAAATGTGCGAATCTCGTGCCCTGACAGCTCGCTGGGTCGGCCACTCCCGGAGCTGTTTCCCCAAGGAGGACGACAAGCTGCTGTGGGACTTTGCATCTAAGTGACCCCGCCTCTGGTGCTGTGATCAGTGAGCAGAGGTCGCCATGTCCTGCTCTGCCGCCGGCCCGCTCCCGCTCACCCGCACATCGTCGTAGCCCAGCTGCCCGGTCACGTTGCCCGTCCCGTACAGCAGCTCGAAGGGCTGGTCCGTGCTCTGGAAGGTGGACGATCTCGGGGGGTTGAAGGTTTTGTGTGTCACTGCGGGTAGAGAGTGAGTGTTCTCAGCTGCCAAAGCTGGGGCCTGGGGCCAGGAAGGGGGTGGGGGCACTCACCACAGGCAGGACTAGAGCAGTAGATGGAGGGCACCCACAAGTCAGCTGAGCCCGTGTCAAAGATGACCTTGAAATTCTGAGGGGGCGTTCCAATGCTGATGGTGCCAATGTAGGACAGCTGCCGGGTGGAGGAGAGTGATTAGGATAGGCCGGGCTGCCCCGGTCACCCTGATCCCCCAGGGGCCTGCCTCCATCAGGGTGTGCTGTCTCCTGGAATCGCTTTCCCACCTCCCACCGCACAGCCCCGGCTCAGGCAGTGCCTTCATTTGAAAATTCCCCACTTTCCCCTGCGGCTCTCTAAATCCCCGCAATCCCTCACCGCCCAGCTGGCCTGCTCCCTCCTCTAGGTACCCTCCCAGGTCACCCAGGCCACTGTCTCCCAACTCAACCCCGGTTTGTCACTATCACAGGCGGCCTTTTATCTGGCGTTCATCTTCCTGCAGAGCAGCCAGACCCTCTGCCCCCGCAGCCATAACCTCACAGCTGGCCTTCCATAGCCTCCCGCACTGCAGGGGCTCAGGGCTCTGTGCTGGGTCCTTCTCGGGGCTGCGGAGGCTGAGCGTCCTCTGCCCGGGGGTCACACTGGAGTCCCCGTGGAGCAGTGGTGCGTCTTGTTCAGAAGGACCCCCACCCCTCCTGGCTCCACCCCTGGTGAACCCCAGTGCTCGGCCAGCACCCTGGGAAGGCTGCGGGCTGCGCCCCGCCACACTCACGTCCAGGTAGTTCCTCATGGGGTGCACAGTGACGCCCTCTCTGCTCAGGAACTTGTAGGCGTGGCTGTCGGGGTGCTGCTGGAGGAAGTCTTTCAGCAGGTCCTTCTCCCGCAGGCTCTCCCGCATGGACTTGACCTTCACCAGGGGGATGCTTCCGGGGAAAGACAGCAAATAAGACAGCAGCTCCCCGGCCCCCCCCCCCCCCCCCGGCTCCATGTGGCCTCCACGCCTGGCGTTGGAGCCGCCCCGCATCTTCCCCGAGGTTGTCCACAGGCCATCTTACGGGGGCAGGCGCCCACAAACGCAGACAAAGGCTGGACGTTGGGCCCAGGTCTGAGCGCTGGGGAAGCCACATGCCCGTGCGGAGCCTCCGTTTCCCCATCATAAAGAAGTGGGGTGAGGACAGGCCCCCTGCCAGGTGTCTGGGCTTTGAGGGAGAGGATGGACCGAAGGCCCTGAGCCAGTGCTGTCGCCATTGTCATATGACCGGCTCCCTCTCCAAGAAGCCCTGGAGGGAGCGGAGAGGGGACCACCCACTTTGACAGGAGGAACCTGAGAGGCAGGGGTTCCTGACCTGGCTGTGGCCACCTGCTCATTAAGGCAATACTGGGCCCCAGGGGACCCTCTGGGCCTTCTCCAGGGTCAAGCAGAGAGGAGGCTGGAGGTGGGCAGGAGAGCTCAGTGATGGGGAACAAAATGTCCCCTGATGGCACCACCCACACAGCTGCTCAGGTGGTGCCATGAGCAGTCCTGGGGCCCCATCCACACAGGGCAGCCTGTCCCTGGGCCCCTGGCCTCACCAGTGCCCATGGCTACCTACTCTTCCATGCATGGAGATGCCCTGGCCAGTGTGCTCAGTGGATAGATCGTTCACCTGTGGACCAAAGGGTCCCGAGTTCAAGTCCAGTCCAGGACATGCACCCTGTTTCAGGCTCCTCCCCAGCCTGGTCCCTGATCAGAGCTTGTGCAGGAGGCAACCAATCGATACGTTTGTTTCACATCGATGTTTCTCTCTCCCTCCCCTTCCCTTTCACTCTCCCTAAAAATCAGTGGGAAAATACCCTCGCTAGGTGAGGATGAAAAAATACAAAAATACAGGCAGACTCGGACTTCAGGACAGAGAATGATGGCGTTCCCTGTGCTCCCCCGGGCGGCGGAAGGATGAGGGCGGGAGGGAGCTGTCCCCGTACTCACGTGACCAGGCACTCGGACAGGGCCACGAGGCTGAGGAACCCGATCCACCTCATCGTGCGTCTCCCCGCGTGGCGGCCTCCGGAGGCTCGGGTTTGTAGTGTGCGGGGATGGGCCAGCGCTGCCGATATATACGCTCTGACCTGAACTCTTGATCCGCTGGGAGGGCTTCCGATGGCCCCGATAAAAAACTAGAAGCCTCCCGATAAGATCTTTATTCCCATCAGCACGACAAACCTCCTGATAACATCTTTATTCCCATCAGGGTTCTGGATTGGGGGATGGGGCCGGGCCAAGAGCAGCGTTGGGGGGGGGGGGGGGGAAACTTAGAAAAAGTTCAGAATACAGAGATCTCTATCAGAATCTCTTCCTTGGGGCATGGCTGGGGGACAAACCCAAACCACCTGATTCTGAAGTAGTGGGAACATGTGTGTTTGCTTGGAGATAAAGCATGCTAATCATCGTACATGACAAAGAGGCAATATGCTAATTGACCATCACCCTGTCACAAGATGGCTGCACCCACAGCTGAGGCCAAGTTGCCATAAGGAGCCTTAAGGAACAACCAGCAAGGATCTGAGGCTATACCCTCCCCCATCCCGGAGGGACTTGCCAGGGGACCTCAGGGTGTGCTCCCCACCTGACAGGCCGTGATGGGGGACCTCAGGACCCGCCCTCCCCCAGCCTGGAGAACCTCAAGGTGTGCTCCACATCCTGGTGCTGGCTAGGGGACCTCATTCTGCTCCCCGTGCCCCAGCACCAGGCCTGCAGACCTCAGGTTGCACCCCATACCCTGCAGGACTTGACGGGGTCCTCAAGGTGTACTTCCTGTCCTGATGCTGGGCTAGGGGAACTGGGACTTCGACTCCGCCCAGTGGGGGTTGTCGGGGGACCTGAGGCTGTGCCCTCAGCTGGTGGGACTTGACGGGAGACCTGAGGGAGGGTCTCCCTCCCTCCCCACCTCCCGGTGCTGAGCCCGGGCACCTGAGGCTACAAATCCTAGATGGCAGGGCTTGACAGGGCACCTCAGGCAATGTCCCCCAGCCAGCGGGCATTGACAGAGGATGTCACACTGTGCCCCTACCTGGCGGGGCTTCATTTAGCACCTAAAGGCACCCCCACCCCACCCTGGTCTCGGCTGGGGACTTCAGGCCACATCCCTCATCCTGGTGCCAGGCCTGGGGACCTGAGAATATAGGACAGGGCAGCATTGGGAGATCCTGCCCCGCACCCCCAGGGAAGCACGAGTTAGGTGCATACCATCAGCGGCTAAGCCCAGGTTGGCAGCCGAAGTGAGGTTCGTCATGAATGGGTGAGCGGGCCTCCCTGGGCCCTGCAGCCCACGCCCCCCACCTGTCAGATGGCAGCCAGGGAGGCTGGGCCTCTGGACGCCGAGCGCTGGGCAACCTGTGGCTCCACCGAGAGGCCGGCCAACCGAACGGTGCCATGTCCCATCCAGGCCTCACGGCCCGGTTTCGGGAACCCCACAGCTCAGCCGTGGGCAGCCCCTCTCTTCTCATGGCGCGTACACGGATTCCCAAACTCCGCAGCACCAGGAAAACATGTACTTTTGTGACCCGACATAAAACTGCAGGTCTGATTTTGATTCGTTCACAGCGACGGCTCTTGTGTCGGCTCTTGTTGTGCTGTAGTCTGACCCTCCAGGAAAAGGGTCCGCGCTCCCGAAATGAGGACATCAGTCGGGTTCTGCTCTTTGGGGGGTTGCACATGATACAGGTTCTTGTGGCGCCGGTTGAAAATCGCTGACACAGAGAAAGGCACAAGGAAGCATCATTTAAAACCATTCCTGCACCAAAACCAGTTTGGCTCAGTGGAGAGAGCGTCAGCCTTCGGACTGAAGGGTCCCAGGTTCGATTCTGCTCGAGGGCATGTGCCTTGGTTGTGGGCACATCCCCAGTAGTGGGTTGCAGGGGGCAGCTGATTGATGTTTCTCTCCCATCGATGTTTCTGACTTTCTATCCCTCTCTCTTCATCTCTGTAAAAAATCAATAAAACGTATTTTAAAATAAAAAAATAAAACAATTCCTGGACATATTGCTCAGGTCACACACCCCCCTACCCCTCCTCCTTCCAAACAAGTAATGGCCATGAAAAGGGGGGAGGGGGCTGTTACTATGAATCTTAATAAACAGCCATCTCAACACACGTGTCCATTTTGGAGATCCTGATTTGAATAAAGCTGTTCATTGCATTTTTTGAGAGAGTCAGGAAGATTTCAGCACGGACTACATTTAGGTGAGATTGGAGTTTTTCATTTTGTTTGGGGGAGAAGAGCATTGTAGGTCAATACAGAGTTGCCCCCCCCAAAACATATACAGGCGTTACTGGCTGGAAGCTCCGATGTGAAAATGAAATGCACTTTAATAAACACTATCTTCGTCATTATTCAGAGTGGGTGCGTACATCTTGGGGAACACTGCTATTCTGTGAAGAGATATCCCAGCTTACGCTGTCACACAAAAACGAATAAAGGGTACAGCCCTGTAGGTGAGGGTGTAGAGACAACAGGTTGGCATAGCTGCTGGGCATCGAACAGTGTCCCCCACCAAGTCAGATGTTGGAGATTGACGCCCACATGGCGATGGGGACCCAAGGAGGTGACTCGGTTGAAGTCAGGTCACCAGGGTGCCTGCCCCTGCCCCTGTCCCTGTCACTGCCCCTGCCCCCGCAATGTGAGACACAGCTGACGCCCAGCTCGACCCCAGGCAGCCTGGCTCCCAGCCTGTGGCCCTGGCAGCCTGGGCGGAGAGAAAGAGCGTTGTCTGTCTGATGCTAAATGATGACACAAAGCCTCGGGACACTCCGTGTGAAAAGCTCTTATGTTTGAAGGAACAAGAGGCCTAATCACTGTCCTTTTGGAGCTTCTGTCTGTCTGGATGCCCCGAGGGGCCCGAGCGGGAGCCTCAGCTGCCCGTTTTCTGCTCCTCCTGACCCGAACCCGCCACCCCCAGGGCTGCCGTGGTCCAGCTGGAGAAGTGGGGCCACGTCAGGCCGGAGGGAGGAATGAGGAAACGCTGAGGGAGTCGCTGCCTCTCCTTTGCCGCAGGGGAAGGCACAGGCCTGGGAGCAGCCGCCAAGCAGTGAGCCGGGTGGTTGGAAGGGCAGAGGGTGGGTGCAGAGCCGAGGAACAGAGAAGGCCGCCGGCCAGGCCCCGGGCCCGGGGTGGGGAGGAGGCCCGGGCAGGATGGGGCTCGGTGCCCGGGCCCCTGCGCCTCTGGCACCCTGTGCTGGGCCCCCTGAGCTGGACTGGAGGGTCGGCAGGTCATTGGAGCCTTTAAACCGTGTCTCATTGCTCCCCCTCTTTTCGGGACTGGGAGCGGAGCCTGGGGTTGGCATCTATGCCGTTAGGAGAGGCCATCCCTCAGCCCAGCTCGGGTTTCATGTTTTTTTCCCCTGTTTTTAATATTTTTATTGATTTGAGAGAGGAAGGGAGAGGGGGAGAGAGAGAGAAACATCAGTGATGAGAGTCGTCATTTGGCTGCTTCCTGCTCGCCCCGGACACGTGTCCTGACCAGGAATCGGACTGTGACCCCCTGGTCCGCAGGCCGACACTCACCCACGGGGCCCCCACGCCGGGCCCAGCGCGGTTTCTATAGGAGACCCCCTCCGTATGACGCCCTGTCCATTCCACCGGGTCGCGTGGCAGCTGTCCACCGGGCAGGCCCAGGCTCTCCAGCTCAGGATGGCAGTTACTCGCCACCTGTCTGCCACCCCACCCCGCTCCCGGCGGCAGCGCCAGGCGGGCAGCGCCCGGCCACAGGTGTCTGTCCGTCACTGACGCTCAGTGTGGAACTGGTCCTCCTCCTGACCTGGGGACGGCTGAGCGCCGACCTGTGAACCAGGAGGTCAGGGTCACTCCCCGACCGGGGCAGAGGCAGGGGCAGCCGATCGGTGACCCTCTCTCATCGTTATGTTTCTGTCTCTCTCTCCTTCTCTGAAATAAATCAGTAAATGTGTGATTTCAGAGAGAGGGAGAGAGTGTGCAGGCCGGGCACCATGGTCAAGGCTGGGCGTCACCTGGGTCCCAGGTAAAGGCAGGTTGATGTCCAGCCTCAGGGTCAGGCTCTCCTGTTGGTGCCCAGGCCCACCAGTTGGTTAGGAAGAGAGGCACCAGGTTCTGCCAGGGAACGGCCACTCCTGGGCCCCAGGATCACCCCGGGAGAGGGCCCAGCACCCCTGGGCCTTTACAATTGTTCCTTGTATGGAATGTTCCGCTCCCTGCACTCTGCATGGCGGCTGCTCCGATTTTCAGCTGTCCTCCTGCACTAGCCCCTCCTCGGTGAGGTCTGCCCTCGCCACGCTTGCCCCCGGGCACAGACATTGACTCAGTGGAGGAGCCCCAGAGACACTGAATTCCTGTTTCCATGTGCTTAGCATGGGAGCCCAAGGGGGTGAGCATGTCCCCAGCTTACAGGGGAGTTCAATTTCTTGTGGGCTTATGGCCAGTGAGTGTCTGAGAGGGGAAGCCAGGTCTGCCTGACAGATTCCTGCTCTGGCCACGCTGCTGCTTGGGGGGGAGGGCCAGGAAGCAGTGCCCAGGAGAGAGCGGGGAGGAGGGGATGGGCGATGTCATCCATGAAAACTCTCCATTCTTTTCGTGAACAGTTTTTGTTTAAACTGATTTCAGAGAGGAAGGCAGAGAGAGAGAGATGGAAACAGCAACGATGAGAATCACTGATCGGCTGCCTCCTGCGCGCCCCCTCTCGTGCCAAGCCCACAACCCCGGCCTGTGCCATGTTGAGGAATCGAACCATGACCTCCTGGTTCCTAGGTCGGGGCTCACCCCTGAGCCACTCAGCTGGGCAGACACCTCTGTCCTTTGGAGAACAATGCTTGGCATCTTCCTGCTCTGAAAAGCCGCCCTGAAAAGTGATAATAAAAGCGTAAGATGAGAGGAGCCATCGCCCATGTGCCACCTCCCGGACAGGACTGTTGTCATGGAGACGGTGGTCTTTCTCTGCCGTGTGTTGTTGCATAGTTCACGCTGCTGTGGACAGACACTGTCCCAGAGGTTGTCTGCAGGTTAACGCATGGGATCTTCACCACAGACCGAGGAGGTGCGACTGGTTTGTCCTTCTGTAGGCGGAGCATTGGCACAGCCTGACTGAGATGTGTTTCACACCTCATAAAGCCACCATTTCAGGCCTGTGGTTTGGTGTGATTTAGGATATTCCTGGAGCTGTACGGCCATCCCATGATTAGTTTGAGAACATTTTTGATTCCCCAAAAGGCAATGCCATAGACATTAATAGCCACCCTTCATTTCCAACCATGCCCCCAACTAGAAGAGAAGATTCTCTTATTAACTAGGGACCCGGTACACAAGATTCGTGCAGATTAAAGGGGGATTAATTAGAAGAAATAATTTAATATTGCTACTTGCCCTTTCTCTATAATAGAAGTGTCAGAGATGAAAGAAAATTAACAAAATGCATATGAAAACCCATATGGAAATCTTTCTTCTGTCAGAGTCTGGGGCTCACCATAGGACCCAGAATCATATTTCTGCCCATCCACATGCACCTCAAAATTTCTTGAGGCCCAGACCTGCCCGGACCCCCCCACCCCCACATTGGGCTAGATCCAGTTTCAGCCTGCCCCTACCCTTTCAAGCCCTGCCTGGCAGGGCTAGTAGCTTCAGGTCCCGTGGCCCAGTGTTAGGATGGAGGGGCATAGCCTGAGGTTTCCCAGCCCAGACTAGTGCGGGGGGCATGCCTTGAGGTCATTTGTCAAGCCCCGCCAGGTGGGGAACGCAGTGTGAGATCTGTCAAGCCCCGCTGGGTGGGGAACGCAGTGTGAGATCTGTCAAGCCCCGCTGGGTGGGAGGCATGGCCTGAGTTTCCCCGTCATGCACGCCTAGTGGGGGGGCCCAGCCTCAGGTCCCCCGTCAAGCCCTGCCAGGTGGGGGCTGCAGCCTGAGGTCCCGTCAAGCCCTCTCGCTATGACGGAATGACGTTCCATCGCACGTCTGTGCCGCGGACTCTTCCTCCTGCAGCGGCTGATGGGCGCTGGCTGGTTTCCCCGTCTGGGCTGTTGTGAACGCGCTGTAACGGATACGCGGTGCGGCTCTCGTGGAGATGCCGATTTTAACTCTTTGGGATAAAAATCCAGCAGCGGGCTTGCCTGGGGTCTATAAATATTCTGTGTTTAACTTTCGGAGGCGGCGCCATATTGTCTGCTGCAGTGGCCGCACCACGTGACGCGCACACTGACAGGGCACGGGCTCCACGTCTCACCGACCCGCGCTGGCCTTTGGGTCTTGGCCGTGGCCACTCCCGGGTGCCGAGGGAGAGCTCATTGTCGTTGTCATCGGCGTTTCCTGATGAGGAATGAGGCAGGAGCTCTTGCTGGCTCAGAATTACAGAACAGAAAACACATGTCCAGAGTGAGCTGACTAAGGCCACAGGGCTGGTCACAGCGCTGTACTTAGTGAGGCCCTACTGTGCGCCTGGTACGTACGTGTCAGATTGGGACTTGAACCCGGACCAGAGGGCCCTGGGCTGTGCTGGCCTGCCCTACGCTGCCCTGTCTTCACAAAACCTGTCACCCTGCTGATTCGGATTCTGCCCTTTTCTCCTAAAGTCCTATCAGAACGCTGTCATAGAGTTCAAGCTTCTTCTCAGACAGGGCCGTGAGGGGTGGCGGAGTTGGTGTGGCAGCCACAGATTCTTCTGTCACCCACAGCAGCCGTCCTCAACCGGTGTTCCGGGGCCACTGCTGGTCCCTGAAGCCGAAAGGTTGGCAACCACTGGTCCCTACAGCATCTCTCTGGACTTCCGGGGACCCCCTCCACCCAGCTCCAGCCAGTGCTTCTGGAGCAAACTGTCAATCACCATGTAGTGGGGTGGGGTGGGGGGACATGTGACTAAATGGAACCAATCATAGTGCCCCATGCCCTGCCACACGATTGGTCCAAGGCTAGACCCATGACCAAAGGTGGACCAATCAGAGCCCTCCAGGGTGCTCTGCTCATTTCTCAGCCTTCAGGATGTGAAAGTCTGGGGCAGGGGGTGGAAGAGTGCTTCGCCTGGAGCAGGCTGCCACCAGAAGGCTGGCAGGAGAAGAATAATTGGTGACGGAAGGGCAGAGGCCAGTGGGAGAGCTAGTGGCCTGGTGGGTTTTGATTTTTTGTGTGTAGCCACCAAGCTCTGTGGACTCTCTTAGTTCTGCATCCTGGGTCCTGAGTGACCCGGGTCCGGTTCTTTCCTATTAAGCCGGTTGGATTCGGGTTCCCTCCCCGTTAGTCCCAACGAGATTCCAGAGCCCTGCCTGCCGGTGCCGCACTTCCCAGACCCAAGCAGAGGCACCAATCGTATGAGCACATTGAAAATGAGACCGTTTATTAAAAATCAGTGCGTTTTAAAAAGTCAGTGTTGTTATGATTTTTTAGAGGGAGAGAGAGAAACATCACTGATAGAGAAACATTAATGGACTGCCTATTCTATGCTTCTTTTGGGGATTGAGCCGGCATCCCCGGGGCCATGTGGTGTGATGAGGAATCGAACCCGTGACCTTTGAGTGCGAAGGACAGGCTCAATCCACTGGGCCACACCGCCAATGTGGTCTTTGCTTTTCCACTGAGAAGAGGGCTTGGCAAAGCACCAGATGCAGCTGTAGCCGGGCCCCTGGGCGGGGACACAGGACAGTGTGTGTCCTTGGGCGGGCTTAGCAGGAGAGGATTCATAGATGAAGGACGACGCCCACGTCTACGCCATCGCAGGAGCCAAGCCGATCCTGCTGTTGGCCCGATCGAAGACGGTGAAATAGAGCCGCAGGAAGACGTCCCCCAGGATCCAGAGGGTGGTGGTGACCGAGGTTTCGATGTTGGGGTAGCAGATGCCCGTCTGCTCCTGCAGGGGAGGGAGCACCGCCATCAGCCGCCCTCTCCATCACCCGTCAGGCTTGGGCAGCAGCTTTACCCGCCTTCCCCTCGCCCGCCACTCGGCCATTTTCTGTGAGAGAAACCCACCTGCTCCCCTTCACCCCGGTCATCCTCCAACACCGAGCCCAGCGCCTGGGCAGCCTTCCCAGGTCCATGCCCTGCTTGGCACCGCCCGCTGGGTGGGGAGGCTTCCCTGGAGCTCCCCATGTCCTCAGCCTCAGCAGACAGGCCTACGGGGCACCCCTGGCACGCCCCAGCAGCTCTCTCCGTGGCTGCCCCACGCCTCCTCGACAAACCTTGGGGAACCGGAACTTCCTGAGCCTCGTCTGTGTGCCGGGCACTGCCCGTTCACTGCCCGTTCACTGCGCTCCTTTGTTCGTGTCAGCGTCTCACCACCCCACAAAGCGGGGGCCGGGTCCCCATTTCACAGAATTGGGGCCTCGAAGGAGGCATTTGCACCCTAGGACTAAGGTGACCATATGATCTATCACCCAAGTCAGGACACTTGTAGATGGGAGGGAGTACAGTTCCTGATTATGGGGGACACGGGGACTGTTCCCAACCAGCCCCTCTGTCCCTACTCTTTGCCTGTCTCTGGATTACTGCCTTCGTTCCCTGTCCATCGGTCCGATGCCCGGGTTGCACTGACGCTCTCTGAGGGCGAGGCCATTAGCGGGCCCTCTCCTGGAGCCGGGCCCCGAGCCAGCAGGACGGCCGCTCGGAGTTCTCCCAGAGTGATGGTGCCCAGCCAGCCTTCTATCAAGAGGCCTGTGCTGTGGGAGGTGCCCTCCCAGCCAGGGCTGCTGGGCAGCTTCTGCAGTGCACGGCCTGGCCTCCAGGGGGCCTCAACGAGTAAAGGCCTAATGGATCCCCTCCAGTCCCAGATCTGAGAGCCAACCCCCAAGACAGGCCTCTCACCCTCCGGATGTAGGCGCTGGCTGGCACTGGGTACGAGGTGCCATTGATGGTGAAGACGATGTCAGGCAGGCTGGGGATGGTGTCACAGCTGACGGTGTACTGTCAGAGAGGGAGAGGGAGGTTGGCCCAGTGGGTCCTTCTGTGTGTGGGGACCCCAGGGGGACCCTGGGTGTGAACCCTCACCTCGCCGGTGCTGGTCCTCTGGGCGCCGATGGTCCTTAGAATGTTGCGGATGGACTTGGATGGGCCATACAACATTGAGGTCCCGGTATCCATAACGGCCTGGCAGCTGTGGGGACAGGTCATGTCCTTGCCGTCCATGGAGATGCTGAGGGACAGAGCAGTAGCCAGGTCACTCGGGGCCTCTCCCACTGTGGCCCCTCCCTGCCGCCTGCAGAGCGGCCTGCAGCTCCCGCCGGCCTGTGTCCCTGTGTTCCCGCCACACTGACCCTCCTGGGCTTCCTCTCAGGGCTGAAGCGCATGTGCTCTTTGGGCCCCAGGGCCTTTGCACGGCTGTCACCCTTCCTAGACCCGCCCGGCCCCTTTGTCTGGCTGATTTCTCCTGCCCTCCGGGGTCCACATCAATCATTACTTTTTCAGGGAAGTGTTCCCCCAGATTAGATCAGGCCCCAGAGCCTTCCTGGTTTCCTGGGTGCATTGGGGTGGTAACCCGGATTATTGCGATGCAGTCACTCACGAATGTCTGCCCTCCTAGACAGAGCAGGTTGTGCCCTCTGCTCCTCCAGTGCCCGTGCCCAGTGCACTGCCCATGCTTGACGGTGTTTGCCGAGGTAATGACAGGGCGTGAAGGAATGAGGTAAACGGGAGACAGGACTCTTGGTAATGACACAGGTTCCCCGGAAGCAGGTGCTCGGAGAGGTGGGAGGGAGTGTTGTCCCCCTCTCTCCCAGGCTCCTGGCCAGGTGATGACTGGGTAGGCCCGGGGCGTGGGATGTGGGCCCCGAAGTACAGGTTAAGCTTCTGACAGTCTTACACGCCCCCCTCAGTGATCGCCCTGGTTCTCAGCTTCCGGGTCCCCGCTTCCCGGTGCTCTTGGTCACATCCCTGCCCCTTGGCACCCAGGCTGGGTGTGTGGGGGTCCCTGTGTGTGATTTGCATTCAGGCCCAGGGTGACGTGTCTCCAGGCCAGGGAGTTCTCCTACCCAGAGTGGCCTTCTGCTTGCCTGCCCCGTTTTCACCCTGACACCCCTCTGTCCGACAATCTGGGATGTCCCTGTTCAGATGGTGGAATTCTGAAGCCTTCCCACTGTGCATACCCCGTTCTGGGGGATGCAGCCCTACCACGCTGCCCAGCCGCCGCCCCGATGGCTGAGCCGGGGCCTGTCCCCCTCCTGGTGCTCCGTGACACGGGCCGATCCGTTTCTCTGGTCAGGACTGTGGTCAGGGCGGTTATGAACCCATGTTAGTGTGCGTGCCTTGCTTGTCTCTGTGTCTGTCTGAGGCTGTGTGTTTGCATGCATGTGCATGTCGGCTGTCACTGGTGTGGCCCTCAGCGGGGGTTGGGGGGGCTTACCTGTCCACAGAGACCTGCCAGTAGCCCTGCCTGCTCACCGGCACCCAGTGGAGGTCGCCCTGGTAGTAGGAGTGGTTCACGCCACCGAACATCACCACGCTGCCCTTCGTGTCATTTCTAGGGGTGGAGGGGGAGGGAGGGGAGGGATTCTTTTGAGTGCAGGACATTGGGTAGCGTTTCTCTAGTTGAGTAAACCGAGAGGTGCACTGACCAGGGGCCACCGAGCCTCACAGCACAGAGCCCCGCGGAGCAGGCACTGCTGGCACCCCCACTGTTTTGAAGGGAACTGGACAGGAGGGCTGAGCATGGCCCAATTCGGCCCCCTCGCTACTGAGGAGCAAAACCAAGGTTTGAACTGAGATTCTGGCTGGGCCAGGTCCCGTCCTGCAGTTCGAGCACTTGAGGCATGTCAGGAGGCTGCTGAGGGGAGGGGCCCGGGCGGGCGCTCAGGCTCCCCCAGGCTGATTGACAGGCCTGTGACACGCCAGCTATAGCGCCCACACTCTCTGAGGCCCCACAGCCCACTGCCCCGTCGTGAAATCCCTCGTATTTTTGAATCAGCCCCACATGGTCACTTTGCACAGGTTCCTGCAGTGCAGTCTCCGGTCCCGGGCTCAGGGGAAACGTGGCTGAGGGGAAGGAAACCCCCCTGCCCACCTCTCCCTCCTGCTGCGTCCCATCCATCAGCACATCCCGTGGCCTTTTCCTCCCCCCGTGTCCTAACTCCTCCACTGCCCCCCTTTCCCAGCCTCCCTGGTCCGAGCTCCTGCTCTCTCTCCAAAGAGGCTGAGCAGCCTGGTCCCTGGCCTCCCCGCCTCCCCTCTGGCCCATCATTCTCCAGCCTGCGCCCGGGGGAGCTTTCAGAAACGTAGGTGGGATCATGTCTTCTCCCTGCCAGAGGCCTCCCCTCTCACCTCAAACAAACCCTGGGCGGCCTTGCCCCTGCCTGCCCCTCACACTCCGTGCTGGTCCTCGGCCTGGCCCTCAATCCCTCCCCGCCCTCCAGCACCCTGCCCTGCTCGGCTCTGTTGCTTCCCGGCCTCCTCTCCCCCAGCGCCAGGCCTCGTTCAGAGGGGACCTCGCACCGCCCACTGAAACCACGCTCTCACCTGTGTGGTTCTCACCACGTTTCACCGCTTTCCCCGAACCATCCCCGCCTGGCACGTGTCATCTTTCCTCTTACCTATTGACTCGCTTCCTGTCTGCCTTTTCTCCTCTCTCCTGTCTGCGTCACCCGCACGGAGCGGCACCCAGTGTACAGCAGGTGCTCAATGGATATTTGTTAAAGGGCTCACCTCCTTACTCGGAACAGACACCCCAGAGGCTCAGCACATGCTGCAGAGCCTGGAGCTCAGGCCCCCACAGAGCCCACAGCCTCACCTACACTCTGCGTCCTACACACCGTCTGCCGGCCGAGCCCCCCTCTGTCTACCCCCTCAGGCCCTCAGCCTGTCAGGGAGGGTAGCTTTTCTGCACCGGCGCAGTGACTGGAGCCCTGCTGATGGCCTGACCACCCGCCAGAAGGGACGGCCCCGTGGCCGTGTTCGACTTCCGCCACTGCCAGTGTGTGGCTGGCAGTTTTGTGCAAAGCTCCTCTCTGAGCCTCAGCTCCTCAGTTTCCCTGTCCATCCAAAGAGGGACCAGAAGCACAAGGGTCAGCAAACTAAGAAACGCTAGACTGTGCCCCAGCTCAGTGTGCAGCCAGCTTACTAGTCAGCAGAGCCAAGTTTCAACAGTGCAGTGATTGAAATCTCTTTTCGTTAGCCAGATTTGTCAACTTAAACTGTACAGGTAGGTTCATTGTTAGTAACTTAATCAGGGCACTCCTAAGCTGGCCTTTGCAAAAAACTCACAGGGCCAAAGAGCCGCATGTGGCTCGCGGCCGCAGTTCGCCGACCACTGCCCTAGCTGGGTTGGCTCAGTGAACAGAGCATCGATCGGCCTGCAGACTGAAGGGTCTCATTCCACCCCCGGGCCTGGCCGGGGCGCGTGTAAGAGCCCACCGATCGATGTGTCTCCCCTGCGTCAGTGTTTCTCCCTTTGCGTCCCCCTCCCTCCACTCTCTGGAAACATCGGGGGTGGAAATCCTCAGGTGTGGCTTAACAAAAAGTAAAGTGAAGTGAAAATGCTGGACGGTCGATATTTTGGGCTGTGCGGGCTGCGTTCTCTGTCGCAGAGGCTCGAAGCTGCCATTGGGGCGCAGAGCAGCGCAGACAGGATGAGACTGGGGGAGCAGCGCCGTGTTCCAGGAAAACGTATTCACAGGAGCAGGTGGCTGGCCACATGTGGCTGGGGCCACTGTTTGCTGACCCCCGGACTGGACTGCCCTCAGGAAACATGGGGCGGTCTCTGCCGTTTCTGAGGCGCCTGACGGCACCCGGGGAGGGGCTGCCCAGCCAGGCTCACCTGCTCAGGTAGAAGGCGAAGAGGTTCTCAGATATGAGGCCTTGCTTCCACATGCTGTCGAAGACCGGGGTGGTGCCATTGAGGGCAATGGTGGGGTAGCCCAGGCCCAGGATGCCGTCGAATTTTGCATCTTCCAAGGACTTGCCATACATCACAGAGGTCAGGCCAAATGCCTGGGATTTGCACACAAGGTCCCCCACCTGTGGGGGAGGATGGTCTCATGGGAAGGTTTGGGAAGCGGAGCTGGGCCCAGATTTGGGGGTGGGGGTGATGCCACCAGCACCGTAGGCATCAGGTCAGGTGTGTCTGCACTGGAGGTGCCGAGCAGCACGCACCGTACATTACCCAGGAGTCCAACCTTCGCCCGCCTTCCTGCTGGCACAACCCCAGGCAGTATAACACCCCAAACCCCTGCCTGATGGGGCCACTGGGGCGCACACCAAGCGGTGCCCCCTTGCAGGCCCCAGTGAGCAGAGAGCGGGACGTCTTGTTTTTGGCATTCCCGGGATCTGGTGGCAGAAACCGAGTGAATTCGCTATGATTCCCTGTGGGTTCCGCCCCAGGTGTACACGGGGCCGCCGAATTCTTGCCTGCGGTCCTCCTGCTTTGCTCAGTGGCTAGAGTGTCGGCCTGCGGACTGAGGGTCTCGGGTTCGATTCCGGTCACGGGTTGTGAGCCTGATCCCAGTAGGGGGCGTGCAGGAGGCAGCCCATCAGTGATTCTCCCTCATCATGGGTGTTTCTGTCTCCCTCTCCTTTTCCTCCCTCTCTGTAATCAGTTAAAAAAAAAGTCTTTCTGGGAAACGTCTGTGTGTTTATATCTGTGCACGTGTGTATGTGTACATGTGTGCGTGTGCGTGCATGTGTGTGTATCAGGCACTTTGGGCAGGAAGCCCAGTTTTTATTAGATTCTCAAAGGCCCCCAAATAAGACCTTTACTCAGGGCCGTCCTGCCCCCGTGGCCCTGATTCTCCTGGTGTCTGGAGCCCTCGACAGCCCCGAGCACGCCACATCCCTTCTCCCCTCTCCCGGAACATCCCCACAGCTGCCGAGGCCTGACCCGCACCCAGCTGTGCTGCTCCAGGGGAGGGCCTTGGGCAGGCCGCCCCTCACCCTGGGGCCCTGCTCTGCATGCAGGGGCAGTACCGCCTACCCCGTGGGGTTGTTGCAGGATTAGACACATTATTACCACGGACGTGCCCAGCACAGTGCCTGGCTCCATCTGAGAATATAAACATGGGTTTTCTGCCCGCCTGGCATGGCTCAGTGGCTGGGCATCGACCTGTGAACCAGGAGGTCACAGTTCCATTGCGGTCAGGGGCACATGCCAGGCTGGTGGGCTCGGTCCCCCGGGCGGATTGTTGCAGCAGCGGGTCAGCGACTCTCTCCCATCCTTGATGTGTCTGTCCCTCCCCTTCTCTCCCTGCCTCTCGGAAATTCATAAAAATAGATATTTAAGAAATAAAAAAATGGGTTTGCCCTCACCTCTCCCTGCTCCCAGCAAAACCAGCCTCGAGCTCACCCCGGGCAAGAGCTGCAAATGCCGCCGCTCGTGCCCTGACCGCGCACTGGGTCGGCCACTCAGGGCTTCTCCACAGGGCACTGTCTCCCCAAGGAGGTCAGCCAGCCATTGGGGGGCTCTGGGGAAGACAGTGAGTCCAGCTGACCCAGCCTCTGGTGCTGTGAGCGGTGAGCAGGGTCCCCAGGCCCGTCCTGCGGCCGCCCGTCCACTCACCCGCACGTCGTCGTAGCCCAGCAGCGCGCCCGCGAGGCCGGAGATGTACCGCAGCACCATAGGCGTGTTTGTGCCCCGGAAGGTGGACGACGCTAAACTGTTAAAGCGTTTGCGTGGCACTGCAGGCAGAGAGTGAGCATGCATCAGCTGCCAGAGCAGGGGCTGAGGGCCAGGAGCTGGGGGCCCGGGCCACAACCCACGCGGGGCACGGGCACTCACCACAGCCGGGACTAGAGCAGTAGGTGGAGGGCACCCACAAGTCAGCCGAGCCCGTGTCAAAGGTGACTGTGAACTCCTGAGGGGGCGTTCCGATGCTGATGGTGCCAACGTAGTACAGCTGCCGGGTGGGGAAGGGCAGTTAGGCCAGGCCGGGCTGCCCCGGTCACCCTGATCCCCGAGGGGCCTGCCTCCATCAAGGTGTGCTGTCTCCTGGAATCGCTTTCCCACCTCCCACCACACAGCCCCGGCTCAGGCGGTGCCTTCATTTGCAAGTTCCCCACTTTCCCATGCGGCTCTCTAAATCCCCGCAATCCCTCACAGCCAGCTGGCCTGCTCCCTCCTCCGGGAACCCTCCCAGGTCACCCAGGCCACTGTCTCCAACTCAACCCCGGTTTGTCACTATCACAGGCGGCCTTTTATCTGGCGTTCATCTTCCTGCAGAGCAGCCAGACCCTCTGCTCCCGCAGCCATAACCTCACAGCTGGCCTTCCATAGCCTCCCGCACTGCAGGGGCTCAGGGCTCTGTGCTGGGTCCTTCTCGGGGCTGCGGAGGCTGAGCGTCCTCTGCCCGGGGGTCACACTGGAGTCCCCGTGGAGCAGCGGTGCGTCTTGTTCAGAAGGACCCCCAACCCCTCCTGGCTCCACCCCTGGTGAACCCCAGTGCTTTGCCCACACTCACGTCCAGGTAGTTCCTCATGGGCTGCACTGTGACCCCCTTTCTGCTCAGGAACTTGGAGGCGTGGCTGTAGGGGTGCTGCTGGAGGAAGTCTTTCAGCAGGTCCTTCTCCCGCAGGCTCTCCCGCATGGACTTGACCTTCGTCAGGGGGATGCTTCCGGGGAAAGACAGCAAATAAGACAGCAGCTCCCCCCCCCCCCCCCCGGCTCCATGTGGCCGCCATGCCCGCGTCTTCCCCGAGGTTGTCCACAGGCCATCTTATGGGGGCAGGCGCCCACAAACGCTGGCAAAGGCCGGACACTGGGCCCAGGTCTGAGCACAGGGCCTGTTGCAGCCCCAGGGAAGCCACATGCCCGTGCGGAGCCTCCGTTTCCCCATCGTAAAGAAGTGGGGGGAGGAGTGGCCTCATGCCGGGTGTCTGGGCTTTGAGGGAGAGGATGGACCAAAGGACCCTGATTGAGGGACCATGACCCTGAGCCAGTGTTGTCGCCATTGTCATGTGACCGCTCCCTCTCCAAGAAGCCCTGGAGGGAGCAGAGTGGGGACCACCCACTTTGATAGGAGGAACCTGAAAGGCAGGGGTTCCTGACCTGGCTGTGGCCACCTGCTCGTTAAGGCAAAAGTGGGCCTCAGGGTAACCCTCCAGGCCTTCTCCAGAGTCAAGCAGAGGGGAGGCTGGAGGTGGGCGAGTGAGCGGGAGATGGGGAACAAAATGTCCCCCGATGGCACCACCCACACAGCTGCTCAGGTGGTGCCATGAGCAGTCCTGGGGCCCCATCCACACAGGGCAGCCCTAGGCCCTTGACCTCTGGCCTCACAGTGCCCGAGGCTGCCTACCCTTCACTGCATGGAGATGTGGCCCAGGCCAGTGGGCTCAGTGGATAGAGTGTCCACCTGCAGACTGAAGGGTCCTGGGTTCAAGTCCAGTCAAGGAAACGTACCTTGGTTTCGTTCTCATCCCCCAGCCTGGGCCTAGGTCAGGGCTTGTGCAGGAGGCAACCAATCGCCGTGTTTCTCTCACGTCGATGTTCCTCTCCCTCCCCTTCCCTTCACTCTCCCTGAAAATCAGTGGGAAAATATCCTGGCTAGGTGAGGATGCAAAAATACAAAAATACACACAGACTCAGACTTTAGGACAGAGAATGATGGCGTTCCCTGTGCTCCCCCGGGCGGCAGAAGGATGAGGGCGGGAGAGAGCTGTCCCCGTACTCACGTGACCAGGCACTCGGACAGGGCCACGAGGCTGAGGAACCCGATCCACCTCATCGTGCGTCTTCCCCGCGTGGCGGCCTCCGGAGGCTCGGGTTTGAGTGAGCGGGGATGGGCCAGCGCTGCCGATATATACGCTCTGACCTGCGCTCTGGATGCGCTGGGAGGGCTGCCGATGGCCCGATAAAAAACTACAGGCCTCCCGATAACATCATTATTCCCATCAGCACGACAAACCTCCTGATAAAATCTTTATTCCCATCAGGGTTCTGGATTGGGGGGTGGGGCAGCACCAAGAGAGGGTTGGGGCGGGGGGAAGACTTAGAAGTTTAGAATACCAAGATCTCTGTGGTAATCTCTTCCTTGGGGCATGGCTGGGGGACAAACCCAAACCACGTGACCTCCACAGGAGTGGGGACACGTGTGTTTGTTTGGAGAAAAAGGACGCTAATCATCGTATATGATAAAGAGGGAATATGCTAATTGACCATCACCCTGTCACAAAGATGGCTGCACCCACAGCTGAGGCCAAATTGCCATAAGGAGCCTTAAGGAACATCAGCAGGGATCTGAGGCTACACCCTCCCCCAACCCCAAGGGGTTTGCCAGAGCACCTCTAGACATGTCCCATAACCAACAGGCCTTGACGGGGGACCTCAGGCTGTATCCCCCCACTTGACAGGCCGTGACGGAGACCTCAGGACCCGCCCTCCCCAGCCTGAGGGACCTCAAGGTGTGCTCCACATCCTGGTGCTGGCTAGGGGACCTCATTCGGCTCCCAGCTCCCCAGCACCCAGAGGCACCTCAGTCCTCACACCCCAACCCTGCAGGGCTTGACGGCGTCCTCACGTGCGCTTCCTGTCCTCATTCTGGGCTAGAGGACCTCAGGCTGCTCCCTCCTCCCCAGCACCAAGGCCAGGGACCTTAGGCTATGTCCCCCCATGAGGTGGGGCTTGATAGGGACCCTCAGGCAGTGCCCCCCACCTAGTGGGGCTTCATTGGTGACCTCAAAGTGCATGCCCAATGCTGAGTTGGGAAACTGAGGCTGTGTCCCCACCCAGTGGGTCTTGTCGGGAGACCTGAGGCTGTGCCTCCCTCTGCTGGGGCCTGACAGGGGACCTGAGGGAAGCTGCACCCCCATTCCCGTGGTTGGCCAGGGAATCTGAAGCTGTCCGCCGCCCACCTGGCCAGCCTTCATGGGGAACCTCAGGCAATGTCCCACACCTGGTGGGGCTTGACGGAGGACCTCAAGGCGATGTCCCCCCTAGTCTTGTCTGGGGACCTCAGGCCACGCCCCATCCTGGTGCCAGACCATCAGCGGCTAAGCCCAGGTTGGCAGCCAAAGGGAGGTTCGTCATGAATGGGTGAGCGGGCCTCCCCGGGACCTGCAGCCCACGCCCCCCACCTGTCAGGTGGCAGCCAGGGAGGCTGGGCCTCTGGACGCCGAGCACTGGGCAACCTGTGGCTCCACCGAGAGGCCGGCCAACCGAACGGTGCCATCTCCCATCTAGGCCTCACGGCCCGGTTTCGGGAACCCCACAGCTCCGCCGTGGGCAGCCCCTCTCTTCTCGGCACGTACACGGATTCCCAAACTCCGAAGCACCAGGAAAACATGTACTTTTGCTGATCCGACAGAAAACAACCGGTCTGATTTTGACTCGTTCACAGCGACGGCTCTTGTGTCGGCTCTTGTTGTGCTGTAGTCTGACCTCCAGGAAAAGGGTCCGCGCTCCCGAAATGAGGACATCAGTCGGGTTCTGCTCTTTGGGGGGTTGCACATGATACAGGTTCTTGTGGCGCCGGTTGAAAATCGCTGACACAGAGAAAGGCACAAGGAAGCATCATTTAAAACCATTCCTGGACACATTCCTCAGGTCACACAGCCCCACCCTCCACCTTTCAAACAAGTAATGGCCATGAAAAAGGGAGAGGGGGGGCTGTAACTATAAATCTTGAGAAACAGCAACCCATTTTCTAGATTCTGATTTGAATAAATAAGCTGTTCATTGCATATTTCAAGAGAGTCAGGAAGATTTCAGAACGGACTACATTTAGGTGAGATTGGAGTTGTTAATTTTGTTTGGGGGAGAAGAGCATTATGGGTCTATACAGAGTGCCCCCAATAAACATATACACGCGTTACCAGCTGGAAGCTCCATTGGGAAAATGAAATGCACTTTAATAAACATTGCCTTTGTCATCATTCAGAGCGGGTGCGTACACCTTGGGGGTGCCTGTGTGTTCTGTGGAGAGCTACCCCAGCTTACACTGTCACACAAAAACGAATAAAGGGTACAGCCCTGTAGGTGAGGATGTAGAGACAACAGGTTGGCATAGCTGCTGGGCATCGAACAGTGTCCCCCACCAAGTCAATTGTTGGAGCCTCACTCTCAATAGGAAGCTACATGGCCATGGGGACCATGGGAGGTGACTCGGTTGAGGTGAGGTCTTGAGGGTTCCTGCCCCTGTCCCTGTCGCTGCCCCTGCCCCCCGCAATGAGAGACACAGCTGATGCCCAGCTCAACCCCAGGCAGCCTGGCTCCCAGCCTGTGGCCCTGGCAGCCTGGGCGGAGAGAAAGAACGTTGTCTGTTTGATGCTAAATGATGACACAAAGCCTCGGGACACTCCGTGTGAAAAGCTCTTATGTTTGAAGGAACAAGAGGCCTAATCACTGTCCTTTTGGAGCTTCTGTCTGTCTGGATGCCCCGAGGGGCCCGAGCGGCCTCAGCTGCCCGTTTCCCGCTCCTCCTGATCCGCACATGCCACCCCCAGGGCTGCCGTGGTCCAGCTGGAGAAGTGGGGCCACGTCCGGCTGGAGGGAGGAATGAGGAAACGCTGAGGGAGTCGCTGCCTCTCCTTTGCCGCAGGGGAATGCACAGGCCTGGGAGCAGCCGCCAAGCAGTGAGCCGGGTGGTTGGAAGGGCAGAGGGTGGGTGCAGAGCCAAGGAACAGAGAAGGCCGCCGGCCAGGCCCCGGGCCCGGGGTGGGGAGGAGGCCCGGGCAGGATGGGGCTCGGTGCCCGGGCCCCTGCGCCTCTGGCACCCTGTGCTGGGCCCCCTGAGCTGGACTGGAGGGTCGGCAGGTCATTGGAGCCTTTAAACCGTGTCTCATTGCTCCCCCTCTTTTCGGGACTGGGAGCGGAGCCTGGGGTTGGCATCCACGCCGTTAGGAGAGGCCATCCCTCAGCCCAGCTCGGGTTTCATGTTTTGTTTCCCTGTTTTTAATAAATGTTATTATTGATTTGAGAGAGGAAGGGAGAGGGGGAGAGAGAGAAACATCAGTGATGAGAGAGTCATCAATTGGCTGCTTCCTGCTCGCCCCGGACACGTGTCCTGACCAGGAATCGGACTGTGACCCCCTGGTCCGCAGGCCGACACTCAACCACGGGGCCCCCACACCGGGCCCAGCGTGGTTTCTATAGGAGACCCCCTCCCGGTGGTAGCCCCTCCGTATGACGCCCTGTCCATTCCACCGGGTCGCGTGGCAGCTGTCCACGGGGCAGGCCCAGGCTCTCCAGCTCAGGATGGCCGTTACCACCTGTCTGCCCCCCCACCCCGCTCCCGGCGGCAGCGCCAGGCGGGCAGCGCCCGGCCACAGGTGTCTGTCCGTCACTGACGCTCAGTGTGGAACTGGTCCTTCTCCTGACCTGGGGACGGCTGAGCGCCGACCTGTGAACCAGGAGGTCAGGGTCACTCCCCGACCGGGGCAGAGGCAGGGGCAGCCGATCGGTGACCCTCTCTCATCGTTATGTTTCTGTCTCTCTCTCCTTCTCTGAAATAAATCAGTACATGTGTGATTTCAGAGGGAGGGAGAGAGTGTGCAGGCTGGGCACCATGGGCCAAGGCTGGGCGTCACCTGGGTCCCAGGTAAAGGCAGGTTGATGTCCAGCCTCAGGGTCAGGCTCTCCTGCTGGTGCCCGTGGCCACCATTTGGGAAGGAAGAGAGGCACCAGGTTCTGCCAGGGAACGGCCACTCCTGGGCCCCAGGATCACCCTGCGGGGAGGGCCCAGCACCCCTGGGCCTTTATAATTGGTGTTCCCCATCTGGAATGTTCTGCTCCCTGCACTCTGCATGGCGGCTGCTCCCATTTTCAGCTGTCCTCCTGCACTGGCCCCTCCTCGGTGAGGTCTGCCCTGGCCACGCTGGCCCCCGGGAACAGACGTGGACTCATTGGAGGAGCCCCAGAGACACTGAATTCCTGTTTCCATGTGCTTAGCATGGGAGCCCAATGGGGGTGAGCATGTCCCCAGTTTACAGATGAACAAACACAGGCTGGGGGGTTAAATTTCTTGTGGGCTTATGGCCAGTGACTGTCTGAGAGGGGAACCCAGGTCTGGTCTGCCTGACAGATTCCTGCTCTGGCCACGCTGCTGCTTGAGGGGGAGGGCCAGGAAGCAGTGCCCAGGAGAGAGCGGGGAGGAGGGCATGGGCGATGTCGGGGTGACCGGTAAGGGGTGTTGTCCAAGAAAACTCTCCATTCTTTTCGTGAACAGTTTTTGTTGTTTTTAACTGATTTCAGAGAGGAAGGCAGAGAGAGAGAGAGATGGAAACAGCAACGATGAGAGAGAATCACTGATCGGCTGCCTCCTGCACGCCCCCTCTCGTGCCAAGCCCACAACCCCGGCCTGTGCCATGTTGAGGAATCGAACCATGACCTCCTGTTTCCTAGGTCGGGCTCACCCCTGAGCCACTCAGCTGGGCAGACGCCTCTGTCCTTTGGAGAACAATGCTTGTCATCTTCCTGCTCTGAAAAGCCGCCCTGAAAAGTGATAATAAAAGCGTAAGATGAGAGGAGCCATCGCCCATGTGCCTCCTCCCGGACAGGACTGTTGTCATGGAGATGGTGGTCTTTCTCTGCCGTGTGTGACGTTGCATAGTTCACGCTGCTGTGGACAGACACTGTCCCAGAGGTTGTCTGCAGGTTAACGCATGGGATCTTCACCACAGACCGAGGAGGTGCGACTGGTTTTTCCTGTCCTTCTGTGGGCGGA
The DNA here is from genome assembly GCA_027563665.1 of Antrozous pallidus. Taxonomy (NCBI): domain Eukaryota; kingdom Metazoa; phylum Chordata; class Mammalia; order Chiroptera; family Vespertilionidae; genus Antrozous; species Antrozous pallidus. The sequence continues at coordinate 1,867,222 of CM050520.1, read as the reverse complement.
GCATTGGCGCAGCCTGACTGAGATGTGTTTCACACCTCATAAAGCCACCATTTCAGGCCTGTAGTTTGGTGTGATTTAGGATATTCCTGGAGCTGTACGGCCATCCCATGACTTAGTTTGAGAACATTTTAAGAAATATATTTTATTGATTTTTCTTACAGAGAGGGAGGGAGGGGAGGAATAAAGAGTTAGAAACGTTGACCAGTTGCCTCCTGCACACCCACCACCGAGGATGTGCCCGCAACCAACGTACATGTCCTTGACCAGAATCAAACCCGGGACCCTTCAGTCGGTAAGCTGACGCTCCATCCTCTGAGCCAATCCCGTCAGGGCTTGAGAACATTTTTGATTCCCCAAAATGCAGTGTCATACACATTAATAGCCAAACTTCATTTCCAACCCTGCCCCCAACTTGAAGAGAAGATTCTCCTATTATTAAGTAGTGACTCAGTGCACAAATTTCATGAAAATTAAAGGGGAATTAATTATGGGAAATAATTTAATATTGCTACTTGCCCTTTCTCTATAATAGAAGTGTCAGAGATGAAAGAAAATTAATAAAATGTATATGAAAACCTTTCTCCTGTCAGAATCTGGGGCTCTCCAGGGCAACCAGTCATGTCTCTGCCCATCTACATGCACCTCAGAATCGCTTGAGACCCAGACCCGGCCAGAGTACCCCCCACACACATGGGGCTAGATCCAGTCCCGGACAGTCCCACCTTTGCCAAGGCATGCCGGGCAGCGGGTGTAGTCTCAGGTCCCCGGCGCACCCCTTGGATGGGGCGTAGCCTCAGGTCCCTCGTCAAGTCCTGTCTGGTGGGGTTTGCAGTCTGAGGTCCCCTGTCAAGCCCCATGGTGGTGGGGGAGGGCATAGACTCAGGTCCTTGTTGATTGCTTCTTAAGGCTTCTTATGGGAACTTGGCCTCAAATACTGGTACAGCCATCTGTGAGATGGAGTGAAGGTGAATTAGCATATTCCCTCTTTATTAGATAGGATTAAATAGAGGCGAGTTGCACAAATATTCTCGCAAGAAAAGGCCTTCCTTCCCTGGCTTCTCTCCTGGCCGCCTGGGAGCCTGCAATTCCTCGCTCCCGGCTGTAGCACCGCTCCTGTAGCTTCCTCTTCCTCCTCGCCCTTCTCCTCATTGCAGGCATGCCGCCCCCTGCTTGCTGCTCTAGGCCTATGTATGCAAATTAGCCCACCATCTTTGTTGGGTCAATTTGCATACTCACTTTTGATTGGCTGCTGGTTGTTGGGGACATAAAGTCAATTTGTGCATTTCTCTTTTATTAGTATAGATTTTTTATATTGCAGTAAGAATATTTAACATGAAATCTACTCTCTTAATATGAATTTTGTTATTCTCACCAGAGGATATTTTTCCATTGACTTTTAGAGAGAGTGGAAGTGGGAGAAGAAGCAAAGGGGTGAGTTTGAGAAGTATTGATGTTGGAGAAACATCGATTGGTTGCCTCCCGCACATGCTGGAGAGGACTCAGCGTTGAACCTGCAACTCAGGTACATCCTCCTGACTGGCAATTGAACCTGACCCGTCATTGTGCAGGCCAACACTCTAACCACTGAGCCACACTGGGCGGGACTGAACAAAATTTCAAGTGCACATGGGGTATTGTTAACTATGGGCACAATGTTATGTAACGGACCCCTAGACCTGTTCACCGTGTATAACCGGCGTTACTGAAACACTCCTGCTGAACAGCAACTCCCCACTCCCCTTCCCCTCACCCCTGACAGCCACCAGACCCCGCTCTGCTTCTGTGAGCCTGACACCTAAGGCGCCTCAGACCTGGGCTCATACAGGATCCATCCTCCGGGGACTGGCTTAGTCACTCAGCGAAAGCCCTCAGGTTTCAGCTGCTGCACGTGGCGGGGTGCCCTCTCGCTATGACGGAATGACGTTCCATCGCACGTCTGTGCCGCAGACTCTTCCTCCTGCAGCGGCTGATGGGCGCTGGCTGGTTTCCCGTCTGGGCTGTTGTGAACGCGCTGTAACGGATACGCGGTGCGGCTCTCGTGGAGATGCCGATTTTAACTCTTTGGGATAAAAATCCAGCAGCGGGCTTGCCTGGGTCTATAAATATCCTGTGTTTAACTTTCGGAGGCGGCGCCATATTGTCTGCTGCAGTGGCCGCACCACGTGACACGCACACTGACAGGGAACGGGCTCCACGTCTCACCGACCCGCGCTGGCGTTTGGGTCTTGGCCGTGGCCACTCCCGGGTGCCGAGGGAGAGCTCATTGTCGTTGTCATTGGCGTTTCCTGATGAGGAATGAGGCAGGAGCTCTTGTTGGCTCAGAATTACAGAACAGAAAACACATGTCCAGAGTGAGCTGACTAAGGCCACAGGGCTGGTCACAGCGCTGTACTTAGTGAGGCCCTACTGTGTGCCTGGTATGTATGTGTTAGAACTGGGACTTGAACCCGGACCAGAGGGCCCTGGGCTGTGCTGGCCTGCCCTACGCTGCCCTGTCTTCACAAAACCTGTCACCCTGCTGATTCGGATTCTGCCCTTTTCTCCTAAAGTCCTATCAGAACGCTGTCATAGAGTTCAAGCTTCTTCTCAGACAGGGCCGTGAGGGGTGGCGGAGTTGGTGTGGCAGCCACAGATTCTTCTGTCACCCACAGCAGCTGTCCTCAACCGGTGTTCCGGGGCCACTGCTGGTCCCTGAAGCCGAAAGGTTGGCAACCACTGAGCCCTACAGCATCTCTCTGGACTTCTGGGGACCCCCTCCACCCAGCTCCAGCCAGTGCTTCTGGAGCAAACTGTCAATCATCCAATGGGGCGGGGTGGGGCCATGTGCCCAATGGAACCAATCAGAGTGTCTGATGCCCTGCCACACGATTGATCCATGGGTGGACCCATGAACTCAGGTTGGCCAGTCAGAGCATTCACTGGTGCTGTGCCCATTTCCCAGCCTTCAGGATGTGAAAGGCTGGGGCAGGGGGTGGCAGAGCGCTTTGCCTGGAGCAGGCTGCCACCAGAAGGCTGGCAGGAGAACAATCAAAGGTGACAGAAGGGCAGAGGCCAGAGGGAGTGAGTGGGCTGGTGGGTTTTGAAATCTTGGGTGCAGCCACCAGGCTCTGCAGACCTGCCCTGGTTCCGCATCCTGGGTTCCGGGGGTCCTGGTTCCAGGCCTTTCCTATAAAGCAGGTCCGATTCGGGTTCCCTCCCTGTGGGTCCCAACGAGATCCCAGAGCCCTGCCTGCCGGGGCCGCACTCCCCAGACCCAAGCAGAGGCACATTCGTATGAGCACATTGAAAATGAGACCGTTTATTAAAAATCAGTGTGGTGGTTTTTTGTTTTTTTAAGTCAATGGTTTTATGATTTTTTGGAGGGAGAGAAAGGGAAAGAGAGATACATCAAAAGTAGTGAAACATCGATGGATTGCCTATTGCATGTCTACTCCTGCGGATCGAGCCCGTAACCTCCAGGGCATTCGCCCTGACCAGGAATCGGACCGGTGACCTCTGAGTGAGTGGGACAAGGCTCAGTCCACTGGGCCACACCGCTGGATGCCGATGTGGTCCTTCCTTTTCCACTGAGAAGAGGGCTTGGCAAAGCCCCAGATGCAGGTGTAGCCGGGCCCCTGGGCTAGGACGAAGGGAGTGTGTGAGTGTCCTTGGGGTGGTCCCGTCAGGAGAGGATTCATAGATGACGGATGGCGCCCACGTCTACGCCCTCGCAGGAGCCAAGCCGATCCGGTTGTTGGCCCGATCAAAGACGGTGAAATAGAGCCGCAGGAAGACGTCCCCCAGGATCCAGAGCCTGAATTTTTTTTTTGGTTCCAAGTTGGTGTAGCAGATGCCCCTGTGGTTCTGCAGGGGAGGAAGCACAGTCCTCAGATGCCCCTGCACCCATCGGGCCTGGGAGGCAGCTTTACCCCGCCTTCCCCTCGCCCGCCGCTCGGCCGTTTTCTCTGAGAGAATCAGGCCTGCTCCCCTTTCACCCCGCTCGTCCTCCAACTCTGAGCCCAGTGCCTGGGCAGCCTTCCCGGGCCCATGCCCCTCCATGGCACTGCCCGCTGGGTGGGGAAGCTTTCCAGGGGCTCCCCGTGTCCTCAGCCTCAGCACACGTGTGCCTGTGGGGTTGGGGCTGAGAGATTTTCAGTTGCTCTCTCCGTGGCTTCCCCACGCATCCTCGGTACCCCGTGGGAACCGGCACTTCCTGAGCCTCGTCTGTGTGCCAGGCACTGCCCGTTCACTGCGCTCCTTTGTTCGTGTCAGCATCTCACCACCCCGCAAAGCGGGGGCCGGGTCCCCATTTCACAGACAGGGAATTGGGGCCTCGCAGGGGGCATTTGCACCCTAGGACTAGGGTGACCATATGATACATCCCCCAAGTCAGGACACTTGGAGATGGGAGGGAGTACAGTTCCTGATTATGGGGGACACGGGGACTGTCCCCAGCCAGCCCCTCTGTCCCTATTCTTTGCCTGTCTCCGGGTTTCTGCCTTCGTTCCCTGTCCATCGGTCCGATGCCCGGGTTGCACTGACGCTCTCTGAGGGCGAGGCCATTAGCGGGCCCTCTCCTGGAGCCGAGCCCCGAGCCAGCAGGACAGCCACTCAGTTTTCGCAGGGATATGAATGCCCAGACAGCCTTCTATCAAGAGGCTTGTGCTGTGGGAGGTTCCCTCCCAGCCAAGGCTGCTGGGCAGCTTCTGCAATGGCTCGTCCTGCCCTGCAGGGGGCCTCTCTGAGCCCAAAGGGTCCCTCCAGTCCCAGATCTGGGGGCTGGCCCCTGGGAAGGCTACTCACCCTCTGGATGTAGGCGCTGGCTGACACTGGGTATGCGGTGCCATTGATGGTGAAGACGATGTCAGGCAGGCTGGGGATGGCGTCACAGCTGACGGTGTACTGTCAGAGAGAGAGGGAGGAAGTTGGTCCCGCAGGTTCTTCTGTGTGTGGGGACTCCAAGGGGACCCTGGGTGTAACCCCTCACCTCGCCGGTGCTGGTGGCCTGAGCACTGATGTTCCTCAGAATGGTGCGGATTTGCTTGGCTGGGCCAATCAGCAGCGAGGTCCCGGTATCCATAATGGCCTTGCAGCCGCGGGGACAGGTCATGTCCTTGCCGTCCATGGAGATGCTCAGGGACAGAGGAGGCCCCAGGGTCACTCGAGGGCTCTCGCACCGCGGCCCCTCCCTGCCGCCTACAGAGCGGCCTGCAGCTCCCGCCGGCCTGTGTCCCTGTGTTCCCGCCACACTGACCCTCCTGGGCTTCCTCTCAGGGCTGAAGCGCATGTGCTTTTTGGGCCCCAGGGCCTTTGCACGGCTGTCACCCTTCCTAGACCCGCCCAGCCCCTTTGTCTGGCTGATTTCTCCTGCCCTCCGGGGTCCACATCAATCATTACTTTTTCAGGGAAATGTTCCCCCAGATTAGATCAGGCCCCTCTCCTCCCCCGGATTAGACCGGCAGAGCCTGGTTTCCTGGGTGCACCGGGGTGGGAACCCCGATTACTGTGATGCTGTCACTCACGCATGTCTGCCCTCTGAGTCGGGAGAGCATGCTGTGCCCTCTGCTCCCCAGTGCCCGTGCCCAGTGCCCTGCGCATGCTCGACGGTGTTCGCTGAGGGAATGACAGGGCGTGAGGGAATGAGGTCAGTGGGAGACACGACCTGTCTGGCCAGTTACGAAGGCTGCACGGTAAACACGCAGGTTCCCGGGAAGCAGGTGCTCTGAGAGGTGGGAGGGAGTGTTGTCCCCCCTGCCTCACCCCCTCTCCCCCGGCTCCTGGCCAGGCGACGACTATGTAGGCCTAGGGTGTGGGACGTGGGCCCCGAAGCAGTTTCAGCTTCTCACAGTGCTACATGCTCCCCTCGGTGATCACCCCGGTTCTCAGCCTCTGGGTCCCCACTTCCTGGTGCTCTCGGTCACATCCCTGCCCCTTGGCACCCGGGCCGTGTGCGGGGGGGTCCCTGTGTGTGATTTTCTGTCAGGCCCAGGATGATGTGTCTCCAGGACAGGGCGTTCTAGGCAGAGTGGCCTGTGCTTGCCCGGCTCCCCTGTTTTTCCCCTGACACCCCGTGTGCTGTGAACCCCTCTGGTCCAGTGATGTCCCTGTTCAGATGGTGGAATTCTCCTGATCCCTTCTCTCTGCGCTTGCCCCGGCCTGGGGGGTGCAGCCCTCCCACGCTGCCCCAGCCGCCGCCCTGATGGCTGAGCGGGGCCTGTCCCCCTCCTGGTGCTCCGTGACACGGGCCGATCCGTTTCTCTTGTCAGGACCCTGATGAGGGCGGTTATGAACCCATGTTGGTGTGCGTGCCTGTGCGTGTGTCTGTATGAGGCTGTGTGTCTGCGTGTGTGTGTGGGGGGGTGTATCTGTCACTGGCTGGCACTCAGCGGGGGTTGGGGGGGCTTACCTGTCCACAGAGACCTGCCAGTAGCCCTGCCTGCTCACCGGCACCCAGTGGAGGTCGCCCTGGTAGTAGGAGTGGTTCACGCCACCGAACATCACCACGCTGCCCTTCCTCTCGTTTCTGGGGGCAGGGGGGTGGAGAGGGGGGAAAGGGTGAGAAGGGACTGGTTTTGATGGGAGGATGATGGGTGGCGATTCTCCAGCTCAGTAACTGAGGGGTGCACTGACCCGCAACCACCGAGCCACACAGCACAGAGACCTTCGGGGCAGGCACTGCTGGGACCCCCACTGTTCCGACGGGAACTGGGACAGGAGGACTGAGCTTGGCCCAAGTCAGCCCCTGAAATAGGCTTTGGGTTTTCGCCTCTCCGAAGCTAGCCAAGTCCCCCCAACCCCTCCCGCAGCCGCATCGTTCGAGGCCTGACCAGAGACTGCTGTGTGCAGGGGTCCGGGCGGGCGCTCAGGCTCCTCCAGGCTGATTGACAGGCCTGTGACACACCGCTTACAGCGCCCACACTCACTGGGGCCCCACTGACCGCTGCCCCGTCCTGAAATCCCTCATATTTTTGAACCAGCCCCACATGGTCACTTTGCACAGGTTCCTGCAGCGCAGTCTCCGGTCCCGGGCTCAGGGAAAACATGGCTGAGGGGAAGGAAACACCCCTGCCCACCTCTCCCTCCTGCTGCGTCCCATCCATCAGCACATCCCGTGGCCTTTTCCTCCCCCCGTGTCCTGACTCCTCCACTGCCCCCCTTTCCCAGCCTCCCTGGTCCGAGCTCCTGCTCTCTCTCCAAAGAGGCTGAGCAGCCTGGTCCCTGGCCTCCCCGCCTCCCCTCTGGCCCATCATTCTCCAGCCTGCGCCCGGGGGAGCTTTCAGAAACGTAGGTGGGATCATGTCTTCTCCCTGCCAGAGGCCTCCCCTCCCACCGCAAACGAACCCTGGGCAGCCTTGCCCCTGCCTGCCCCTCACACTCCGTGCTGGTCCTCGGCCTGGCCCTCAATCCCTCCCCGCCCTCCAGCACCCTGCCCTGCTCGGCTCTGTTGCTTCCGGGCCTCCTCTCCCCCAGCGCCAGGCCTCATTCAGAGGGGACCTCGCACCGCCCACTGAAACCACGCTCTCACCTGTGTGGTTCTCACCACGTTTCACCGCTTTCCCCGAACCATCCCCGCCTGGCACGTGTCATCTTTTCCTCTTACCTATTGACTCGCTTCTGTCTGCCTTTCTCCTCTCTCCTGTCTGCGTCACCCGCACGGAGCGGTACCCAGCGCACAGCAGGTGCTCAATGGATATTTGTTAAAGGGCTCACCTCCTTACTCGGAACAGACACCCCAGGGGCTCAGCACATGCTGCAGAGCCTGGAGCTCAGGCCCCCACAGAGCCCACAGCCTCACCTACACTGTGTCCTACACACGGTCTGCCCCCCGGCCCCCCGATGGCCTGTGCTGCTCCCTCCATCCCCTCAGGCCCCCAGGCCATCAAGGAAGGTAGCTTTTCCAGTGCAGGCCCAGTGACTGGAGCTCTGCTAATGGCTTGATCACCACCCATAGGGGCCGGCCCAGTGTCCAAGTTCAAGTCCCGCCACTGCCAGTGTGTGACTGGCAATGTTGTGCAAAGCTCCTCTGTGAGCCTTCGTTGCTCAGTTTCCCCATCCATCCAAGGAGGGCCTAGAACCATTGTCCCCCCACCCCCGCCTCACTCCCTCTCCCACAGGCTCCTGGCCAACTTTAAGAAACACTAGACTATGCCCTAGCTCAGCGGTCCGCAATCTCTTTAGTCAGCAGAGCCAAATATCAACAGTGCAACGATTGAGATTTCTTCTGAGAGCCACATTTTTTAAACTTAAACTATACAGGTAGGTTCGTTGTTATTAACTTAATCAGGGCACTCCTATACTAGTCTTTGCAAAAAACTCGTGGGGCCGAAGAGCCACTTGGGCCTCTGTTTGCCGACCACTGCCCTCTCTGGTTTGGCTCAGTGAACAGAGCATCGGCCTGCAGAACAAAGGGTCCCGGGTTCCACCCCCGGCCGGGCCAGCGCCTGTAAGAGGCAACCAATCCATGTGTCTCTCCTGTATCAACGTTTCTCTGTGCGTGTCTCTCCTCCCTCCCACTCCCTGGAAAAGCAATGGAGAAAAATACTGGGGTGAAGATTAACAAAAAGTAAAATGAAGTGAAAATGCTGGACGGTCGATACTTTGGGCTGTGCCGGCTGCGCGCGCTGTCGCAGGGGCTCGAAGCTGCCATTGGGGCGCAGAGCAGCGCAGACAGGATGAGACTGGGGGAGCAGCGCCGTGTTCCAGGAAAATGTATTCACAGGAGCAGGTGGCGGGCCACATGTGGCCGGGGCCACTGTTTGCTGACCCCCGGACTGGACTGCCCTCAGGAAACACGGGGCGGTCTCTGCCATTTCTGAGGTGCCTGACGGCACCCAGGGAGGGGCTGCCCAGCCAGGCTCACCTGCTCAGGTAGAAGGCGAAGAGGTTCTCAGGTATGAGGCCTTGCTTCCACATGCTGTCGAAGACCGGGGTGGTCCCATTGAAGGCAATGGCGGGGTAGCCCAGGCCCAGGATGCCGTCAAAAGGTGCGTATGCCCAGATCGAGCCGAACATCTCAGAGGTCAGGCCAAATGCCTGGGATTTGCACACAAGGTCCCCCACCTGTGGAGGGGGTGGTCTCATGGGAAGGTTTGGGAACAGAGCTGGGGCTGGGCCCGGTGTGTGTGTGGGGGGGGGGCTGATGCCACTTGCACCAAAGGCATCAGCTGAGGTGCGGCTGCACTGGAGGTGCCGGAGCAGCACACACCGTGCATTGCCCGGGAGTCCAACCCTCCTGCTAGCACCACCCCAGACAGTGCAACACCCCCTACCCCTGCATGGTGGGGCGACTGGGGTACAGGCTCAGCGGCGCCCCCTTGCAGGCCCCAATGAGCAGAGAGCGGGACGTCTTGTTTTTGGTGTTCCCGGGATCTGGTGGCAGAAACTGAGTGAATTCGCTGCGATTCCCTGTGGGTTCCGCCCCCAGGTGTACACGGGGCTGCCGAATTCTTGTGAAAAGACTGCCTGGGGTCCTCCCTCTTTGCTCAGTGGCTAGAGCATCGGCCTGTGGACTGAGGGTCCCGGGTTCGATTCTGGTAACGGGTTGTGGGCTGGATCCCAGTAGGCGGCGTGCAGGAGGCAGCCCATCAATGATTCTCCCTCATCATGGGTGTTTCTCTCTCTCCCTCTCCTTTCCCTTCCTCTCTGCAATCAATGGGAAAAAAAGGCTTCCTGGGAAATGTGTGAGTGCGTGCATGGGCACACCTGTTATTTTGTCCGTGTGTGTGCCTGTGTGTGTTTGTGTTTGTGTCTGTGCACATACGTGTGTGTGTGTATTTGTGTCTGTGCATGTGTGTGTGTCTGTGCACGTGTATGTGTGTGTTTGTGCCTGTGCACGTGTGTATGTGCACGTGTGTGTGTATGTGTGTGCCTGTGCACGTGTGTATGTGCACGTGTGTGTGTATGTGTGTATGTGTGTGTGTGAAGCACTTGGGCAGGAATCGCAGTTTTTATTAGATTCTCAAAGGCCCCCATATAAGACCTTTACTCAGGGCCGTCCTGCACCCGTGGCCCTGATTCCCCTGGTGTCTGGAGCCATCGGCAGCCCCGGACACCCCACATCCCTTCTCCCCTCTCCCGGAACATCCCCACAGCTGCCGAGGCCTGACCCCGCACCAAGCTGTGCTGCTCCAGGGGTGGGCCTTGGGCAGGCCGCCCCTCACCCTGGGGCCCTGCTCTGCATGCAGGGCCAGTACCGCCTACCCCGTGGGGTTGTTGCAGGATTACACCCGTTATTAACACGGACGTGCCCAGCACAGTGCCTGGCTCCATCTGAGAATATAAACATGGGTTTTCTGCCCGCCTGGCATGGCTCAGTGGCTGGGCATCGACCTGTGAACCAAGAGGTCACAGTTCCATTGCAGTCAGGGGCACATGCCAGGCTGGTGGGCTCGGTCCCCCAGGCGGCTTGTTGCAGCAGCGGGTCAGCGACTCTCTCCCATCCTTGATGTGTCTGTCCCTCCCCTTCTCTCCCTGCCTCTCGGAAATTCATAAAAATAGATATTTAAGAAATAAAAAAATAGGTTTGCCCTCACCTCTCCCTGCTCCCAGCAAAACCAGCCTCGAGCTCACCCCGGGCAAGAGCTGCAAATGCCGCCGCTCGTGCCCTGACTGCTCTCAGGGGGCCAGTAGGGGGTTGTCCACAGGGTGCTGTCTCCCCAATGCAATGGCCAGCTGCTGGGGGACTCGGGGAGACGGTGGGTCCAGCTGACCCAGCCTCTGGTGCTGTGCGCCGTGAGCAGAGTCCCCAGGCCCGTCCTGCGGCCGCCCGTCCACTCACCCGCACGTCGTCGTAGCCCAGCAGCGCGGTTATGCTGCCGGAGCCGAACAGCAGCTTCATAGACGAGTTTGTGCTCTGGAAGGTGGACGACGCCTTAGGGTCAAAGGCTTGGTGTGGCACTGCAGGTAGAGAGCAAGTGTCCTCAGCTGCCAGAGTCAGGGCCGGGAGCTGGGGGCCCGGGCCAGAAGCCACCAGGGGCACGGGCACTCACCACAGGCAAGACTAGAGCAGTAGGTGGAGGGCACCCACAAGTCAGCCGAGCCCGTGTCAAAGATGACCCTGAACTCCTGAGGGGGCGTTCCGATGCTGATGGTGCCAACGTAGTACAGCTGCCGGGTGGGGAAGGGCGGTTAGGCCAGGCCGGGCTGCCCCGGTCACCCTGATCCCCGAGGGGCCTGCCTCCATCAGGGCGTGCTGTCTCCTGGAATCGCTTTTCCACCTCCCACCGCACAGCCCCGGCTCAGGCAGTGCCTTCATTTGCAAGTTCCCCACTTTCCCATGCGGCTCTCTAAATCCCCGCAATCCCTCACAGCCAGCTGGCCTGCTCCCTCCTCCGGGAACCCTCCCAGGTCACCCAGGCCACTGTCTCCAACTCAACCCCGGTTTGTCACTATCACAGGCGGCCTTTTATCTGGCGTTCATCTTCCTGCAGAGCAGCCAGACCCTCTGCTCCCGCAGCCATAACCTCACAGCTGGCCTTCCATAGCCTCCCGCACTGCAGGGGCTCAGGGCTCTGTGCTGGGTCCTTCTCGGGGCTGCGGAGGCTGAGCGTCCTCTGCCCGGGGGTCACACTGGAGTCCCCGTGGAGCAGCGTTGCGTCTTGTTCAGAAGGACCCCAGCCCCCTCCTGGCTCCACCCCTGGTGAACCCCAGTGCTCAGCCCACACTCACGTCCAGGTAGTTCCTCATGGGCTGCACAGTGACGCCCTTTCTGCTCAGGAACTTGTAGGCGTGGCTGTCGGGGTGCTGCTGGAGGAAGTCTTTCAGCAGGTCCTTCTCCCGCAGGCTCTCCCGCATGGACTTGACCTTCGTCAGGGGGATGCTTCCGGGGAAAGACAGCAAATAAGACAGCAGCTCCCCCCCCGGCTCCATGTGGCCTCCACGCCTGGCGTTGGAGCCGCCCCGTGTCTTTCCCGAGGTTGTCCACAGGCCATCTTACGGGGGCAGTGCCCACAAACACAGGCAAAGGCCGACACTGGGCCCAGGTCTGAGCACAGGGCCTGATGCAGCCCCGGGGAAGCCACATGCCCGTGCGGAGCCTCCGTTTCCCCATCGTAAAGAAGTGGGGTGAGGACAGACCGAAGGCTCCTGACCGAGGGACCTTGACCGTGAGCCAGTGCTGTCGCCATTGTCATGTGACCGGCTCCCTCTCCAAGAAGCCCTGGAGGGAGCAGAGCAGGGACCACCCACTTTGACAGGAGGAACCTGAAAGGCAGGGGGTTCTGACCTGGTTTTGGCCACCTGCTCGTTAAGGCAAAACTGGGCCCCGGGGACCCATCCGGGCCCTTCTCCAGGGTCAAGCAGAGGGGAGGCTGGAGGTGGGCAAGGGTGGGGGAGATGGGGAAGACTTTAGGGAAATCCTGAGGACAGAGGAGCAGGCAAGAATCAAAATGGAAGGAAAATCCTACGGAGTTCTGCGCCTACAGAGACATCGGGAGAGAGAGAGAGAAGAGAGACACAGGTGGAAACACATGCACACAGAGACGAGGGAGAATGGGAATGAGACCGAGCAGCAAACAGGAAAGAAATGCTGCCCCCTTACGGCTCCATCCCCACAGCTGCTCAGGTGGTGCCATGAGCAGTCCTGGGGGCATCCAAACAGGGCCGCCTGACATTGTGGAGCCCCAGACCTGTCCCAGGACTGCTGGCCCCACAGTGCATGTGGCTACCTACTCTTCCATGCATGGAGACGGGGCCCTGGCCATTCTTGCTCAGCGTCCACCTGAGGACAAAAGTGTCATGGGGTCGAGTTCGGTCCAGGGCACGTACATCAGTTGCAGGCTCCTCCCAGGCCTGGCCCTAGTCAAGGCTCCTTCGAGAGGCAACTAATTGATGTGTTTCTCTCACGTCAATGTTTCTCTCTCTCCCCTTCTCTTCCACTCTCCCTTAAAATCAATGGAAAATATCCTCGGGTGAAGACTAAGCAAAATAAAAAAAAAAAATAATAATACAGGGAGAGTCGGACTTCAGGACAGAGAATGGTGGCGTTCCCTGTGCTCCCCCGGGCGGCGGAAGGATGAGGGCAGGAGGGAGCTGTCCCCGTACTCACGTGACCAGGCACTCGGACAGGGCCACGAGGCTGAGGAACCCGATCCACCTCATCGTGCGTCTCCCCGCGTGGCGGCCTCCGGAGGCTCGGGTTTGAGTGTGCGGGGATGGGCCAGCGCTTCAGATATATACGCTCTGACCTGCACTCGTGATCCGCTGGGAGGGCTGCTGACACCCCGATAAAAAACTAGAAGCCTCCCGATAAGATCTTTATTGCCATCAACACGACAAACCTCCTGATAAAATCTTTGTCCCCATCAGGTTCTAGATAGCGGGGTGTGGCAGGGGACAGACTTAGAAAAAGTTTGGAATACAGAGATCTCTATCAAAATCTCTTCCTTGGGGCATGGCTGGGGGACAGACCCAAACCACATGACCTCCGCAGGAGTGGGGGACAGTGTTCACTTGAAGGTAAAGCACGCCAATCCTATCTAATAAAGAGGCAATATGCTAATTGACCAGCACTCCATCACAAAGATGGCTGCACCCACAGCTGAGGCCATGGGCCCATAAGGAGCCTTAAGGACCAATCAGCAGGGCCCTGAGGTTATGCCCTACCCAGCCCCTGTGGGGCTGGACAGGGGACCTCTGGCGACCTCCCCCACTCAGCAGGGCTTAACGGGGGACCTCAGGCCTTGCCCCCCAACAGGTGGGCCTTGGTGGTGGATTTCAGGCTACACCCACCCACAAAACCAGCCTGGAGACCTGAGGCTGTACCCTCCTGCCTCGCTGGGCTTGTCAGAGGACCACAGGCCGTATCCCCAACCCAGCGGGACATGACGGGGGACATCAAAGTACACCCCAAATGCTGTATCGCATAATTTTGGCCATGCCCCCGCCGAGGGGTGCTTGACATGGGACCTAAAGTTGCACCCCCAGAGCTGGGTCAGGAGATCTCAGTCTGTGCCCTGTACGGTGAGGCTTGACGGGAGGCCTGAGGCTCTATCTCACTGCTGGTGGGGCTTTTAGGGGGACCTGAGGCTGCACCCCACTCCGTGTGCTGGACCGGGGGACTTGAGGCTGCGTCCTCCCACCCCCTGCCTGGAGAGGCTGGACAGGGAGCCTCAGGCCATGCCCCCGCACCAAGCGGGCTTGACAGGGGATCTCAGGCCGTGTCCCTCACCTGGCTGGGCTTGACGGGGGACCTCAAGGCACACCACCCCATTCTGGTCTGGGCTGGGAGACTTCAGTCCATGCCTTCTGTCCTGGCACCAGGCTAGGGGACCTGAGGCTACACCACTGCTTGACAGGGCTTGACGAAGGACTGACCTGGTCTGGGTCTAGCCCAATGAGGGGACTGGCCGGGTCAGGGTCTCACATGATTTTGAGGTACATGTGGATGGCGTCCCATGGTGAATGCCAGACTCTGACAGGAGGAAGGTTTTCATATATATAATACGAACTTTCTCTGATCTCTGATACATGTATTATAGAGAAAGGACAAATAGCAATATTAAATTATTTCCTCTAATTAATCCCCCTTTTAACGTGCACGGATTTTGTGCACCGTGTCACTAGTCATGCCCTAAAAGTAAGTGCTGGGGGCCATGCTTGGTCTCACGCCCTCCTGCATGCACTCCTGAGCTATGCTTTGCCATCCACATAGGGGGGAGCATGCTGGGAGGAAAGGGGTCACCTGGCAGAGGGAAGATGGTGGGGAGCCCATGGACATAGGGGTGGCTTTAGGTGATGGGACAGACGGCACAAATCGGGGTCCTTGCGACCCAATCCACCTCAGAAACCTGGGCAGGTTCCCGCTGGAGGACAACGGTGCTTGCGTGCAGAGGGGTCCCCCCTCCGCCCCAGCAGTCCTGAGGGCTGGGTGCTGACAATCAGAAGTCACATGGTCCTAGCCTCTCCGGAGCTGGCAGGCCAGGCCAGGGCTCCTGAGCTCAAGGCCCAGAGCAAAGGGGAGCGAACGGAGGGCAGGGCGGGGCAGGCAGCGTGGGCTCGGGATCGGTGCCCAGAGGCTGCGCCGGCCCAAAGAGGGCATGCGAGCATCGCCTTAATCGCTGGAAACAAATGAACTAGGAAGCCACGCCTTTCACAGGATGCACAGCAGCTGGGCCGTCTGCCCGGGGGGAGGGGGCCGTGTGCCCACATAGTTCGATCATGGAGAGCGGGTTTTTGCTGACCCGACATAAAAAGAACAGGTCTGATTTTGACTCGTTCACAGCGACGGCTCTTGTGTCGGCTCTTGTTGTGCTGTAGTCTGACCTCCAGGAAAAGGGTCCGCGCTCCCGAAATGAGGACATCAGTCGGGTTCTGCTCTTTGGGGGGTTGCACATGATACAGGTTCTTGTGGCGCCGGTTGAAAATCGCTGACACAGAGAAAGGCACAAGGAAGCATCATTTAAAACCATTCCTGGACACATTCCTCAGGTCACACCTCCCCACCCCTCCACCTTCCAAACAAGTAACGGCCATGAAAAAAAAAGGGGGGGGGGGAGGGCTGTTACTATGAATCATAAGAAACAGCCATCTCAACACACGTGTCCATTTTGGAGATCTTGATTTGAATAAACAAGCTGTTTATTGCATTTTTTGAGAGAGTCAGGAAGATTTCAGCACGGACTAGATCTTAGGTGAGATTGGAGTGGACGTGGCGGCCTCCAGGGCCAGCCCGGGAGCCTCAGCTGCCCGTTTCCCGCTCCTCCTGACCCGCACATGCCACCCCCAGGGCTGCCGTGGTCCAGCTGGAGAAGTGGGGCCACGTCAGGCCGGAGGGAGGAATGAGGAAACGCTGAGGGAGTCGCTGCCTCTCCTTTGCCGCAGGGGAAGGCACAGGCCTGGGAGCAGCCGCCAAGCAGTGAGCCGGGTGGTTGGAAGGGCAGAGGGTGGGTGCAGAGCCGAGGAACAGAGAAGGCCGCCGGCCAGGCCCCGGGCCCGGGGTGGGGAGGAGGCCCGGGCAGGATGGGGCTCGGTGCCAGTGCCACTGCGCCTCTGGCACCCTGTGCTGGGCCCCCTGAGCTGGACATGGAGGGTCGGCAGGTCATTGGAGCCTTTAAACCGTGTCTCATTGCTCCCCCTTTTGGGGGGCCCAGGAGCGGAGCCTGGGGGTTGGCATCCACACCATTAGGAGAGGCCATCCCTCAGCCCAGCTCGGGTTTCATGTTTTTTTCCCCTGTTTTTGATATTTTTATTGATTTGAGAGAGGAAGGGAGAGGGGGAGAGAGAGAAACATCAGTGATGAGAGAGAGTCGTCATTTGGCTGCTTCCTGCTCGCCCCGGACACGTGTCCTGACCAGGAATCGAACCATGACCTCCTGGTTCCTAGGTCGGGGCTCACCCCTGAGCCACTCAGCTGGGCAGACGCCTCTGTCCTTTGGAGAACAATGCTTGGCATCTTCCTGCTCCGAAAAGCCGCCCTGAAAAGTGATAATAAAAGCGTAAGATGAGAGGAGCCATCGCCCATGTGCCACCTCCCGGACAGGACTGTTGTCATGGAGACGGTGGTCTTTCTCTGCCGTGTGTGACATTGCATAGTTCACGCTGCTGTGGACAGACACTGTCCCAAAGGTTGTCTGCAGGTTAACGCATGGGATCTTCACCACAGACCGAGGAGGTGCGACTGGTTTTTCCTTCTGTGGGCGTAGCATTGGCACAGCCTGACTGAGATGTGTTTCACACCTCATAAAGCCACCATTTCAGGCCTGTAGTTTGGTGTGATTTAGGATATTCCTGGAGCTGTACGGCCATCCCATGATTAGTTTGAGAACATTTTTGATTCCCCAAAAGGCAATGCCATAGACATTAATAGCCACCCTTCATTTCCAACCCTGCCTAGAAGAGAAGATTCTCCTATTATTTCCCTGTTTCCCCGAAAATAAGACAGTACCTTATATTAATTTTTGCTCCCAAAGATGTGCTAGGTCTTATTTTCAGGGGATGTTTTATTTTCCCATGAAGAAGAATACAGTACACATTTACTGTTGAACAAAAAAAGGACAAATTTATTACCTGTATATGGTACGGTAATAGTTGTCATCACAAACCAGCAACCAGACAAACTGTGAATCCTACAGTATCAAGAATTTCTTGTTACTACCATTATTTCCATGTACAACAATCTATGATACATTTACTCATACTGATATTTATCAGTATGAACATGAAGTAAGATTTATTCAATGACAGTCATGTCATCATCTTCTGGAACATCATCAAAACAATCCAAACCCTGAATTTCCTGGTGAATTTCTTGTGACTCCATTTCTTTCAGAATCAGTGGACCAAATCTCTCATGTTTAGCAATAGCACTGTCAATAAATGAGTACTTCTTGTCAAGGTAGCCTGCTTGTAGTGCATTTGCAATGCAACTGTCAATGATTTTCTCCCATGAATTCGTCACCCAAGTCACAGTCTCTTGCAGTTTAGGTTTCAGAAAGTTTCCATGCTGATTTCTCTCCATTCTATTTTCAATGCAGTCATTAATTTCCATGCACAAATTGTCCTTGAATGGCTTGTTTATTGCAATATCAAGAGTCTGGAGATAGGCTGTCATTCCTGTGGGAGTCATTATTTGATCTATTTTTCTTGTGTGAAGAAATTTCTTCACGTCTTTAGCGCGGTGAGTGCGGGCTGCATCCCAGACTAGCAGACCTCTTTGGCTCCCTCGCATAACAAGCGGCAGCATTAAATCGACCCACTTCTTGTAACTGCTGTGTGGCCCAGGCTTTTTCAGTTTCAAGAATAAAAATATTATCGGGGAGGCCTTATTTTGGGGGGATGCCTTATATCACAACAAGAGGCAAAACTGGAAGTAGGTCTTATTTTCGGGGGATGTCTTACTTTTGGGGAAACAGTGTATGTAGTGACACAGTCCACAAAATTTGTGCACAGTAAAGGGGGATTAATTAGAAGAAATAATTTAATATTGCTACTTGCCCTTTCTTTATAATAGGAGTGTCAGAGATGGAAGAAAATTAATAAAATGTATATGAAAACCTTCCTCCTGTCAGAATCTGGGGCTTACCTTGGGACCCAGAGTCAAGTCCCGGCAGTTTCACATGCATGTCAAAATCGCTTGAGACCCAGACCCAGTTGGCGCCCCCCTCACATTGGACTAGATCCAGTCAAGGCCAGTCCCACCCTTGTCAAGGCCTGCCGGGCAGGGGGTGTAGCCTCAGGTCCCCTGGCCCAGTGCCAGGATGGGGAGCATAGCCTGAGGGCCCCCAGCCGAGACTGAGGTGGGGGGCATGCCTTGTGGTCCTCCGTCAAGCCTCGCCAGGTGGGGGACACAGCGTGAGTTTCCCTGCTTCGTGGGGGGCATAATCTCAGTTCCCCTGCCAAGCCAGAATGGTGGGGGCATGCAGCCTCAGGTTCCCCGTCAAGGTCAGCCTTAGGTCCCCTGTTAAGCCCCACCATGCAGGGGAGCACAGCCTCAGGTCACCAAGTCCAGCACCAGGATGGGGCACAACCTCAGGTCCCACCTCAAGTCCCACTGCCAGGAGGGGGCTGCAGCCTGAGGTCCCCTGTCAAGCCCTCTCGCTATGACGGAATGACGTTCCATCGCACGTCTGTGCCGCGGACTCTTCCTCCTGCAGCGGCTGATGGGCGCTGGCTGGTTTCCCCGTCTGGGCTGTTGTGAACGCGCTGTAACGGATACGCGGTGCGGCTCTCGTGGAGGTGCCATTTTAACTCTTTGGGATAAAAATCCAGCAGCGGGCTTGCCTGGGTCTATAAATATCCTGTGTTTAACTTTCGGAGGCGGCGCCATATTGTCTGCTGCAGTGGCCGCACCACGTGACGCGCACACTGACGGAACGGGCTCCACGTCTCACCGACCCGCGCTGGCGTTTGGGTCTTGGCCGTGGCCACTCCCGGGTGCCGAGGGAGAGCTCATTGTCGTTGTCATTGGCGTTTCCTGATGAGGAATGAGGCAGGAGCTCTTGTTAGCTCAGAATTACAGAACAGAAAACACATGTCCAGAGTGAGCTGACTAAGGCCACAGGGCTGGTCACAGCGCTGTACTTAGTGAGGCCCTACTGTGTGCCTGGTATGTATGTGTTAGAACTGGGACTTGAACCCGGACCAGAGGGCCCTGGGCTGTGCTGGCCTGTCCTACGCTGCCCTGTCTTCACAAAACCTGTCACCCTGCTGATTCGGATTCTGCCCTTTTCTCCTAAAGTCCTATCAGAACGCTGTCATAGAGTTCAAGCTTCTTCTCAGACAGGGCCGTGAGGGGTGGCGGAGTTGGTGTGGCAGCCACAGATTCTTCTGTCACCCACAGCAGCTGTCCTCAACCGGTGTTCCGGGGCCACTGCTGGTCCCTGAAGCCGAAAGGTTGGCAACCACTGAGCCCTACAGCATCTCTCTGGACTTCTGGGGACGCCCTCCACCCAGCTCCAGCCAGTGCTTCTGGAGCAAACTGTCAATCACCATCCATCCTGAGGGCCATGTGAGCAATTGTAGACAATCATAGTACTCCATGCCCTGGCACATGATTGGTCCAGGGCTGAACACATGACTTGAGGTGGACCAATCAGACCCTCCAGAGTTCTCTGTTCATTTCCCAGCCTTCAGGATGTGAAAGGCTGGGGCGGGGGGTGGCAGAGTGCTTCGCCTGGTGCAGGCTGCCACCAGAAGGCTGGCAGGAGAAGAATCAAAGGTGAAGGAAGGGCAGAGGGAGGAAAGAGAGTGGGCTGGTGGGTTTTGATTTCTTGGGTGCAGCCACCACTCTCTGCGGACCTGCTCTGATTCTGCATCCTGACTCCGTGGCACCCAGGTTCCAGTCCTTTCCAATTAAGTTGGTTGGTGTCCGGTCCCCTTCTTGATGAGATTCCAGAGCCCTGCCTGCCGGTGCCGCACTTCCCAGACCCAAGCAGAGGCTCCATTCGTATGAACACATTGAAAATGAGACCGTTTATTAAAAATCAATATGTTTTTTAAAAGGTCTATGTTCTTAGGACTTTGTAGAGGGAGAGTAAGGGAGAGAAACATCGATGAGAGAAAAACATGGATGGACTGCTTATTGCATGCCCCCTTCTGGGGATCGAGCCCGCAACCCCCGGGGCATGTGCCCTGACCAGGAATCGGACCGGTGACCTCTGAGTGCGAGGGACAAGGCTCAATCCACTGGGCCACACCGCTGGATGCCGATGTGGTCCTGCTTTTCCACTGAGAAGAGGGCTTGGCAAAGCCCCAGATGCAGCTGTAGCCGGGCCCCTGGGCTAGGACGAAGGGACTGTGTGAGTGTCCTTGGGGTGGTCCCGTCAGGAGAGGATTCATAGATGACGGATGGCGCCCACGTCTACGCCTTCGCAGGAGCCAAGCCGATCCGGTTGTTGGCCCGATCGAAGACGGTGAAATAGAGCCGCAGGAAGACGTCCCCCAGGATCCAGAGGCTGGTGCTGCCCGAGGGGTCGGTGTCCATGTTGGGGTAGCAGATGCCCGTCTGCTCCTTCAGGGGAGGAAGCACAGCCTTCAGACACTCTCACTGTCCCCCGTTGGGCCTGGGCGGCAGCTTTATCCCACTTTCCCCTCACCCGCCGCTCGGCCGTTTTCTCTGAATCAGGCCTGCTCCTCTTCACCCTGCTCGTCCTCCAACACCGAGCCCAGCACCTGGGCAGCCTTCCCGGGCCCATGCCCCTGCATGGCACTGCCCGATGGGTGAGGAGGATTCCCTGGGGCTCCCCGTGTCCTCAGCCTCAGCACACAGGCCTACGGGGTGCCCCTGGCATGGCTCCCGGGTGCCTGTGGGGTTCGGGCCGAGAGATTTTCAGTTGCTCTCTCCGTGGCTGCCCCACGCCTCCTCGGCACACCGTGGGAACCAGCACTTCCTGAGCCTCGTCTGTGTGCCAGGCACTGCCCGTTCACTGCGCTCCTTTGTCCATGTCAGCATCTCACCACCCCGCAAAGCGGGGGCCCAGTCCCCATTTCATCTATCGTCTAAACCAGGACACTTGGAGATGGGAGGGAGTACAGTTCCTGATTATGGGGGACACGGGGACTGTCCCCAGCCAGCCCCTCTGTCCCTACTCTTTGCCTGTCTCCGGGTTACTGCCTTCGTTCCCTGTCCAATGGTCACTGACGCTCTCTGAGGGCGAGGCCATTAGCGGGCCCTCTCCTGGAGCCGGGCCCCGAGCCAGCAGGACGGCCGCTCGGAGTTCTCCCAGAGTGATGGTGCCCAGCCAGCCTTCTATCAAGAGGCCTGTGCTGTGGGAGGTGCCCTCCCAGCCAGGGCTGCTGGGCAGCTTCTGCAATGCACGGCCTGGCCTCCAGGGGGCCTCAACGAGTAAAGGCCTAATGGATCCCCTCCAGTCCCAGATCTGAGAGCCAACCCCCAAGACAGGCCTCTCACCCTCCGGATGTAGGCGCTGGCTGGCACTGGGTAATCGATGCCATTGATGGTGAAGACGATGTCAGGCAGGATGTGGATAGCCTCACAGCTGACGGTGTACTGTCAGAGAGAGAGGGAGGAGGTTAGCCCAGAGCGTCTATCTGTGTTGGGGGAGCCCAAGGGGACCCGGGGCGTGACCCCTCACCTCGCCGGTTATGGTCCTCTGGGCGCCGATGGTCCTCAGAATGTTGATGATGGGGTAGGTTGGCCCAATCACCAGCGAGGTCCCAGTATCCATAATGGCCTGGCAGCTGCCGGGACAGGCCACAATCCTGCGGTCCATGGAGATGCTGAGGGACAGAGCAGTAGCGAGGTCACTCGGGGCCTCTGGCACTGCGGCCCCTCCCTGCCGCCTGCAGAGCGGCCTGCAGCTCCCGCTGGCCTGTGTCCCTGTGTTCCCGCCACACTGACCCTCCTGGGCTTTCTCTCAGGGCTGGAGCGCATGTGCTCTTTGGGCCCCAGGGCCTTTGCACGGCTGTCACCCTTCCTAGACTCAGCCCGGCCCCTTTGTCTGGCTGATTTCTCCTGCCCTCCGGGGTCCACATCAATCATTACTTTTTCAGGGAAGTGTTCCCCCAGACTAGATCAGGCCTCTCTCCCTCTCCCACCTCCAGACTAGACCAGCAGAGCCTTCCTGGTTTCCAGGGTGCATCAGGGTGGGAACCCCAATTGCTGCAATGCGCTCGCTCATGCATGTCTTTCATCCTAGTCGGGAGAGCACGCTGTGCCCTCTGCCCCTCCAGTGCCTGTGCCCAGTGCTCTGCGCATGCTCCACGGTGTTCGCTGAGGGAATGACAGGGCATGAGGGAATGAGGTCAATGGGAGACACGACCTGTCCGGCCAGTTACGAAGGCCGCACGGTAAACACGCAGGTTCTCGGGAAGCAGGTGTTCGGAGAGGTGGGAGGGCGTGTTGTCCCCCCCTGCCTCGCCCCCTCTCCCCCAGTCCCCTGGCCAGGCGACAACTATGTAGGCCCAGCGCGTGGGACGTGGGCCCCGAAGCACCGTTTAAGCTTCTGTCTGACAGTCCTACACGCCCCCTCAGTGATCGCCCTGGTTCTCAGCCTCCGGGTCCCCACTTCCCGGTGCTCTCGGTCACATCCCTGCCCCTTGGCACCCAGGGCTGATTAGTGGGGTTTCCTCTCCATGATTTGCTGTCAGAACCAAGGTAATGCATCTCCAGGCCAGGGGTTCTCCTAGGCGGAGTGGCCTCCTGCTGGCCGGCCCCTGTTTCCACCCTGACACCCCACGTGCTGGGAACCCCACCGGTCTAGTGTCCAGGAATGTCCCTGTTCAAACGGTGGAATTCTCCTGATCCCTTCTAACTGTGCATGCCCCAGTCTGGGGGGTACAGCCCTCCCATGCTGCCCCAGCCGCCGCCCTGATGGCTGAGCCTCGGGCCTGTCCCCCGCGCCCCCCCCCCCCCCCCCCCCCCCGCTCTGTGACATGAGCCAATCTTTTTCTCTGGTCAGGACCCTGGACAGGGCAGTTACGGGGTGTGTGCCTGTTCATGTCTCTGTGTCTTTCTGAGGCTCTGTGTCCGTGTGCGCCTGTGCATGTGCATGTGTCACTGGTGTGGCCCGCAGTGGGCGGTGGGAGGCTCACCTGTCCATCGTGACCTGCCAGTAGCCCTGTTTGCTCAGCGGCACCCACCGGAGCTCGCCACGGTAGTAGGAATGGTCCACGCCGCCGAACATCACCACGCTGCCCTTGTTGTCACTGCTGTAGGGGTGTAGTGGGGAGGGAGCTCTTCTGAGGGGAGGATGGTTAGTGGGGTTTCTGCAGCTTTATGACCGAGGGGTGCACTGACCAGCGGCCACTGAGCCACACCGCACAGAACCCCTTGGAGCAGGCATTGTTGGGACCCACACTGTTCCCATGGGACCTGGACAGGAGGGCTGAGCATGGCCCAGGGTCGCCTCTTGGTTACTGAGGAGCAAAGGCAAGGTTTGAACTTGAGATTCTGACAGGGATTTGACAACCCACCCCTGCAGTCATAGTGCTCGAGGCACAGCCAGAGGCTGCTGTGCAGAGGGGCCTGGACGGGCGCTCCGGCTCCCCCAGGATGGTTCACAGGCCTGTGACACACCACCCATGACACCCACACTCTCTGAGGCCCCACTGCCTCCTGCCCCATCCTGAAATCCCTCGTATTTTTGAACCAGCCCCACATGGTCACTTTGCACAGGTTCCTGCAGCGCAGTCTCCGGTCCCGGGCTCAGGGAAAACGTGGCTGAGGGGAAGGAAACACCCCTGCCCACCTCTCCCTCCTGCTGCGTCCCATCCATCAGCACATCCCATGGCCTTTTCCTCCCCCCATGTCCTGACTCCTCCACTGCCCCCCTTTCCCAGCCTCCCTGGTCCGAGCTCCTGCTCTCTCTCCAAAGAGGCTGAGCAGCCTGGTCCCTGGCCTCCCCGCCTCCCCTCTGGCCCATCATTCTCCAGCCTGCGCCCGGGGGAGCTTTCAGAAACGTAGGTGGGATCATGTCTTCTCCCTGCCAGACACCTCCCCTCCCACCTCAAACAAACCCTGGGCGGCCTTGCCCCTGCCTGCCCCTCACACTCCGTGCT
This sequence comes from Antrozous pallidus, assembly GCA_027563665.1. NCBI lineage: Eukaryota > Metazoa > Chordata > Mammalia > Chiroptera > Vespertilionidae > Antrozous > Antrozous pallidus. The sequence continues at coordinate 1,843,288 of CM050520.1, read as the reverse complement.
GGCCCTCAGCCTGGTCCTCAATCCTTCCCCGCCCTCCAGCACCCTGCCCTGCTCGGCTCTGTTGCTTCCGGGCCTCCTCTCCCCCAGCGCCAGGCCTCGTTCAGAGGGGACCTCGCACCGCCCACTGAAACCACGCTCTCACCTGTGTGGTTCTCACCACGTTTCACCGCTTTCCCCGAACCATCCCCGCCTGGCACGTGTCATCTTTTCCTCTTACCTATTGACTCGCTTCTGTCTGCCTTTCTCCTCTCTCCTGTCTGCGTCACCCGCACGGAGCGGTACCCAGCCCACAGCAGGTGCTCAATGGATATTTGTTAAAGGGCTCACCTCCTTACTCGGAACAGACACCCCAGAGGCTCAGCACATGCTGCAGAGCCTGGAGCTCAGGCCCCCACAGAGCCCACAGCCTCACCTACACTCTGCGTCCTACACACCATCTGCCGGCCGGGCCCCCCTCTGTCTACCCCCTCAGGCCCTCAGCCTGTCAGGGAGGGTAGCTTTTCTGCACCGGCACAGTGACTGGAGCCCTGCTGATGGCCTGACCACCCGCCAGAAGGGACGGCCCCGTGGCCGTGTTCGAGTTCCGCCACTGCCAGTGTGTGGCTGGCAAATTTGTGCAAAGCTCCTCTCTGAGCCTCAGCTCCTCAGTTTCCCCGTCCATCCAAGGAGGGACCAGAAGTACAAGGGTCAGCCAACTTACTAGTCAGCAGAGCCAAATGTCAACAGTGCAATGATTGAAATCTCTTTCATTAGCCAGATTTGTCAACTTAAACTGTACAGGTAGGTTCATTGTTAGTAACTTAATCAGGGCACTCCCAAGCTGGCCTTTGCTAAAAACTGAAGGGGCCAAAGAGCCGCATGTGGCTCGCGGCCGCAGTTCGCCGACCACTGCCCTAGCTGGGTTGGCTCAGTGAACAGAGCATCGATCGGCCTGCAGACTGAAGGGTCTCATTCCACCCCCGGGCCTGGCCGGGGCGCGTGTAAGAGCCCCCCGATCGATGTGTCTCCCCTGCGTCAGTGTTTCTCCCTTTGCGTCCCCCTCCCTCCACTCTCTGGAAACATCGGGGGTGGAAATCCTCAGGTGTGGCTTAACAAAAAGTAAAATGAAGTGAAAATGCTGGACGGTCGATATTTTGGGCTGTGCCGGCTGCGCGCTCTGTCGCAGGGGCTCGAAGCTGCCATTGGGGCGCAGAGCAGCGCAGACAGGATGAGACTGGGGGAGCAGCGCCGTGTTCCAGGAAAATGTATTCACAGGAGCAGGTGGTGGGCCACATGTGGCCGGGGCCACTGTTTGCTGACCCCCGGACTGGACTGCCCTCAGGAAACACGGGGCGGTCTCTGCCGTTTCTGAGGCGCCTGAAGGCACCCGGGGAGGGGCTGCCCAGCCAGGCTCACCTGCTCAGGTAGAAGGCGAAGAGGTTCTCAGATATGAGGCCTTGCTTCCACATGCTGTCGAAGACCGGGGTGGTGCCTCTGAGGGCAATGGTGGGATACGCCAGACCCAGGATGCCGTCAAAGGCCCCGAATTCCAAGGACTTGCTGGACTCCGTCTTACTCAGGCCAAATGCCTGGGATTTGCACACAAGGTTCCCCACCTGTGCGGGAGGATGGTCTCATGGGAAGTTTGGGAAGCGGAGCTGGGCCTGGATTTGGGGGTGGGGGTGATGCCACCAGCACTGCAGGCATCAGGTCAGGTGTGGCTGCACAGGAGGTGCCGGAGCAGCACGCACTGTACATTACCCAGGAGTCCAACCTTCGCCCGCCTTCCTGCTGGCACCACCCCAGGCAGTAAAACACCCCAAACCCCTGCCTGATGGGGCGACGGGCGCACACCAAGCGGCGCTCCCTTGCAGGCCCCAATGAGCAGAGAGCGGGACGTCGTTTTTGGTGTTCCCGGGAACTGGTGGCAGAAACCAAGTGAATTCGCTGCGATTCCCTGTGGGTTCCACCCCCAGGTGTACCTGGGGCCGCCGAGTTCTTGTGAAAAGACTGCCTGGGGTCCTCCCGCTTTGCTCAGTGGCTAGAGCATTGGCCTGCGGACTGAGGGTCCCGGGTTCGAGTCCTGTCATGGGTTGTGGGCCGGATCCCAGTAGGGGGTGTGCAGGAGGCAGCCCATCAATGATTCTCTCTCATCATGGGTGTTTCTCTCTCTCCCTTTCCTTTCCCTTCCTCTCTGTGATCAGTGAAAAAAATGGTTTCTTCGGGAACGTGTGTGCATATGTGTGCATGTGCACGTGCATGTAATTGTGTGTATGTGGGTACATGTCTGCACATGTATGTGTATATTTGTGCGTGTGTGTACATGAATATGAATGTGCATGTTTGTGTACATGTGTGTGTATCAGGCACTTGGGCAGGAAGCCCAGTTTTTATTACATCCTGAAAGGCCCCCAAATAAGACCTTTACTCAGGGCCGTCCTGCACCCGTGGCCCTGATTCTCCTGGTGTCTGGAGCCATTGGCAGCCCCGGACACCCCACATCCCTTCTCCCCTCTCCCGGAAAATCCCCACAGCTGCCGAGCTGTGACCCGCACCCAGCTGTGCTGCTTCAGGGGTGGGCTTTGGGCAGGCCGCCCCTCACCCTGGGGCCCTGCTCTGCATGCAGGGGCAGCACCGCCTACCCCGTGGGGTTGTTGCAGGTTGAGGCACACAGATCCTGGCATGGCTCAGTGGCTGAGCGTTGACCTATGAACCAGGAAGTCATGGTTTGATTCCAGATCAGGGCACATGCCAGGCTTGTGGGTGAGATCCCCAGTGGGGCCTGCACAGGCAGCGGTCGGTGATTCTCTCTCATCATGGATGTGTCTCCCTTCCTCCCTTTTTCTTGGAAATTCATAAAAATAGATATTTAAGAAATTTTAAAAAATGGGTTTGCCCTCACCTCTCCCTGCTCCCAGCAAAACCAGCCTCGAGCTCACCCCGGGCAAGAGCTGCAAATGCCCCCGCTCGTGCCCTGACTGCTCCCAGGGGGCCAGTAGGGGGTTGTCCACAGGGTGCTGTCTCCCCAAGGCAATGGCCAGCCGCTGGGGGACTCGGGGAGATGGTGGGTCCAGCTGACCCAGCCTCTGGTGCTGTGCGCCGTGAGCAGAGTCCCCAGGCCCGTCCTGCCGCCGCCTGTCCACTCACCCGCACGCTGTCATAGCCCAGCAGCCCGGTCATGCTGCCGGAGCCGTACAGCAGCTCGATGTGCCGGTCCGTGAACTGGAAGGTGGACGATTTCCGAGGGTTGAAGGTTTTGTGTGTCACTGCGGGTAGAGAGTGAGTGTCTGTCAGTTGCCAGAGCCGGGGCTGGGGGCAGGGGAGGGGGGCCAGGCACGAGAGGTGGGGGCACTCACCGCAGGCACGACTAGAGCAGTAGATGGAGGGCACCCACAAGTCAGCCGAGCCCGTGTCAAAGATGACCCTGAACTCCTGAGGGGGCGTTCCGATGCTGATGGTGCCAACGTAGTACAGCTGCCGGGTGGAGGAGGGCGGTTAGGCCAGGCCAGCTGCCCCGGTCACCCTGATCCCCGAGGGGCCTGCCTCCATCAGGGTGTGCTGTCTCCTGGAATCGCTTTCCCACCTCCCACCGCACAGCCCCGGGTCAGGCAGTGCCTTCATTTGCAAGTTCCCCACTTTCCCCTGCGGCTCTCTAAATCCCCGCAATCCCTCACCGCCCAGCTGGCCTGCTCCCTCCTCCGGGAACCCTCCCAGGTCACCCAGGCCACTGTCTCCAACTCAGTGCCGGTTTGTCACTATCACAGGCGGCCTTTTATCTGGCGATCATCTTCCTGCAGAGCAGCCAGACCTTCTGCTCCCGCAGCCATAACCTCACAGCTGGCCTTCCATAGCCTCCCGCACTGCAGGGGCTCAGGGCTCTGTGCTGGGTCCTTCTCGGGGCTGCGGAGGCTGAGCGTCCTCTGCCCGGGGGTCACACTGGAGTCCCCATGGAGCAGCGGTGCGTCTTGTTCAGAAGGAACAGAAACTGCCCACCTAGCACCTGGTCTGCCGAGCCCGGCGACGTATCCTTGGCCCAGGATGGATGTCTGCCTGCCGCCTGACCTTTGCTGGACTCGGTCACCGCAGACCAAGAGCTGAGGGGCAGTGCCTTCTCCCCAGGATGGAACCCCTGCTCTCCAGCTTTGCTGCCTGAAAGGAGGCCCAACCCCCCCCCCCCTGGCTCCCACCCCAGTGCTCGACCAGCACCTCGGGAAGGCTGCGGGCTGTGCCCCGCCACACTCACGTCCAGGTAGTTCCTCATGGGGTGCACAGTGACGCCCTTTCTGCTCAGGAACTTGGAGGCGTGGCTGTAGGGGTGCTGCTGGAGGAAGTCTTTCAGCAGGTCCTTCTCCCGCAGGCTCTCCCGCATGGACTTGACCTTCGTCAGGGGGATGCTTCCGGGGAAAGACAGCAAATAAGACAGCAGCTCCCCGCCCGCAGCTCCACATGGCCTCCACGCCTGGCGTTGGAGCCGCCCTGCATCTTCCCCGAGGTTGTCCACAGTCCATCTTATGGGGGCAGCGCCCACAAACACAGGCAAAGGCCGGACACTGGGCCCAGGTCTGAGCACAGGGCCTGTTGCAGCCCTGGGGAAGCCACACGCCCGGGCGGAGCCTCCGTTTCCCCATCGTAAAGAAGTGGGGGGAGGACAGGCCCCCTGCTAGGTGTCTGGGCTTTGAGAGAGAGGATGGACTGAAGGCCCTGAGCCAGTGCTGTCGCCATTGTCATGTGACCGGCTCCCTCTCCAAGAAGCCCTGGAGGGAGAGGAGTGGGGACCACCCACTTTTGACAGGAGGAACCTGAAAGGCAGGGGTTCTGACCTGGCTGTGGCCACCTGCTCGTTAAGGCAATACTAGGCTTCGGGGACCCATCCGGGCCCTTCTCCAGGGTCAAGCAGAGAGGAGGCTGGAGGTGGGCAAGGGAGCGAGAGATGGGGAACAAAATGTCCCCCTGATGGGACCACCCACACAGCTGTTGAGGTGGTGCCATGAGCAGTCTTGGGGCCCCATCCACACAGGGCAGCCTGGCAGTGTGTAGCCCCCAGTCCTGTCCCAGGACCCCTGGCCCCACAGTGCATGTGGCTGTCTACTCTTCAGGCATGGAGATGTGGCCCTGGCCAGTGTGCTCAGTGGATAGAGCGTCCACCTGCGGACCAAGGGTCCCAGGTTTGAGTCCGGTCATGGCACATACCAAGGTTGCAGGCTTCTCCCTTGCCCAGGCCCTGGTCAGGGCTCATGCTGGAGGCAACCAATCCATGTGTTTCTCTCACATCGATGTTTCTCTCTGTCTCTCCCCTTCCCTTCACTCTCCCTGAAAATCAGTGGGAAAATACCCTCGCTAGGTGAGGATGAAAAAATACAAAAATACAGGCAGACTCGGACTTCAGGACAGAGAATGATGGCGTTCCCTGTGCTCCCCCAGGCGGCGGAAGGATGAGGGCGGGAGGGAGCTGTCCCCGTACTCACGTGACCAGGCACTCGGACAGGGCCACGAGGCTGAGGAACCCGATCCACCTCATCGTGCGTCTTCCCGCGTGGCGGCCTCCGGAGGCTCGGGTTTGTAGCGTGCGGGGATGGGCCAGCGCTGCCGATATATACGCTCTGACCTGCACTTGAGATCCGCGGGGAGGGCTGCGGACAGCCCCAATAAACCACTACAAGCCTCCCGATAAGATCTTTATTCCCATCAGCATCTGGATTGGGCGGTGGTACAGGGGGAAACAGAAAAAGTTGGGAATACAGAGATCTCTATCCCAATCTCCTCTCGGGGCATGGCTGCGGGACAAACCCAAACCACATGACCTCCGCAGGTGTGGGGAGGCCGTGCTCGCTGGAGAGTGAGCACGCCAGTCCTGCCGTAAAAGTCCGTGCCGAGGCCCATGCCTGACATTCCGGGCTCATGTGATCCGGTTGGCGCCCCGTGAGCTGTGCTTTGCAGTCCACATGGGGTGGGGGGGCAGGGAGCATGCTGGGAGGAACGGGGGTCACCTGGCAGAGGAAAGATGGTGGGGAGCCCATGGACATAGGAGTGGCTTTAGGTGATGGGATGGATGGCACAAATTGGGGTGCTTGCCATCCAATCTACCCCAGAAACCTGGGCAGAGCAGTGTGACCGTCGTGAGACCTCCCTGCTGGAGGACAGCGGTGCCTGTGTGCAGGGGGGTCCCCTTCCCTCCCCCATCCAGCAGTCCTGAGGGCCCAGCAGGCGGTGTGGGCTGGGTGCTGGCAGTCACAAGGCACCGTGGTCCTAGCCTCCCCGGAGCTGGCAGGCCAGGCCGGGGCCAGAGCTCACGGCCCAGAGTAAAGGCAAGAGAACGGAGGGCGGGGCGGGGCGGGCCCGTGGGCTGGGGCAGCACAGGCCCATCCCAAGGGCAGCCGCTCAGCTCGGACAGCGAGGGTGTCGGCCAGTTGGCCATGATTTCGGGGGAATCTGAATCTGGATGTTGGAGTGGACTGCCCTCTCCCGGATTTTAAATATCAGTAACTAATTTAAAATATTTTCCAAATCCGCAGCTGTGGGCAGGTGGCGCAGCTCCTCTGTCCAGCAGAGGTGGGTGGAGGGGGGGGGTATTCATGACTGAATGGCGAAGCGACAGAAGCCAGCCAGCCATGTCACCTTCCTTCTGTGGGAGAAAGAACCATTACGTCAGGCCCCCCTGGACGGAATGCTGCCTCGCGAGCCCCTGAGTGGCCCCGCCGAGGGCCAGGCCCTGGAACGAGTTTGTCTGCAAAGCAGAACACGAAGGACGGACCCCTTTGAAAGGGTGTCCCCATCGGAGAAGGTGCAGGCAGGCCCCGAGCTCCTGCTCAGCCTGAATGAACAGCCCCCAGCACCTGCCCCCTCTGGCCGGGCCGAGAGCGGGGAGCCTCTGTTCCTCCAGGCCTCCAGGCCTCGGGGCCCGAGGGAGAGCATCCAGGTGTGTCCCCAGCGCGGAGGCTGGCCTCACCCCAGGCAGAGTGGCAGGTGGGGTGGGGCTCTGTGCCCGGCCCCTTCCCATGGCACATGAGAGGACAGTTTGTGGCTTTGATCCCCATGGAGGGATGTGACCCACCTGGGTATGACGCAGCTGGAAAGAGGAATGAACGGGCCGGAACTGGAGGGCATGTTGATACATATTTCAAAAGGGGACAATTCTGGCCGGTGATCTCAGTGGTTAGAGTCAGCCTGAGAACCAAAGGGTCGAGGGTTCGATTCCCGGTCAAGGGCATGTACCTCAGTTGAAGGTTCGACCTCTGGTTCCAGTTGGGGTGCATGCAGGAGGCAACCAATAGCTGTGTCTCTCGTGTCGATGTTTCCCTCTCCTCTTCTCTCTTCCCCCTCTCTCTCTCTTCCCCGTGCCCCTTCCGCTCTGTAGAAAGTCACTGGGAAGATATTCTCAGGTGAGGATTAACAAAAAAGAAAAAGAGGCAGAACGGTGTTTGGGACGCGCTGCTTTACACACGCCTAGACAGACACGTGTACATGTATGTTTTCAAAGACAAACCATCAGGCGAGGGGCAGGATGGGAGTGAGGCTTTTCTAGAGTATGCATCCGTGTCAGTATGCTGCAGAATCGAACACCGAACCCCTCCTAACCACCTCCCCCCGAAACCAGGAGGGCGGATGGAGGAGAAAGGGGGCTTTGCTCCAACCTCAGCCCTGTGGCCTGGCTGAGCGTCCGCGTCTTCACACCAGGCGCCCCGCGGGCCTGGGTGGCGCCTTCTGCAGGTTTGGTGTGGCCGCGCCTCAGGCTCCCTCCGCAGGAGCTGCTCCCAGGAGAGATGTGAGACAGGGAGGCCAAGGGGTTCAGGGGATCACAGCCTGAGCCCCATCTCCAAGACCAGGGGATCGCAGCGGAGTGGGCTGGGGGATCGGTGCGCAGAGGCTGCGCTGGCCCAAAGCAGGGCATGCGAGCATCGCCTTAATTGCTGGAAACAAATGAACCGCCTAAGAAGCCCCACCTCCACAGGATGCACAGCAGCTGGGCCCTCTGCCGGGGCGGGAGGGGGCGGCGTGCCCACATATTCTGATCAGAGAGCGGCAGGGAACCCTCCCCCGAACTGATGGCTAATTTGCTGTATGAAGTGCGTTTCACGGAGCTGCGGGAGGAATAGCTGGGGGAGGGCGCAAGGAAGAACGCCTTCAGTGAAATTGGGAGATCCCGTCCCGCACCCCCAGGGAAGCACGGGTTAGGCCCAGACCATCCGAGGCTAAGCCCAGGTTGGCAGCCGAAGGGAGGTTCGTCATGAATGGGTGAGGGGGCCTCCCCAGGACCCGCAGCCCACGCCCCCCACCTGTCAGGTGGCAGCCAGGGAGGCTGGGCCTCTGGACGCCGAGCGCTGGGCAACCTGTGGCTCCACCGAGAGGCCGGCCAACCGAACGGTGCCATCTCCCATCCAGGCCTCACGGCCCGGTTTCGGGAACCCCACAGCTCCGCCGTGGGCAGCTCCTCTCTTCTCGGCAGCACGTACACGGATTCCCAAACTCCACAGCACCAGGAAAACATGCACTTTTGCTGATCCGACAGAAAACAACCGGTCTGATTTTGACTCGTTCACAGCGACGGCTCTTGTGTCGGCTCTCGCTGTGCTGTAGTCTGACCTCCAGGAAAAGGGTCCGCACTCCCGAAATGAGGACATCAGTCGGGTTCTGCTCTTTGGGGGGTTGCACATGATACAGGTTCTTGCAGCGCCGGTTGAAAATCGCTGACACAGAGAAAGGCACAAGGAAGCAATCATTTAAAACCATTCCTGGACACATTCCTCAGGTCACACAGCCCCACCCCTCCACCTTCCAAACAAGTAACTGCCATGAAAAAGGGAAGAGGGGGCACTGTTACTATAAATATTAAGAAACAGCAACCCATTTTTGAGATTCTGATTTGAATAAATAAGCTGTTCATTGCATTTTTTTGAGAGAGTCAGGAAGATTTCAGCACGGACTAGACTTAGGGGAGATTGGAGTTGTTAATTTTGTTTGGGGGAGAAGAACATTGTGGGTCTATACAGAGTGCCCCCCCAAAACGTATACACGCGTTACAGCTGGAAGCTCCGTTGTGAAAAAGAAATGCACTTCAATAAACACTACCTTTGTCATCATTCAGAGCGGGTCACCTTGGGGGGGGGGGAACCTGTGTATTCTGTGAAGTGATACCCCAGTTACACTATTACAGCAAAAACGAATAAAGGGTTGCCAGAAGCCAATCATTGTTTTAATGACGGACAGCTGTGGACAGGGAATCTGGGGGGGGCTGGTCAACCTTGATTGCTCTGAGGGGTCGGAGCTGGTTACTGGGATATTGGTGATTGGAGCAGCCACACCTGTTAGTCCTAAGAAGATCTACTGATTGGCTTTTACTGGTGTTTCTGGCCTGGGGGATACAGCTGTGTCTTATGATTTTAATCTTAAAAGGAGTGGTGAAGCCAGAGCGAGGGGGAGTTCTCCCATTAGAGTTGGACTATCGCCTGGCCCCCATTTCCAAATTAGTATTTTTCTGAGTCTCTTTATTCATTTGTGTGCGGCCTCCTCCAGAAACCCGAACCCTAAACAGGAGACCCTGAATCACGACGGACGTGAAAAGCATTCCCACAAAGGGTACAGCCCTGTAGGTGAGGGTGTAGAGACAACAGGTTGGCATAGCTGCTGGGCATGGAACGGTGTCCCCCACCAAGTCAGATGTTGGAGCCTCACTCCCAATAGGAAGCTACATAGCCATGGGAACCCTGGGAGGTGACTCGGTTGAGATGAGGTCACCAGGGTGCCTGCCCCTGCCCCTGTCCCTGTCGCTGCCCCTGCCCCCCGCAATGTGACACACAGCTGATGCCCAGCTCGACCCCAGGCAGCCTGACTCCCAGCCTGTGGCCCTGGCAGCCTGGGCGGAGAGAATGAACGTTGTCTGTCTGATGCTAAATGATGACACAAAGCCTCGGGACACTCCGTGTGAAAAGCTCTTATGTTTGAAGGGACAAGAGGCCTAAACACTGTCCTTTTGGAGCTTCTGTCTGTCTGGATGCCCCGAGGGGCCCGAGTGGAGTGGACGTGGCGGCCTCCAGGGTTAGCCCGGGAGCCTCAGCTTCCCGTTTCCCGCTCCTCCTGACCCGCACATGCCACCCCCAGGGCTGCCGTGGTCCAGCTGGAGAAGTGGGGCCACGTCAGGCCGGAGGGAGGAATGAGGAAACGCTGAGGGAGTCGCTGCCTCTCCTTTGCCGCAGGGGAAGGCACAGGCCTGGGAGCAGCCGCCAAGCAGTGAGCCGGGTGGTTGGAAGGGCAGAGGGTGGGTGCAGAGCCGAGGAACAGAGAAGGCCGCAGGCCAGGCCCCGGGCCCGGGGTGGGGAGGAGGCCCGGGCAGGATGGGGCTCGGTGCCCGGGCCACTGCGCCTCTGGCACCCTGTGCTGGGCCCCCTGAGCTGGACTGGAGGGTCGGCAGGTCATTGGAGCCTCTAAACCGTGTCTCATTGCTCCCCCTTCCTGCTGGCCCGGGAGCGGAGCCTGGGGTTGGCATCCACGCCGTTAGGAGAGGCCATCCCTCAGCCCAGCTCGGGTTTCATGTTTTTTTCCCCTGTTTTTAATATTTTTATTGATTTGAGAGAGGAAGGGAGAGGGGGAGAAGAGAGAGAAACATCAGTGATGAGAGTCATCATTTGGCTGCTTCCTGCTCGCCCCGGACACGTGTCCTGACCAGGAATCGGACTGTGACCCCCTGGTCCGCAGGCCGACACTCACCCACGGGGCCCCCACGCCGGGCCCAGCGCGGTTTCTATAGGAGACCCCCGCCCGGTGGTAGCCCCTCCGTATGACGCCCTGTCCATTCCACCGGGTCGCGTGGCAGCTGTCCACGGGGCAGGCCCAGGCTCTCCAGCTCAGGATGGCCGTTACCACCTGTCTGCCACCCCACCCCGCTCCCGGCGGCAGCGCCAGGCGGGCAGCGCCCGGCCACAGGTGTGTGTCCGTCACTGACGCTCAGTGTGGAGCAGGTCCTTCTCCTGACCTGGGGACGGCTGAGCGCCGACCTGTGAACCAGGAGGTCAGGGTCACTCCCCGACCGGGGCAGAGGCAGGGGCAGCCGATCGGTGACCCTCTCTCATCGTTATGTTTCTGTCTCTCTCTCCTTCTCTGAAATAAATCAGTAAATGTGTGATTGCAGAGAGAGGGAGAGAGTGTGCAGGCCGGGCACCATGGGCCAAGGCTGGGCGTCACCTGGGTCCCAGGGAAAGGCAGGTTGAGGTCCAGCCTCAGGGTCAGGCTCTCCTGTTGGTGCCGGTGGCCACCTGTTGGGAAGGACGAGAGGCACCAGGTTCTGCCAGGGAACGGCCACTCCTGGGCCCCAGGACCACCCCAGGAGAGGGTCCAGCACCCCTGGGCCTGTGGGCGCCGGGCTTTCTCCTGGAGGGTGAGCAAGAGGCCAGCCATTACTGAGCTGTGCTGGTGCCTCCGGGCGAGGTGCGGCTGCGCAGGCCCAGGGAAACTCCTGTTGACAGCCCTGCTCCCCTCAGGCTGTAGGCAGCATGGACGGTGCTATTCCGGGAGGGGGTGACTCATTGCTGGTAAGTCGCTCGCCAGGTGTCTGATGAGGTCACCATGAGGGTGCCTGTGGCCTAGATGCCCCTTGGGTCCAGTGCGGAAGGGCGACTGAGAAGTACCAATTCACTGGGCTTGGTTCCCGTGGGCCTTTGCAATTGCTGTTCCACGTCTGGAATGTTCTGCTCTCCGCGCTCTGCATGACGGGCTTCTTCTCCATTTTCAGCTGTCCCCCTGCACTGGCCCCTCCTCGGTAAGGTCTGCCCTGGCCACGCTGGTCCCCCAGACACAGACCTGGGCTCACTGGAAGATCCCCAGAGACACTGAATGCCTGTTCCCCTGTGCTTAGCATGGGAGCCCAATGGGGGTGAGCATGTCCCCAATTTACAGATGAGCAAACTGAGGCTGGGGAGTTAAATTCCTTGTGGACTTACGGCCAGTGAGTGTCTGAGAGGGGAAGCCAGGTCTGCCTGACAGATTCCTGCTCTGGCCACGCTGCTGCTTGGGGGGGAGGGCCAAGAAGCAGTGCCCAGGAGAGAGCGGGGAGGAGGGGATGGGCGATGCCGGGTGACCGGTAAGGGGGTGTCGTCCATGAAAACTGTCCATTCTTTTCGTGAACACTTTTTGTTGTCTTTGAAATTGATTTCAGAGAGGAAGGGAGAGGGAGAGAGATGAGAGAGAGTCACTGATTGGCTGCCTCCTGCACAGCCCCTAATGGGGATGGAGCCGGCAGCTCTGGCTTGTGCCCTTGACAGGAATGAAGCCTGGGACCCTGCAGTCCAAGGCTGACGCTCTATACCCTGAGCTCAACCTGCCAGAGCTAGTGAACACTTCTTGAGGGAAATCTAAGCCCAGTCCCCCAAATGGTCGCTGTAAATGGGGGAGCCTGGCGGGCGTGAACAGCATGGAGACTGTGCCCAGAACACCGGTGCCTGGAGAAGGGGAAGGTGCTGAGTCTAGTAGGTGCCCGTTGCTGAGCTATGCCCCTCGGCTGCCGCCACCGGGAGGAGCAGGTTTTCTCCCGGAAGGGACGGAGCGTCCGACTGTAGCCGAGTGGGGCCCAGACTTGACTACTGCGCTCCCGGCTGTGAGGGGCGGGTGGGACCCATTAGGCCTGGCCCTGGCTCTGGCCTGACCTTGGGAGGGGGCACCTTTGCCACCTGCTCGGGGACAGGGGGCACTGGCATGGCCCCTGTGGTCAGGGGGCTGCGGCTATGAAGGTGACCACCAGGGTTTCTGGACCCCAGGCCCCACTTTCTTTTGTCTGGAACTAAACAGCCCGAAGTCTCTGGGTGGGGTGCATGCACTCTCTGGCTCAGGGGAGACTGAACTTGAGTTAAGGAAACCAGGACCGTGACCTTGAGGGGACACAGCACAGCACTTAAGAACCCAGAGTTGAGCTCAGATACCAGCCCGGCCACTTCCGAGCTGTGTGGCCATGGCAGCGGCTTTCTCTCTGTGCCTCAGGTCCCGTCCTCAGATGGAGAGTGAGTGGAGGGTGCTTAGACGCGTGGCAAGTGCTGTATATGTGTGTCTTAATCAATCATGTATTTGGACTCGATTTTATACCTGTTATACCTACCGTAAGTGGGGACCCTGTCTGGGATGTGGGGGTTACGAGGCAGCTGCCTCTTAATGTCACATCTTGAGGGACCATCTGATTGAATCTCTGCCTTACCGATGGGGAATCAAGACCCAAAGAGAAAGGACTTGGGGAAGGTCACCCCATTGGCCTGCAAACTGCGGCTCGCAAGCCACATGCAGCTCTTTGGCCCCTTGAGTTTTTAGCAAAGGCCAGCTTAGGAGTATCATAATTAAGTTAATAACAGTATACCTACAGGCTTTTTGTAACGTGCACCTAAACCTAAACCTCATATGCTTAATATGGAACAGCTTTATTGCTATTACTTTGTTAGGTTTACAACATACATTTACATTTTAGGAATCTTTCCTTTATCATTTAATTAAATGTATCCATAACCCACACACATGTACTCTTGTGTAAGTACACAACTGTGATTATAAACATGCTTTCCTAAAGTATAGTTTTTGGGTTTTTTGTTTTGTTTTTTTCTTTTTGCTTGGTTTTCTCACTTATTAACAACCTAGTGTACATCTCTTCATACAATCTTCTCCAAATCTGTATCTAGGGGCCAAGAAAGGCCGACGGGCAAGGCGGGGAGGACCAGCGCAGGATAAATCGCAGGCATCAGAATAAATAGTGGCATGAGACTAAACGGTGGCATTGTCCAAGAGGGGATGTGTGTCACTTCCAGGTGGGGGTATTTTTTTATTTTAAATCTTCACCCAAGGATTTTTCCCCCTTGACTTTGTTTAGGGAGAGTTCGAGGGATGGGTGGCGGGAGGAAACATCGATGTGAGAGAAAAGCATCCATCGGTTGCCTCCCGGACGCACCCCTGCTGAACCTGAAAGCTATGTGCCCTGACCGGATTGAACCGCAACCTTTTGGTGGACAGGGTGACACTCAACCAGCTGAGCCACGGCCCGCTGGGGCAGGTGGAAGGAAGCCATTAGCACCAGAGTCCATTTGCTGCCCGCTCCTGCATCAGCTTCTCCCCCAGGGGGGGGGGGGGGCCCGCTGCCAGCCTGTGCGGATGGGAATGGGAAAGAAACCCGTTGTGGAAGCACCGGCATTGGGGCTGTGCGGCTTCCTGATGCCCCAACTCAGCGCGTGTTCACCGGAACAGGAGGGCACGGCAGCGTCTGCCATGGGCTCCTTCTGCCCTTGGCAATCAACCCGTCACACACACCGCGTTTCCCAGCCTCCCTTCCGTCTACGTGCCCCGTGGCTTCCTTAAAGCCAGTGGATAGGAGGGAGGACTGACGTCCTTCGCTGCCTCATGCTTCCCCCTCTAGCTGCCTCCAGCGGGGCGCAGGCGGGATGACAGGGCGGAGCAGCCACAGGAGCCCGAGATAAGGGCAGAGCGACCAGAAAGCATTCGGCTCCCCCTCCCTGCGGGACCTCCCGGACTGACAGGCACTGATGGTCCAGGGGGACACTTGGTTCTGCGGTCACTCTAAGGCCAAACGGTGTCACGGAGCGGGCATTGGGTTAGTGGGGGATGGCAGGGGAGGTGTCTGCAGCCCGAGCTCAGCCCACCGAGGGCCCCCTACATCCTGGGGGTCCATTCGCTTCCTCTCGGCCCCTCCAGGGCTGCTTTGGGGAGCCGCCCGCAGGCTGAGCGCAGTGCAGCCCCAGCCTCTGGGCCGCCCGCCCTGCGCAGGCGCACTCTCCCCCAGCGGCCTGGTTCCCGCCTCCTGGGCGGTGTCCCTCCCGGGAGCGGGGCCAGGAGCCCGCGGGAGCGGCCCCGCGTGGCCGTGAGCGTGTCTGGTGCGGGCGGTGGGCCGGTGCCGTGACTCAGAGGCACGCGGGACACCCAGTGCGGCAGCAGGATGACCGGCGTGGATCCCGCTCCCAGACCCGGAAGTTGAGCCTTGTCACATCCGGCGGGAGGGGGCGGGCCTCCGGGCCCGGAAGTGTGGGCGTGGGCTGTGGTTTCTCCCGCAGCTGTGGCGGCGCGGCTGCGGCCCCGGCAGGTGAGCGGGGCTCGGGGAGGGGCGAGGACGGGGCTGGGGGTGGTGCTGCGGCGGCCGCCGGCGCGCCCCCTCCTTCCCGCCTCGCTCGGGCGGAAGCCGGTGATTGGGCGCGAGGGGCGCGTGACCGCCGCCGAGGTCGGCTCCCCGGCCCCTCGCCGCGGGAGGGAGGGAGGGGCGGGCGCCGGCGGCCACCTCCGCAGGTCCGGCCTCCTGCCCCGCCTCCCACCGCCCTCCACCCCACGTTTGAGCGTTTGGCTGGTCTCGGTTCTGGAGACGTTCGAGGCGGCTCGCCCGTTGCCCCGGCGGGAAGCAGGCCCGGGCGGAGTCTGACCTGCGGAGGGCGCGCGGGAGGCGGCGGCACAGCGGGTTCGAGGGCCCCTGGTCTTTGCCCCCCTGACACGTGCCCTCTCTCCAGGGCAGTGACGGGTGGGCTTTCTGCCTTGACTCCGTTCTTGTTTCTTCCTGGACCCAGATCAGGACCACCCAGTCACTGACCAGTCCTTATTCCTGGCCCTGCCGGCAAATAGGGCATTGGGTGTGTGTGTGTGTGTGTGTGTGTGTAGTTATGTACAGATATAGTTACGATAGCGATAGGTAGGTGCTCCCTGACCTACAACAGGCTTACATCCTGATAAACCCACCGTAAACTAAAAATAATACAAAATGCCTTTACTGCCCCAAACGGTCAGGGTCCAGCCCACTGAGCAGTACAGCTCAGCTTCCCCACCTTGGCTGAGCTCAGAGCCCCGCCCTAGCCTGTGGCTGGTGCAGTCATCGAACACAAAGCCTGTTCCCTAATGAACTGTGGACCCGCTCCTGTATTGACCCTGCTGTCACTTTCGCACCACCGTAAAGTGGACCGTGGGACATCGGTCTCTGCTGCAGCGGGCACCCGGTCCTCCACCTGGCCCACCCCTGCCAGTGAGGCCTCGTTCCCCGCTCGGGTGGGAAAGACGTGGCCAGGACTCTGCTGTGCGTCCCTGGCAGAGCTCATCTGCACCCCAGGGCCTCGGCCCCTCCCACAAGCCAGTGCTCTCAGCCTCGCAGTGTCGGGGCTCCCTCACCTGAGTGACATCCACCTTCGCTCTAGAGACTTGGGAGTCACTTCCCTTTGCCCCGGCAGCATCCCAGCAGTCCCGGTGCGGCTCAGGCCTTTTCCATCCCTACCCTGCCTGTACCCGGGAGAAGCAGGCACACAGACAGACCTTCCCCAAACCTCCCCCCACACACCAGTGCCCCCCCCCCCTGCCGGTCCAGGGAACCCCAGCTTCCTCTCCCGGAGTCCTGTACCCCTCTGGTCCTCCCACCGTGTTGCCGCCCGACTCCCAGGTCGGTGCCGGTCAGCCCTAGCGCCGGGGAGACAGTGACAGAGGGACCTGGGAAGGAAAGCCGTGCGTGTGTGTGTGTGTGTGTGTGTGTGTGTGTGTGTGTGTGTGGCTGTTTTCCAGGCCTGCGCCTGGTCCCGGATGGGAGTGAGGAACTTGGGGTGGAATAGCGGGCACTGAAGTGAGAGTCTGTTCTCGGCGGTCACAGGGCCAGAGAAGCTTCCCCCACGTTATCGTGGGAGTCTGGTTTGGTGCCTCGGGGATTGGCGATTGCCACCCGGCGGGACGTTTCCATGGCAGGGCTCTGGGGCAGCTGCCGGTGGGGTCTTCGGGGAGCGGCGACTGCCTGGCGTGGCTGCCCGGGCCCTTGGCATTGCTTGAGGGGCCGTGTGACCCAGTGACCTCCGAGAACACCGGGGTCCGTGCTGACCCCGTTTTACAGGTGAAAAGGGAGTCAGAGCCGAAACCGGTGTGGCCCAGTGGATAGAGCGTCAGCCTGTGGACTGAGGGGTCCCAGGCTCCATTCCAGTCAAGGGCATGTACCTCAGTTGTGGGCACATCCCCAGTGGTGTGAAAGGGGGGGGGAGTGCAGGAGGCAGCTGATGGATGTTTCCCTCTCATCAATGTTTCTGGTTTTCTAGCTCTCTCCCTTCCTCTCTGTAAAAAATCAATAAAATATGGTGTTTGTTTTTTTTTAAAGAAAGAAAGAAAAGAGAGTCAGAGGTGGTAGGTAATTGGCGAGGGTCCCATAGAGCCAGCCAGTGGCCCAGGTGGGGTTTTCGACCTGCTGGTCTCATTTCAAAGCGAAAGTGCGCTTGCTGGACCTTCGGAATCACCTGTGATGCTTGTTAAGACCCAGCCACCTCCGGAGAGTCTCGCTTAGACGGGGGTCAGCCTCAGGATCCTGTCTCGTTAACATGTGCCCGGAGTGATTCTTGTAAGGCAAAGGTAGGGAGTTTGTAGGTTTGCTGAGCTTGGACGTGCAATTTCCTCCCCAGAGTATCCTGGTTTTCCTTTTCTTATTGCTGTGAAATTGGTTAATCAGACCTAAGTCTGCCTTTAAAAAGGCATTGGGGTCCTAGCCGGTTTTGCTCAGTGGATAGAGCATCAGCCTGGGGACTGAAGGGTCCCAGGTTCAATTCCCACCAAGGGCACACACCTGGGTTGGGGGCTTGATCCCCAGTAGGGGGCATATGGCAGGCAGCCGATCAGTGATTCTCTTTCATCATGGATGTTTCTTTCTCTTCCTTCCTCTCTGAAATCAATAAAAATATATTAAAAAGCGGGGGAGGGCGTTGGGGTAACTAGCCGCGTGAATCATCTTTGGACACTGCTGGCCAGACCAGTAGGGTTTTTCCAGAATCACATAATCGGATGATTGAAGACTTTGTTGTTTGGGAATTCTCTTAGTTTCTGCTTAGGGTCCGGAGCTTTCCCAAGCTTCTGGTTTGTTGCCTCATGAGAGAGGCCTCTGGAGCAGCTGTGCGGTGAAGGCATGCCCTCCAAGGCATCTCTCCCCACTCACAGCTCCCCTCCCAGGCGTTTAGGTGAGAACGTGAGCAAGTGAGCAAGTACCAGACAGGTCGGTTGGGCTGATGGAGTGGCCCCGGGGCTTAGGATGGGCAGCAGAGGAGAGACGCACCCTGTGTGACTAAGAGATGGGCGGCAGGTGCAGTGTGCGGAGTGGGGCCCGAAGCCAGAGCAACCTGGTGACCGCCCTGGGTGACCCCCCTGGTGAGCCGCCCTGGGTGACCCCCCTGGTGAGCCGCCCTGGGTGACCCCCCTGGTGAGCCGCCCTGGGTGACCCCCCTGGTGAGCCGCCCAGGTGACCCCCCTGGTGAGCCGGCCCGGTGACCGCCCTGGGTGAAGTCCAGGCTCACACCCGCTGCTCTGCGTCAGAGGAGGAAAACAAGGGACTCCCCTGGTGAAGGCCCATTGTGAGGGCCACGCGAGCTGAGGAGCAAGTGCCCGGGATGGTGCTCTGTGCACAGTGACTCTGCACACTGCCATCTTTCTGCTTTAGAGGGGGACCCCGAGGCTGGGAGAGGGGACAGCGGTAGGTGATAAAGCGTGGTTCCACCGCTGCCGTGCGCTCCGCTGCCCTCCTCTGCTCCAACTTCCCTTTCCACAGCCTGGAACCCCCTTCCCTGCACTTCCTCCCCCCTGCATGTGCCGGCCTAGAACCCCCTTTCCTGCGCCTCCTCCCCCCTGAATGTGCCGGCTGGGAACCCCCTTTCCTGCGCCTCCTCCCCTCTGAATGTGCCTGCCTGGAACCCCCTTTCCTGCGCCTCCATTCTGAACGTGCCGGCTTCCTCACTGCCTGCTCCTCTGTGACGCTTTTCTTGCTCCTTCTCCCAAGACTTCATCCTGCCCCCCCCCCCCACGTGCTCTGTAGGTACCCGGGGTGCCCGGCCGAGTTTCCTGTGCAGAGCCCGCCCTCTGCCCTCGGCCTTGGTGAGCCGGAGCTGAAAGGGCGCTGAGGAGGTCTTGGGCGGGGCCAGCAGGGAGGGTTAGGGTAGTGCTTTTCAAACCACTTTCTGGGAAAGTGCCTGGGGGCTCCCTGGAGACTTCGGGGCTCCAGGGCTCTCCCTCTGCCTCTGCCCAGAGAGTGGCCTCTGGTTTGTTGTCTGCACTGAGGGCTTTGGGGTAATGTTTGGGAAAAACAACAGTATTCTCCTTTGGAAAAACAGTTGCAAAGGTTTGGGGAAACGACAGGAGGGGCTCACCGTGTGGGAAAGGATAAAGGAGGCACGCCCTGCAGCCTGTCCCGATGCTCCATGCTCCGCTGGAGGGGTGCAGGGAGGGGTGCTGGCAGCGGCGAGGTGACTAGCTTTCGGGAAGTTGGGGGGGGGGGCTGTGCAAAAGCCCCTCTCCTTTCCCCCTTCTGGCGTTTGCAGAAGGACAGGGATGGAGGCACTCGGCCAGATAAAACCTGGGGATGGGGCGTCAGGGGGTTGGGAGGCTGTGCTCCCAGATGGCCTGGAGGGGTGGAAGTGGGGGTGCTGGTGGAGCAGAGGTGGAGGGCCGGGAGGGGCTCTAGTTGGGGGAGAACAGGTAGGGATGAGAGCGCCCTTCCCCCATTCGCATGGTGGCTGGGCCACCAGTCCCGCGGGCCTGCCTCTGGGAAGAGGGGGGGCGGGCGGAGTTACGGCGGTCCCAGGCGCGTTCTGTCAGCACCCATCTCCTTCGGAAGCCTGTCCTGAGAGGCGGCCCCCCACCCCCACCCCCGTGCACGCATGGGCACGCGTGCAGCCCAGGGCCTGGGCTCCAATTCCGGGGAGCCTGCGTCAGAAAGTCACGCCCTTTGCCTCCCGGTGGGGCCCGGCAGGGCTGTCTGGGACTTTCACACGACGAGGCGGAGTGTGTGAATCCTCGCTCCTAGCACAGCTGGGTGCTTCCTCCAGTACCCCCCCTCCCCCCGTGCTTTCCCAGTACCCACGGTTCTCCTGTTTAATTCCCAGGAAACCTGCACAGCAGCCCGATGGCCATGGGGTTAGCCCCCTTTCCCAGTGAGGAACAGTCATCTGCCCAAGGTCAACTCGCCAGTAAAAGGTCACCCTGGGCTTTAAACAGAAGGACCGGTCGCCTCCGAAGCCCTGACCTCTTTCTGCCGCCTCTTTCTGTTTGGCTCTTCCCGGCATCACCTCTCCACCTGGACATCGGTAGCGCCCCCCCCCCCCTCCCCCGGGCGAGCCAGGCGCCGCCTCCGGCCTCGGGCACCAGGTGCAGCCTCCTTCGGGCTCAGTATTGCGCTCAGTCACGTCCCGTGGTCCCGGCACGTGAGGCTGAGTCGCTGACAACTTTGAACGGGCTGCTGACCTTTAGAGAGGGGGGTAGCTTCCACGCTGTCTTAGCTCTAGCGTTGGGTCGGAGGGGTTCCTAGGACGACAGAGCCCGGGAAGGCGCCCCCTCTGGGGCTGCCAGGCCAGCTTGTCAGCGTCTCAGGCCAATGAGCTGGGTGGTGTTTGGGCTGGGAAGGGGGGGAAGAGGGGGAAGAGGGGGTGCTGGTGCGGTGGTTGGATATGTCGTGGCCTCCTGAGTGCAGTCAGGGTCTCGGGGTGTGACTCCTGCTGCTGGGCTGAGTCATCTGGAAAAGGAAAAGCAGATCCGGGCAACACGCACTTCCTCCTGGGAAGCAGGGCTGGGCCTTTCAACAGCGACCTCAGGTGTTCTTGACCCGAGGGGTGGGATGGGCCAGACCAGTGGTCTGCAAACTCATTAGTCAGCAGAGCCAGATTTCAACAGTATGACGACTGAGATTTCGTTTGAGAGCCACATTTTTTAAACTTAAAACTATGTAGGTAGGTACACTGTTATTAACTTAATCAGGGCACCCCTAAGCTGGCCTTTGCTAAAAACTCAAGGGGCCAAAGAGCCGCATGTGACTCTCGAGCCGCACTTTGCCGACTACTGTTAGGGCCTAGGTGGATGTGTGACATTTGCAAGAGACCCAGGGCCTTCACAGCCCTCCTGGCCCTGTGAGCTCCGGCTGGGAAGGAGCGGGCAAAGGAGTGTGAGGAGGGGA
Organism: Antrozous pallidus; assembly: GCA_027563665.1. Classification (NCBI taxonomy): domain Eukaryota; kingdom Metazoa; phylum Chordata; class Mammalia; order Chiroptera; family Vespertilionidae; genus Antrozous; species Antrozous pallidus. Next base: position 1,822,404 of record CM050520.1, on the reverse strand, counting down.
CCGCGCTGGGGACAGCAGTCACAGTGAGAGCGTCATTTCGCTTGACTCGGTCTTGAGCTCAGGGGTGTCAGGAGTCGCCCCTCATGATCAGCTCACCCCCAAGAGGCAGGAAGATGAGTTTGTGCTCAGTGCTCCCCTGGCTCCCGGCCCCCAGCGTGGCGCTGTCCGCTGCGTGTGGTTGTCCTGAGGAGGCCGCTGGGTCGGGGGCCTGGACCCAGGTCACACCACTAAACAGCTGGGGGCCAAGTGCGAAGCCAGGGCATCTGTCCAGATTCTGGCTCTCCTCGCTTTCCGGGGGATACCGGATCTGACTGTTCCGGGCGAGGGGTGCCCTCCCCATCTCTAGGCCTACCAGCCTCACTCTGACCCGGGCAGCTCGCGCATAGCAGGTGCTGCGTTTGCTTTCTGTGCCCCCGCCCCGCACCCTGAGGTTACTCCGAGGACCTGCTATCAGTTGGAACTGTTTGTGTTTTGAGCTGAGCAGTCCTGGCAACAGCCCCGCATTGCGCAAGGTCCAGCAGTCCGTTGCCTTTTCCTTTTTCCCTGTAAGGACAGGTGTTTGGCTCTTCCCGGCATCACCTCTCCACCTGGACATCTGCAGCCCCCCCCCCCCCCCCCCCCCCTCGAGCCAGGAGCCGCCTCCGGCCTCGGGCACCAGGTGCAGCCTCCTTCGGGCTCAGCATTCCGCTCAGTCGTGTCCCGAGGTCCCGGCATGTGAGGCTGAGTCAGCGAGACCCAGAAACGGAAAGGAGCTGCGACCCAGAGAGGCACGCGGCGGGCCCGGCCCGAAACCTTGCCCGCCCTCGTCACAGTGTGCCTGGCACAGGCTGGCGGCCCCTGGGCAGCGCAGGGACGGCAGTGTCGCCTGGCCCCTGCCCTCCCCCGGGTCTGTGGAGTCTGTCCTCCTGGCCCTGTCTCTCGGAGGGCACGTGGATTCCCGTCAACACCTCACCCTCTAGGGCCGCTGACAACTTTGAACGGGCTGCTGACCTTTAGAGATGGGGGTAGCACACGGGTTCAGGTTCCTAGCCTCCTCGGGAACCGGGCAGGTCTGGCAGGGCGCCGCCCCCTGCCTGCAGGAGGTGCCCGCTGGGCGGGAGGCTGAGCCCTTCAGGGGCGGGGGGGGGGGGGGGCACTCCCGCCACAGGCTCGGGCCCGGGCGCCTGCCTCGCCCTGTAGGTGCGGGAGATCTGGTGGAGGTGAGCTGCGGGGCAGGCAGGCAAACAGAGAGGAAAAGGCCCTGCCGGTGTGGTGCAAGGCCACGGTTCGATTCCCCGTCAGGGCACATGCTCAGGTTTGGGGCTCCATCCCCATGTGGGGTGTGCAGGAGGCAGCTGATCCGTGATTCTCTTCTTATCGACGTTCCTCTCTCTCCCCCGTCCCTTCCTCTCTGAGATCAATGAAAACACATTTTTAAAAAGGGAAAGAGACAGAAGAAAGCTTTTCCCTCCTGGGATCCTGTCGCGGGATCAGTGACGTTTTTCCGGCTGCCAGGAGGGAACGCCGCTTGGGGCTCGCCTTCTTTGCTTTTCGGCCTCGTTCCAGTGGGACCTCCTCTGAGTTGGGGTGTCGTCCCCCAAAGAGATGTCATCTCGATGTGTCTATCCCCCCTTCCCCACCAGGCTTCTCCCTCTCCCGGCCATGCGGCCCCGCGTGGCCCCGCAGCCTCCTCCCAGCACAAGCAGCCCCTTCAGGGCCCGGGGGCTCCTTCGTGCTGTCCACACCAGGTCCTTGTGAGCAGTTTTGCCTTTTAAAACCAAACTGAGTTCCAGAATTGCAACAGTTTCGATGTTTTAAGGCCAAGTCCGGCGCAGAGGAAACCTTTGTTCACAGCCTCTGCCCCCTTTTCCTCCTCCCGCTCTGGGTCTGGTGCGGTGCTGGCAGGACGTGCGGTCTGTTCATCAGAGCGAGGAAGGAGTGAGGCCGGGAAAGTGGGAGAAGCCCGGCTCTTGTCCCCTTGTCCCTTGTCTCAGTGAGTCCCCTCCCTCCCCGCCTGTCCGGCTCCTGCGGACGCTGTGAGGGGCCCGCAGGGCGCCACCAGGAATAGCGGGGTGAACAGGCCGGTGAACAGGCCGCCTTCCTGCCTGTGGTGTCTTCTCGCCTCCCTCTCCCTTCCCGTCCCCTCCCTCCAGGCAGCAGACTCAGACACTGCACCCCCTGACCCAGCATCTGCCTGGGCACCTTGGTAGCTAGAGGGGGGTGATGCCAAGGGGCCTGGGTGCCAAGGGGCGAGGTCATTGGGCTTGTCGGGCCCTCCAGACACGAAAGTCCTCCTCCCCGCCCTCTGCATCGGGACGTCCCTGTGGCTGCGGCCGCTGAGCTCGCTGGTTGGGATTCTGCTGCCAGCTGGGTGCCCGGGAGGCAGAGCCCTGCCCGCAGCAGGTGCCAGGGCTCAGGGCCCCTGCTGTATAGGCCTCGGGGCAGAGTAGTGCCCTGCCCCTCGCTCCTTTTCCCCGGTAAGGCCCAGAGAAACGCTCGCTGCCCCGGGCTCTGGCGGCCCTGACTCGGGAAGGAGGCCCGCAGCTTCCAGGGGCCGCTGTTGCTCACAGACAGGCATTTGCCTGCCGGGGTGCGGGGCGTCAGAGGCAGGGCGGGTGGGCTTTCAGACCTGCCGCTCAGCATGTTGGGAACAGGCAGCCAGGGGTGTTGTCCGCCCTTTGGCGGTACTTTCCCTTGTTCTTCCTGGTCTCGCTTTCATCCCCGGATCAGGGGGTCATTAAGCCTCGTTTCCCCTTGCTCACAGCTGATTATGTGGGTCAGGGACTTAGCTGGGGTGCCACAAGGATTTCTGAAGCAGGCACCACCTGACTCTTGCGCCAGGGCCTGACTTCTCCCTGCGGTTGTGCAACAGAGACAGCAGCCGGCGCAGCAGCTGGCGGGGGAGGAATCAGGATTACACCTGTTTTCGTCCGATCCGCAGACTGGGGGGGTTGCCGGGGTTGCCACAGAGGCCAGAGGTCAGTGTGCGCTGAGCGAGAGAAGGGCTGACGTGGCCGATTTAAGTCCATGGGCTTTGACCTCAGGAAAGTGACTGAGGGGCTGCTTACCCATTTTACAGGTGAGGAAATCCAGCCCCTAGGAAAGGGAGTGTGGGCGTCTGGGTGCGGGGTCCTGAGCACCCCCACGCCAGGAGGGCCTTGTGAGGCAGTGAGAGGAGGCGGAGGGGTGGCGCCTGGCGGCAGGAGCAGCGGGCCACAGGCAGGGTGCCAGGCCGGTGTCCCCTCCCTGGTCACACAGGCAGGGGACATGGCACTCCGCCTACTGTCACATTAGAGGAAGTGTTACATCCAGTCCCACTGTGGCCAGTGACATCGCAACTGAGAACACGCTCCTCATGTGGTGGAGACCCCAACCATGAAATTATTCTCGTTGCTATTTCGTAACTGTAATTTTGTTACTGTTATGAATTGTGCCGTAAATATCTGTTTTCCGATGTTCTTGGGCAACCCTGCTGGCGGTTCTCAGCCTGTGGGTTGCGACAGAACCGCTGCTATAGAGCCTACAACCATTGGAAAACAGATATTTACATTAGGGTTCATTAATAGTAGCAAAATGACAGTTATGAAGTAGCAACGAAAATAATGTTACGGTTGGGGTCACCACCACATGAGGAGCTGTGTTAAAAGGTCGAGGCGTTAGGAAGGTGAGAACCATTGGATTAGAGGAAGTGCTACGTCCAGTCCCACTGTGGCTAGTGACGTCGCAACTGAGCACGTGCTGTCCGGACAGAGGCGCACTGACAGCTAAAATCCAGATCATGGCACCTCGGGGTGGGGAGGTGCCCTAGGGAATTGCAGCTCGGCCCAGGGCTCTCCGGGTGGGTGCATGGAGACCTCCCCAATGTGAGGGTGCGCCTGGGCCTGCCGGGCCTGTGCCGGTAACGCCGCCCCCCGGGATGCCGTCCCGTGCTGAGCTTGACTGCGGAGCGAGCCGCCACCTGTCCTGGCAGGTGTGTCCGTCCCCACCCCCGGGTGGAGCGGGGCCGGGCAAGTGCGGAGTCCCAGGGCAGGCCTCACCCTAAGCCAGCGCGCTGCCACCTCATCTCCTTGAACCCGCTCCAGCCCATCTCACAGGTGGAGAACCCGCAGCTCAGGGCGCCCGCACTTGGGCGAGGCCCTGCAGCTGCGGAGGGCCAGGGCCCGGTGTAGGAACCCCTTTCACGTCTCGCGTGGTTCGTGTCCCCGGTTCAGGGTTCAGGTTCTGGAGAAGGCCGCACACAAATGGAGAGATCAGAAAAGTATGAATTTGGGAAATGGGGGCCAGGCGGTAGCCCATCTCTGGTGGAAGGACTGCCCTGTGCTCTGGCCTGGCTCTCCCTTTTATTAAGGCTATAGGATCCGTCCGTGGCCTTTAGGCAGGCAATTCCAATAACAGAAATACACAAAAAACACACACAGGTGTTTCAGTTCGTTTTTTAGCTCTGACTTTTCAGAGCAATGAAGGTTGTTTACCGCCTTCAGGATTGGTTTCCAGCAGCCGGGACTCGGCCTGCGTCTGTCTCCCCAACCCTTCCCCAACCTGTTTCGGGTCTTGGGAGCGTTGCCTGCTTGTCCCCCTCCTGGGGGGTCACTCTGCAGCGTCGGCTCACTCGCCCTCCGGAGCTCAGCTCCTTCGGGGCCTGGCAGCCCGCTGCGCCCTGCCAGCTGTTGGGCCAGGGGTCGGGGAGCAGCTGGGGGAGTGTGGGCAGGGTGCGGGTTTGATTCACTCTGCCACCTGGGATGGGATGGTGGCCGCTGGCAGGGTGGGGAGGGGCAGCGCATGTCAAACAGCAACACCTCCCGGAGAGACCCGGCGCACTGACAGGCACCTGCGTGTTTGGTGGTGTCTTGAGGCGCAGGGCACACGGAAGACGCATGTCCTTCCCACAGGCTGGGGCTCCGCCGGCCTCCGCAGATAGCGGCCGCCTGGGTCGCTCTAAAAGCGGGGGGCTGTGACAGGCACCCTGTTCCGCAGCATTTCAAAGGTGTATGTTTACAAACGAAGGCGAGGCCCTCCGCCGGTGCGAGGAGGGGTCCCGCTCTTGCGACACTTGCTTTGTGCGGGGACCTGGGACCAGACCGCGGGTCTCCGAGGTCCGCCTGGGACGGGTCGAAACGGGGCCTCGCTCGCGGCTACGCGGGGACACGACGGGGAAACAGGTCTTTCCTGGCCCGGGAGCTCGGTCAGGCCTGACCGCTTCTCTCTCCACCTGTTGTGGCCCTAGGAGATGCCTCTCCCTTTCAGTGACAGATGGGGAAACTGAGGCGGCCCTTGTCCGGGCAGCCGTGCTGTTGCGATGTCATTGGCCACAGTGGGACTGGAGGTAGCACTTCCTCTACTTCCACCTCCTCTCGGTCGGCTTCCCTCTCACGCCTGCCGTGTCCGAGTTGTAGGTGTGACATTAAGGCAGAGAGAGCGGCATGTGACCTGCCTGCATACAGCAGAGGGGACGCCGCTCCTGCCTCCAGGCGCCACCCACAGGAGGCTGCGGTGGCTGTCACCGCGGGCCTGGACTCCAGAGCACCCCTTGGCCGGGTCGGTGCGGACTGCCCGGAGGCCAGCACGGGCGGCGGGTGGGGGGCTGCAGGCTCCCCGCGTGAGAATCTGCAGGACACCAGCAGCCTTGCAGTGAGCACGCCAGCACGGAGGCGGCTATGAAACGCCTCTCTAGACAGACAGACAGACAGACAGACCGAGGGCCCAGGGGTGTTTCTGTGTGTGCTGGCTCCTCCTGCTCCGGGGTCTGGCTGCTCGCCCTGCCACAGGCTCGCCCTGCCACACGCTCGCCCTGCCACAGGCTCGCCCTGCCACAGGCTCGCCCTGCCACAGGCTCGCCCTGCCACACGCTCGCCCTGCCACACGCTCGCCCTGCCACACGCTCGCCCTGCCACAGGCTCGCCCTGCCACACGCTCGCCCTGCCACACGCTCGCCCTGCCACACGCTCGCCCTGCCACACGCTCGCCCTGCCACACGCTCGCCCTGCCACACGCTCGCCCTGCCACACGCTCGCCCTGCCACACGCTCGCCCTGCCACACGCTCGCCCTGCCGCAGGCTCGCCCTGCCACACGCTCGCCCTGCCACACGCTCGCCCTGCCACAGGCTCGCCCTGCCACACGCTCGCCCTGCCACAGGCACACCCTGTGAGTGTCCCCGGCAGATGACAGCTCTGTGCCAGAGCATCCGTTCTGTGCAGGTCGCTCGGCTCCTCTTCCTCCCCGTTGCCAGGGAAGCCGGGGTGTGGGGGGTGGGGGCAGGTTCCTGTCGAGATGAAGACGAGGCCGTGAACGTGGCAGTCCGTCCGTGGTTGTGGCACGTGGGGAGGACGGCAGTTTCAGATCCCCGAGGGGCCCGAGGCTGCGGTGCCCTAAATATAACCGGCGGCGGCGGCGGCGGTGGAGGCGGTGCTGGTGCAGCCCGCCAGGCCCGGTGAAGGGGGGCGTATTCCTGGGTCCGGTGGAGATAGGCACCTGCCAGAGTGGGTGTGGCATCCCCTGGGACCGGTTTCTCCCATCCCTGGCGGCGGGCACTCTCCGCCCGCCTCTGCCACCTGCTCCTCGGGGAGCGCCATCTGCTGCCCTCTGGCTGCCAGGGCGCTGGCACGGCCTGCTGGCCATGGCTGGGGCGGAGGAAGCGGCTACGTGCGGAGAGGGCTGGGCAGGGGGGCAGGAGCGCAGGAAGGGGGACCCCTGCTCCCCCCCACCCCCCGAGCTGCCCTGGCGGGGAGCATCCTCAGTCCGCACGGATAACACGGCTCTTCCCCGCCGGCTTCTCCCCTCACGTCACTCCGCTGTGTCCACAGGCAGCCATGGAGACGCTGAAGGACAAGAGCCTGCAGGAGCTGGAGGAGATGCAGAGCGACCCGGAGGCCATCGCCCGGCTGGCCCAGGAGGCCCCCGAGGTAGAGGCAGGCTGGCGCGGGCCCGGGCACTCGAGAGCCTCGCTGGCTGACTGGGAGTTGGGGTCAAGTTCATCTCCCTTTCTGTGGACCCAACCAGAGACTCTCCTGAAATGTCAGCCCAGTTCCCGGGGCTCCTGGGAGTGCGGCATCCAGGGCCCCACGTGAACCCACACAGCCCGGAGTGCCGCACCGTGGGGCAGCCTGACCGGGAGGCGGTTTCTGGAAGCTGCTCCTCACCCATCGCAGCTGCCTGTCCCCAGGGGCCCCTGGCCTGCGTCTCCAGGAGGAGCCCTTCCCGGGCTGGATGTGACTCAGCTGACACCCATTTCCTGTCATAACTGGCACCCAATCCAGCCCCTAATCTGTCCTGGGATAAAGAGCGCCCTCTGTGCCCAGCGGGGACATCACCCGTTATAAAGGGCTGCTTCCCATGTCATGGGGGGCCTGCCTGCCCCCCACCCTCCCGGCTCTGACCCTGGGGCTCCCCTGCCAGGTAGGAGAGGGCCGCCGGACGTGGCCAAGGAGCTCACAGGTGCGGTTGCCCTGGGTGTTGGTGCCACCGGGTGCTGGAGGGGTGTTGTCCCCCGTCTCAGGGTGGGGGTCTGACTCCTCGCCCTCTTGGTGAAGACGGTTCCACAGCAAACAGGCAGGGCTCCTGTGGCTGCCGCTCGGGCCGGTGGCAAGGACTGGGCGGAGCGCGGAGGGCGGAGGGCGGAGCGCTGCGCGGCTTGGGCAGTGCCTTCCGGGACACGTCCAGGGGCAGTGGTTGGCATTAGGTCGCCTGTTGGGGGGGGTCCTCTGGCTGTGGGGACTCCCCTATAGTTCTCGGGGGCCCCTCTGTCCGCTCATGTGCACAGATCTCTGCAGGACACACGGGCCCAGGAGGCAGGGGCGTCTCCGGAGTCAGTGCCGTGCTCTGTCCCTGACTCGTTCACCCTTTGGGGCCTGTGGCCTGGCCTGGGCCACCTTAGTCCCCCTCAGGAGGGCTCTTGACTCTGAGTCCCTGGAAAAGTGGTCGGGGCTCTTGGTCCCTTCCCTCCTGCAAAGCCTGTGGCTTTTCCTGTAAGTGGTCCTCTCCTCGCCCCCCCACCCCTGCTCTGCTCAGTCCACGGTGCGCCATCCAGGCCTCGGGACAGTTGTGGCCTGCGCCAGCGTCCCCTGTCTCCACCACCGGCCGATGGACTAGGATTCGGCGGTGCTGGTCGGAGGCTGGCTCAGTGTGAGCCCAGGTCCCGCGGGGCTCCGGCCTGCCACCTGCCCAGTGGGGGGCTCTCAGCCAGCGGTCCCTCCCTCAGGTGCAGGACCTGCAGCTGGAGCGGGAGATGGCGCTGGCCACCAACCGCAGCCTGGCCGAGCGGAACCTGGAGTTCCAGGGGCCCCTGGAGATCAGCCGCTCGAACCTGTCGGACAAGTACCAGGAGCTGCGGAAGCTGGTGGAGCGGTGTCAGGAGCAGAAGGCCAAGCTGGGTAGGCCGGCTGACGGCGGCCCGGGCAGGGTGGGCCTGGCGAGCTGCGGGGGAGCCTGGGGGAGAGGAGCCCGGTGACTGCCGGCCCGGTCCGGCGTGCGCTCCTCACTGTCGCCCTGGAGGGCGGCTCCCCTGTGCCTCGTTTCACAGGTGGGACCAGGGTGCGGGCGCTGTCAGCTGGGCCAGCTCCGCTTCTGCCTCCCCAGAACCCGGGCGGCTTTCTTGTCTGGGGACCCCCGTCCTGGAGGGTGGGGGGCGCATCCTGGCCCTGGCAGTCAGGCTCGGTGCTCAGCCGGTGCAGTGACTCCCCCGAGAGGCAGGGCGGGCTGGGGCTGTGCCCGCCGCGCTCCTCAGCAGCCCAGGGGTGGCCATACGGCGCACGGCCAAACCCGCCTCCAGGCCTGAAGCAGAGGCGCTGTTGAGGTGCCGACCCTTGCGCCCTCTGTTGCAGAGAAATTCTCGGGGGCGCTGCAGCCGGGGGCCTTGTTAGACCTGCTGCAGATCGAAGGCATGAAGATAGAAGAGGAGTCTGAGGTGAGGTGGCCTGACACCCCCCTTCCCCCCCCCCCCCCCAGCCCTTGTCATGAGCGCCGGTGTCTGCAGGGGGCGAGGGCGCATGAGTAGGTGGCAGAGATGAGTCACACCCTTTGCCCAGCGGAGGCCCTTTGGGACCCAGAGAGCAGGAACCCAGGCTCCCTGGCTGAAGCCGAAATGGGTGAGCGACGGCAAGGTCACGGGCAGCTGGCTGACCAGGACAGATGGAGGACAGAGCAGCAGGAGCCCCTGAGGATTGGGGCGTCCCTTCTACCCGCATCTGGGCCTGGCCAGCCTCTCTCCTGCTCCCCTCTGAGCATTCTCAGTCTCCGTGCGCTGGGAGGAAGCTGCCGGGTCCTCCAGCCCCCGGCCGGCTGCACTAGACCCGGTAGCCAGTGTCCACCCCTCACTCAGCACATCCGTGCAGCAGCCCCTGGGGCCCCGCACGGGGCCAGGGCCGGGCGGCAGGGCCTTGACCGGCTGCCCCTGCCCCGGAGCTGACATTCAGTGGGAGACAGAAGGAGCACTTGAGGGGGTGGGGTGGCAGCAGGGATGTGCTGGCGAGGTGGGCACAAGATGGGAGGGCCGCAGCTCATCTTTGCGGGGGGTTGGGGGGCGCGGGCAGCTCTGGTCCCGGCAGCCCCAGTCGTCACCGCCCTTGTCTCCAGGCCATGGCGGAGCGGTTCCTGGAGGGCGCGGTGCCCCTGGAGACCTTCCTGGAGGACTTTGCGGCCATGCGGCGGCTGTCGCACCTGCGCCGGGTCCGCGTGGAGAAGCTGCAGGACGTGATTCGGAAGCCCAGAGCCGCCCAGGAGCCCGCGGGTGCCGGCACCCCTCCTCTCCGTCCGCCTCCCCCATCGCACCCGGCCCCCCAGGCGACCCCCCCTGCGGCCGAGGAGCAGCCACCCCCGGCCCCCCCTGCGGCAGGGGTGCCCCCCTACCCTCTGCCCTACAGCCCGTCTCCCAGCATGCCCATGGGCCCCACTGCCCAGGGCGACCTGCCGCCGGCGCCCTTCCCCGTGATGACCCAGCCCCCCTTCTCCAGCGGGCCTCTGGGCCCCCCTTTCCCGGCAGCCCAGCCGGGGCCCAGGCCTGCTGGGGGCTACTCCTGGTCCCCACAGCGGAGCACAGCGCCCCGGCCTGGCTATCCCGTGCCCAGCCCTGGTGCCTCTGGCCCCGGGTACCCCTTGGCGGGGGGCCGGGCTCGCAGTCCTGGCTATCCCCAACAGCCCTCCTACCCCGTGGCGGCGGGAGGAAGACCTCCTTACCCCACGCAGCCTCAGTTCCCCAGCTTCCCGGGCCAGCCCCAGCCCACAGGCCCCCCTCGGCCTCCCTACCCCCAAGGGCCGGCCCCTCCCTACGGGTTCCCGCCACCTCAGGGTCCGGCCTGGCCTGGGTATTAGAACCCTGGCCTCGGCCCTCCCCTTCTGCCGCCTGAACCACACTTTGGCCCCCCCCTCTGTTGAGACTCGAGGTTAGACTGGAAGTGGGGGTGGCTCTCCCGCTGGACTTGGGGGCCTGGCTGGGGGCCTGCAGAGCCCAGAAGAGCACAGAGCGGTCACAGCGCTGCCTGCCTTTGCCTGTCCAGTGCTGCCAGGCGGGGAGTCCAGCGCCCCCTTGTGGCGTCTGCAGAAGCCGCTGTGCACCCAAGACTGCTGCGTCTGCCTCCGCTCTCTGAACAGTGCGGCGGCTGTGGGGGCGGCCTCTGCTCACCCCACTCCGGGTCTGCATCTTCCATGTGGTGCCCCCCCCCCCGGGTGTATGTGTCGGGGGTAGCTCTTTGTGTCTCTCGTGCATTCGAGGATGGCCTGCCCCACACACCATGGTCAGGGCCGGGTCACGGGAGAACAGCTAGGAAAACCCTTCTGATTTTTAAGTCAAAAAGCCATAACTGATGGGCTGGTGCTGAGTGACAGCCGAGCCAGCGCAGAGGGAAGGCGGACGCGAAGGTGGGCCCAGACCTCGCCTGCGCTGGCGGGAGTCCTGGGGGCGCCTTGGGCCCTCTGGCTGGACGGGAGGGAGCGCTCTGGCCCAGGCGCTCGTGGCCGGCCCCATGGGGCTCATGTAAGAGCCGGCCAGGTCGCCTCCCCAGCCACCCTCTTCCCAAGGCCCACCCAGCTGTCCACCCGTCAGTGCCTTGAGTCTTGGTCTAAGCAGCCCCGCCCTCACCCCCCTTCCTGGATGGAATGCCCCCCACCCCCTCCCGAGACCGATGCCCTGACAGTGCCTCCCAGGGGTGCGAGGGCCCCGGTGCCAATTCGGACTCGGGTCTGCATGTCTCGCCCTCAGAATGTAGAGCCACACGCAGCCCCCAGCGCAGCACGTGGGGCAGCACCTCAGCCACGAAACGGCCACAGCCCGCGGGTGAGGGCGGGGCGGGCGGGGCGGGCGGCCGGGTCTGAGGCAGAGCCTGGAGCTGCTGTGGGGGGAGGGGGTCTTATGTGCCTTGAAACGTCCACTGCCCGCACCCGGCGGCGGGCCTCGAGGAGACAACCCGCTGCCTGCGCTCCCGGCCGAGGGCCGCCCGCATCTTAAGTTATTTGTGAAGAGCCACAGCGGACTCTGTCCCGGTGCGTGGGCCGGACAACGGCCGCGCGTGTTGTCTGAATGATTGCCAATAAACGGAGGAGCTCTGCGGCCTGGTGGCTCTGGGGGTGCAGTACGGAGGGCTGGGGGGGGGCGGGGGCACGATTTCCCCCACCTGAGGGCCTCCCTCCTGTGCTTAGAGCCCCCCTGTCCTGGCTCATCTCCTGCGCTGCCTTCCCCTCCCCCTCTGAGGGGCCTGGCTCAGCATTGCTCTCCCTCCTGAGATTTCCCTCGGGGCAAGGCCACGCCTGAGCCTGCGGCTCCCCCCTCCCCCTCCCCCCGGGAACACAGCTGGGATGTGCGGGGCTGCGGCACCTGCTGTTGGCCTGTCCAGGACCCGCCTGGGGGCTGTCTTCCCACCAGGTCCTCCCGGGCCGGAGGGGCAGCGGCTGCTGAGCTGGCTGAGGAGGCGGGTGGTCCCTGCCATGGCCCGTCCCCTCCCGCCCAGCACCCCTGCGCTCGGCGGGTTACGGTGAGGCCTTCCGGGGGAGGTGGCTTCCGGGAGCCGGGGACCAGGTTTCTGCCGGGCCTTCCGCTCTGCCCTGCGGGGTGACGGGCGAGGCCGGATGTGCGGTCACCTCTGCTGACAGCCGGGCGTGTGGGGGTGGGAAGTGTCACTGCCTGTCTGGCTGTCTGGTGGGGTTCTCTCAGCAGCCCTGTGCCCGCCCCCCCCCCCCCCCCCCGTTTTTCACAATGGCGGAGGTTAAGTGATGACGCACAGCCTAGGGGTGCGGGCGGGACTGGCACCCACTCTGGCCTTGGGGCCCCTTCCGTGCCTTGTCCCACAGCCCTGGGCGTCAGAGCCCACGGCGGAGCCGCCCTGGGCCCCACAGATGTCCGCCTTTGCCTCCTGGACCCCGGCCTGGCCTTGCAAATGCCCGGGGCTGGGCACCAGGACCCCAGGGGAGCCGGGACAGCCCGCCTAGTGGGGGAGTGGACACCGCATCGCGGGGCACCCTCAGGACACTTGTTCTGGGGGGGTAGGGAGGTGCAGAGGGGAAGTGCCACTTTCTGAAAAAGGACTTGGATCGGAGCTGCTTCCCTGGGTCACTCAGCACCTGGCACGCCTCTGGCCCTCGCTCTCCCTCTCCAGGCTGGCTGCAGCCCCTCCCCACCCGGCACGCACCACGGAGTTCTCCGCCAGACCACCGTGGGCCCCGTGCCGCAGAGCGGGCTGCGGGAGGGACCCTCAGGTCAAGGTCAGGGCCTCGGAGGGGCTCCCAGCTGGGCGAGCAAGGATGCGGCTGAGCAAGCCGGCGCCCGGCCATCCGGTGCCCTTGCCGTGGGGTCCCTCCCAGCTGCAGGCCAGGCCCCAGGCCTGACCGCGTGAAGCCAGGCGTGCTGGGGAGTTCTTCCGGGGCTCAGTGTCCCTGACGTCACAGGAGAATGTGCTGGGCTCAGGTGGAAGTAAGTTTAGGGGAGGGACGGGGAGCGCTGGCCTCTGGCTGAGGGGCGCCCTGCTCTGCTCGGGCAGTGGCTGTGAGGCAGGAGTGGACCCTGAGGTGGCCGGTCACCCATGGAGGCCGCCGGCGGCATCCTTTAGGGCCGAGGAGCCCCCCGGGAGCGCTCGCTGGCGATGGCATTGCCTGCCCGGGGCTGGGCCCGCCCACTGGGGCTGGAACCCAGGGGGCTCCCGGCCGGGCCTCAGGCAGACCCTTTGGGGACACGCCACCTGCCGCCCTTGGAATATGGCCTCTGAAGAGGCGTCCACCCTGGGCAGCTCCGGGGCAGGGGTTCAGGCCAGGCTGCGGGGCTGCAGACGCCAAGCAGATGAGCTTCCGGCGAAGAGGCTGTGGTGGGGCACCTGCCTCACACCCTCAACCGCCGAGCACCCCCCTCCCTTTGGAGGACCCTCCCCCGCCCAGCACTGGACGGACCGGGCTGCCCTCGGCTGGGCCTGAGCCCTGAGCGGGGCGGGCGGAGGCCTGGGGGAGGGTGTCATGGGGCAGAGCGCTCCCCAGGCCCCCTGTCCCCAGCATCCGAACAGTCCCCCTGTCCCTGTGCCCCCAGAGTGGCTGCACGGCTGGGCGCGAGGTCTTGGCCCAGACCACGGCGTCCTCGGGCTGCTGCCCGGGCCCAGGGGCTCTGAGCCGGGGGCCAGCGAGGCCCACCCTCCTCTCGTCCTTGAGGGAGCCCGGCCTGCAGAGTCGCTGGGAGCACCCAGTTGAGACTTTCTGGGGGGGGGGGGGGAGGTCTCTGACCCCAGGAAAGCGCAGCCCCACTCGCTGCAGCGGGCGGTGACTGGCCCTGTGGCCTGGGACTCCCACCGGTGCAAAGCCCACCCAGGTCGGCTCGGTTTACTGGCAGCAGGGGCTGCCGGGGAGAGCCGCAGATGGGGGTGCTGGGGCGCTGGGTGAGGTGCCACGTGGAGGCCGGGCGCCCACACCACGCCCTGCTGCCTGCCGCCTCAGCCTGCTAGGCTGTACGGGTCGGGGGGCTGCTCGCCCCGGCAGGGACGGGGGTGACGGGACCGAGGAGCCGGGCATTCAGGAAGCGGGAAAGCCGTTATTTACAAAGAACGTGTTAAATACACGAGAGACCTCGGCTCCCGCGCCGGCCCGTGTGGCTTCCGTCAGTCCTCGCTGGGCCCGTGGCAGGAGAGCTTCCCACAGACCAGGTGGGGTTCCCAGGGCCCGTGCCCCCCGCCCCGTCTCTACTTCGGGGGGCTGCTTGTTTGCGGGCTCTGCACTCAGCTGCCACGCGCCAGCCAGCGGCTCTGCGGGCCCGGGCGGCTCCTGCGGGGGACGGGCCGGGTGTGGGGCCCTCTGTGGCCTGCGGGCAGGAGTCGGACGCTTCCAAGCGGCAGACACGGGGCAGGTTCTCGGACCCGGCTGGTCCGGTGTTCGCTCGTTCCTGGGGCTGTGGGTGAGGGACGCGGGTCAGAGGTCAGAGGCGGGCCCTCTGGCAGGCAGACCTGCCCCCAGGGCTCTTCTGGGGGAGGGTCTCCCGGACAGAGGGAGGGAGGTGGTGTTGAGGTCGGCGGGTTCCCCCTCTGCCTGCCAGGTGAGCTCCCCCACCCGCACCCTGATGCTCGTTCTCCCCGACGTGAGCCAGGGCCGTGGAGCCGTCGCGGGCGGGCGGGCGGGCGGGCGGCAGGAGCCCAGCGCTGCTGCCGAGCCCAGGGCGGGCCGGTGCGGCCTGCTCACCTCACAGCCGCTGAGCCCCGTGCAGGTCGTAGTCGCTGTCGGAGGAGTTGTCGGGCTGGGCGGACACGCGATGCAGGGCGCCCTCCAGGGCTGCGGGCAGAAAGGCCACCGCGGGGCTGACCCACCAGCTACACCCTAACCCAGAGCGGCCCCCCAGCCCAGAGGCCCTCCCCACCGGCGAGCCCAGAGCCCCCCTAAGCTCAGATCCCAGAGTCCCCCGAGCCCAGGAGATCAGAGGCCTGGGTCTGCTTTGATCAGATCAGCCGGACGTTGACTAATGACCCTGAACTTGGGGCTCCCTGGATTTGGGGTCAGGGAGGTCAGGGGCTTGCAGTGCGGGGCTCTCTGGATTTGGGGTCGGGGGGGTCAGGGAGGTCAGGGGCTTACAGCATGAGGCTCTACGCCGCGTGGCTCAGTTCTGCCTGGGGACCACCCGGCTGTGAGGCCCGTAGAGGACGAGCTGCGGGCACAGCCTCCACCACTTAGTGAGCCTGGGCAGGCCGGCTCCCCTCTTCCCCAGGCGCCTTCCCTCTGGGCGACCGCGCCCCTGCCCGCAGGCGGGACCCCTGTGCTCACCTGGGTACGCGGAGAGCTGGGAGGCCCGGGGGGGCTGGCTGTACTCGTTCTCCAGGTGCGAGGCGGCCGGGTTCTCAGCCTGCGACCGGCGGACGGTCGTCCCGGGGTCGCGATGGAAAGACACTGAGCGGACGATCAGGGACAGCGCCGTCACACCTGTTCCTCCCCCCCAACCCCCACCCCCCACCCCCGTCACACCTGCTCCTCCCCCCACTCCTCCCCCCAGCGGGCCCAGAGCTAGAATTTCCTGCTCCCATGATGAACAGGGGGAGGAGGGGCGTTTGCAGCCCCCCCCCCCCCCGCAGCCCCCCAGCACACCCCTCTCTCCCTTTCTTCTTGGACCGGCTCATACCAGCCGGGCTCAGGCTCAGAGCCGCTTTGGGCTGGCCGGCAGCTGATGGCGGCTGTCTGTCAGTCATCAGACACGGGGTAACGGGGAACTGGATGTACCGCCCCCCCCCCCCCCACCCCCCGGCCTCCCAGAGCTGAGGGTGAAAAAAGACTTAGAAACACACAGCCTTCTCGAAGCATCTGGCTCTTGACAAAGTGGGGAGCCTGTGGCGGGGAGGGGGGCTAGGGTCCCCCCATGGGGGTCTGGCTGCGGCTAAAGGAGAGAGGACGAAGCCGGTGGGAGTTGGGCTGCCTCATCGGTTTCACCGCTGGTGACACGGTGCCTGGTGACACGGGCTTGAACACCCCCGTCATGTGCCCCCGCTTTGGAGGTGAGCAAAGCAACGTGCCTGAGGGTTCTGATAAGTCCTGAGGTAACGGGCTGCCTGGCCCGGGCGGCCCGGCTCAGGGGCTGAGCGTCCACCTCCGAACCTGGAGGTCGGTTCGATTCCCGGTCAGGGCGCGGGTGCGGGCTCCATCCCCAGAGCGGGGCGTGCCGGAGACAGCCAGCCGGTCAGTGATTCTCGTCACTGACTTTTCTCTCTCCCTTCCTCTCGGGAATCAGTAAAAACACATATTAATAATAAATAACCGGTGTCACACAAACACAAACTGCCTGGGTTTGCTCAGCTCCCGGCTCCCACATCGACGTGGTCATGGAGCCTCCTGAGTGCCCTGCCAACCCCTGTGGGCACAGTCCCTCCCTAACCAGGGCGTGGGATGGGGATCGGCCACCCACCGGCTGCACCTGAGCCCCGTCCCTGCGGACCCGGGGGACCCCCCCGCCCCCCGCCTCCGGGACACTTACTGCTCTGGTTCATCCCCGTCGGGCCGATCCACTGGCGCTGCTTCTTCTGTCGGACTGGGGGCGGGCGGGAACGGCCGTCAGGGGGGGGCAGGGGTGCAGGGGGAGAGGGGAGGGGGACACGGCAGCGGGGCACTGCTGGACTCCACCCCCTGGGATCTTTGGGGGCCTCTGATTTCTGACTCGTGGGGCAGGAAACCACTCATCTTATGCCAGAGGCACTGATTGTCCTGCTCAGCACCAGAAAGAGGCCTGGATGGGGACAAGGTGGGTAGGGGGGACCCACCAGCCTGCGCCCGGCCTGCCCTCCCAGCCCCTCAAACCTCATCCCCTCTGAGTGTCTCCCACGCTCGGCAAGAAGAGACAACAGCCCGCTGTATGCATTGCTCACGGGAGCAGCCCCCCGTTTGGTAGCTGAGGAAGCTGAGGCTCAGAGAGGAGGTGGCTGTGTCACCATCGTGCACACGGGTGGGCGGCCCGGCTTAGAGGTCAGCGATGACTCTCAGGGCCTGTCACCGGCTAAGGAATGCGCCCCCCTCCCCTCGGGCCGGGAGTGGGTCTCAGCTGGGCCCCCACGTGGGTGAATCGGCAGCCACAACCTCCCTGCCTTCCTGTTGGTCACTTCGGGCAGAAAAAGGCCAGTGGGGAAGGGGGGAGGAGTGGGGGGAGCGGCGGGGGGAAGCAGAGGTGGGACCCTCCTCATCCGCCCACACAGGGCCTTGAGAGGGGCTCACAGCTGGGGGGCACCTGCACCTACATTTCTTCACCAGCTTCTTGTAGGCGAGCGGCCCGCACGTGACCAGCAGCACAGCCAGCAGCACCAGGGCCAGGACGATGCTCATCACCGTGCCGGTGCCCAGGCCCGCCGGGTTGGGGTCCTGGCCTGGGGGACAGGGCGGGCAGAGGAGTCAGGGCGGCTGCCAGCTGCCTTCTCCCGGGAGGGGCCGGCTGGTGCGGACTCGGGGGGCTGTCTGGCCGCCTCTCCACAGTCTCGGGGATTCTCGCCGCCCATTCCCCTGCCAGCTGTCACTGCCACTTCTGTAACCAACCACTGGGCTTCCTGCCACTCGCCATCCTGTGTGGCCCCGTACGTGGTCAGACACCAATAGTCGCTTCTCTCTGTTACCCAGTTATGTTCACGCAGCAAACGTGTTCCCTGTGGCCCTGCTTGACGGCCTGTCCTCGGGGGGAGGAGAAGGTAGGATGGAGCCGTCATCCATCGGCTGCCTAACCGTGAAAGCTGATCCCTCGTCACAGCTCACTGCGTCTGAGCACTCCTGCCCCCTCCGCCCCATCTGCCATCGCCTTTCTGGGGGGCCCTGGGAGTCCCTGCCCAGCTCCGGGGCCTGTCCTTCGGAAACATGCTCCTGACGGGGCCTAGAGGGGAACCCAGGACCGCCCCCCCCCCGCCCCCGCCGCCCGCCGGGGCTGTGCCAACTCACACGTGAGGAACACGCGCTTGCAGTGGGCTCTCCGCTCCAGGAGCTGGTGGCACTGGGACAGCTTCTCCCCGAGGCAGACGAGCCCCCGCGCGGCCTTCTCGCCGGCCTCCAGCGCCCGGTGGGAGCGGACGGGCCCGCACTGCTGCTCCCGGCACACCTCCGCCCAGCGCGCCGCGCCCCTGGCCCCGGGGCTGTGGCACAGGGCTTCCCACGGCCGGCCCTGGCCCTGGCGCACCTCCACGGCGCCCTCGCACACGCCGCTGCCCCCCACCAGGCGGCTCTGCACCCGGGGCTGGAACTCTGGGGGAGGAAGCAACGGAGGAGAGGTGGCAGCTTTGCAGGGAAGCCCCTGGGCCGAGCCTGCGGGCCGGCCGCGGGGACCGCTTCGCAGGGGGTTGGGCATGCTGTGGGATGACCGTCTGTCCTTCCCTGCGCCGGGCATCCTCTCTGGCAGCTGCCAGCAGCCGGCCCTGACCACATGGCGCTGAGAGGAGATCAGGGGAGGTGGACAGGTCCTCTCGCTCTTCTCTGCTCCTTGGGAGGCGGCAGGGCTTTTCAGAAAGGGAAACTGAGGCCGGAGGCCTGGCCAATGGCAGGTGGGACAGCAGCCAAGAATGCGACCGCCCGGCCCTGCGCAGAGGAGGGGCAAGCAGACCTCCCTGCTCCCTTCGGAGGAGCTGTGATCACACCAGCTTTGGCCAGTTTCCATGGCAACATCTGCCTTCAAAGCCCTTGTGCATCTCCTGCTTAAAACAACTGTCAAAGGCCAGGCCCCTGGTGTGTTTGGCAGGTTGCCGCCAGTTAGGAGACTGGCGGGGGGGGGGGGGGGGCCACACTGAGACCCCCTGGGGCAGCGTCGGCTCATTCGCACCAGCGCCCAGTGGGCGGGGGCGCCGTGTGTGCAAGGGAGCTCCAGTTCAGGGCCATGCTTTCCAGCTCTGTGCCCTCGAACCCCGGACCCTGCCGAGATGCGGACCCTGAGGCAGCAGGTGGGGCGGGCCTGGGAATCTGCCTTTCTGCCACGCCCCCCCCCCCCATGATGTCCACACGTGGAGCAGCCGAGGCTTAGACCGCAGGCTCTGGAGCGACCCTGCTTGAGTGGCGATCGCAGCCAGGGTGACATTGGGCCAGAACTGGAACCTCTCTGAGCCCCAGCCTCCTCAGTGGTAAAGTGGGGAGCACAGTACCACCTCCCAAGGATGTGGTGAGAAGAAATGCCTGGCCCCACCCCCGCCGCTGCCCATCCCTGGCTCCGCCCTTGGGCTCTGGCCTGGCTACACCCATCCTTGGCCCTGGCCTTGGGACCTGGTCCTGCCCTATCCCTGGCCCCGCCCTTGACCCTGGCCCCCATCCATAGCCCCACCCATCAATAGCCCTGCCCACTGATAGCCCAGCCCCAGCCATCCCTGGACCCGCCCCTTCCCACCACGCCCATTCATAGCCCCACCCATTCCTGGCCCCGCCCTTGGGCCGTGGCCTCACCCCATCCATGGCCCCACCCCACCCATCTCTGGCTCCGCCCTTGAGCCCTGGCCCCCCACATTCATAGCCCTGCTCATCCATAGCCTCGCCCCACCCATCCCTGACCCTGCCCTTGGGCCCTGGCCCCACCCACCCATGGCCCCACACATCCCTGGCCCCGCCCTTGGGGCCTGGCCCCGCCCCTCCCTGCCAAGCCCATCCATGGCCCCGCCCTGCCAGGACCAGCCCTCCCTGTTTGGAGCTGCATCTCCTTCCCCTCGGTTTCCCACGGACCCTGGTGGGGAGGGGGGAGCCCACAGACCAGCCCCATCGGCCACCGTCCCTCGACCACACCAGCTCCCTGTCTCCGCGGGAGCCCCTCTGGGGACGGCTGGGCACTCTGCCTGCGGTTCCCGGGCCTCCCACCCCCAGCCGCCTCCTGGGGGGGGGGGGGGGTCCACGGCCGCCTGCCCGGGTGCCATGGGGTCCGGCCGTTTGCTCTGCAGATTCCCAGGGTCTGGCACCGCGGCCCCCGCCCCACTCAGGCCGACGGCGCCCTCTGCCGCCTCCCGTTCACACTGCGCCTCGCCGGCCTGTGCTGCCCGCAGGGGGTTGGGATCGAGGGGTGCCCGGCCGTCTGGGGGCCCCGTGGGTCCCGCCGGGCTCACTCACCGGAGCAGACGAGGGCGAGGGCGCGGCCGGCCTCCCCGGGCCGGGCTCTCCGGAAGCACTGCTCCAGGGGGGCGCAGCTGGCGTTGCGGGCCTTCCAAAGGACGGGCAGGGGCCCGCGCGCCCCCGGGGCCGGGGTGCCGGTGGCCTCGGCCTCGGCCTCGGGCAGGAGCCTCAGGAAGGAGCCGCACTGCAGGGCCTCGCAGATGCGGTCGCCCGGGGCCTCGGCGCAGTCCGGGTCCTCGCAGCCCACGGCGCCGCCCCGGCCCCCGCTGTAGAGCTCCACCACGCCGGCGCAGTGCAGGCCCGCGGGCCCGGGCACCAGCCGCAGCCGGGGCGGGGCTGCAGGGGAGAGAGGGGGTCTGAGCGCCGGCTCCAGCAGCGGCCCCTTGGCTCCAGCGCAGGGACACATGAATGGCCGATGGCCCGGGAGGTGTGAGGGCCCCAACAGTCCGCTAGCACAGTGGTCGGCAAACCCCTTCATCCACAGAGCCACATACCAACAGCACAACGACTGACATTTCTTCTGAGAGCCAAACTTTCAAACTTAAACGTCTTCTAGCGCCGCTTCTCCAAAATAGACTCGCCCGGGCCGCGGTATGTTGTGGAAGAGCCACACTCAAGGGGCCCCAGAGCCGCATGTGGCTCGCGAGCCTCGGTTTGCCGACCACCGCGCAGGAACATTTCACGTCTGCCAGAGATTGGCACCTCCCTGGGCACCCCCTGTGTTTATTGCTAAATCCGACACCCTCCTCCCCTTCCCCTTTGGGGCGCTGCAGGGACCCCCACAACTCAGGCCTCAGAACCTCTTACCTGTGGGCTCCGGAGTGGTTGTGGGCGGCGGCCTTGTGGGAGGAGGGGCCGTCTTCGGGGGTTCTGCAATGAGACAGCTGGTGAGGGAGGGGCAGGGGGAGGGAGAGAGGCCTGGGAGGAGAGGGTGTGGGGGGACGGAGGGCAGCAGGCAGTGGGGAGAAGGACCAGGCACTCGAGCTGTAAATGCCGCCTGTGCCACGGCCTCCCCTGAGTGGGGGTGCCAGCCCATTTCACAGCTGGGAAAAGGGAGGTCAGGACGAGACAAGGACGTTAGCAGCTCCCCAACCTTTTCCCTCCTAATGGCCAGGGGCCAGAATCCCTTGCCTTCCCCTTCCACGTCCCCACCGGACTCCCTTCCAGTCCCCACCAGACCCCCTTCCAGTCCCCACCGGACCCCCTTCCACCCGCCTGTGGGGGCCCAGGTCACAGGCCCCTGGACTTACCTAAGCAGACCAGGCTCAGGGGCTCCCCCTGGCGGGCCTCGCTGGCGTTGCAGTGGTCGAAGGAGCCCAGGTCTCCATGGCAGGTGACGGGGTTCCGGGGGCCGCCGAAGGAACGGAGGGGTTCGAGGAGCAAGGCTTCCCCGCAGCTCAGACGCCGGCAGAGCGGGGAGGCCTTGCTGAGGTCCCTCGGGCGGCCCGGGCTCCAGCCCCAGCTCCGGGCCCAGCTCCGGCCGTCCACCGTGTGCCACAGGCCACCCAGGAAGACCTCCAGGCGGCCCTGGCACCGAGAGCTGGAGCCCTTCAGTTCCACCTGCGGCCCTGGGGGGGGGGGGGGGGGCGGGGGGTGGTCAGGCTGGGAAGGGCCCCTCATACCCCACTCCCCACTCTCCGCCCCGACTCCCCACCCAGCCAGGCCCCTGCCCCCGGGTGCCTGCCCCGCCCCTGTGAGCCACCCTTTGGGGTGCTGCAGGGACCCCCACAACTCAGACCGGGGCGACCCCTGAGGCCAGGTCCGGGAGGGCTGGGGCGCAGACCTCTGAGCCAAGGGTGACTTGGTCAGCGGGCAGGGCCCTGGGCGGACAGGCCAGCGGATCGCCCGCTCCGGGCGTCTGTCTGCAGTTGTATTGGGGTGCCATTTACAGACAGTGGAGCGCACTCTGGAGAGGGCCCTGGCTCGGAGGCTCAGACAAATGTGGGCGTGCCCCTCGCTGCTGTCCGGAAATGGAGTGTTTCCATCGCCCGGACCCGGCCCGGCAGCCACCGATGGGCTTCCTGTCACTGCACATCAGCCTGGCCGCTCCGGAATGCCGGGAGCGGGTCATACGGCACGTGTGTGTGTGTGTGTGTGTGTGTGTGTGTGTGTTCCTGCCCGGCTTCCTCCCGCGGCGTCTCAGGTGTGACTGCACGTGGCTGCATGTGGATGTGTGTGATTGGATGTGACTGTGTGTGGCTGCGTGTGGCTGCATGTGGATGTGTGTGATTGGATGTGACTGTGTGTGGCTGCGTGTGACTGCATGTGGCTGCGTGTGGCTGCATGTGATTGGATGTGGCTGTGTGTGACTGCATGTGACTGTGGCTACATGTGGCTGTGTGTGGATGTGTGTGGCTGCGTGTGACTGTGTGTGACCGTGTGGCTACATGTGACTGCATGTGGCTGCATGTGACTGTGTGGCTGCATGTGACTGTATGTGGCTGTGTGTGGCTGCGTGTGGCTGTGTGTGGCTGTGTGTGGCTGTGTGTACCTGTGTGTGCCTGCGTGTGGCTGTGTGTACCTATGTGTGCCTGCGTGTGGCTGCGTGTGGCTGCGTGTGGCTGCGTGTGGCTGCGTGTGGCTGTGTGTGGCTGCGTGTGGCTGTGTGTGGCTG